>OZ022523.1:0-410000 GCA_963989415.1 Cerceris ruficornis
ACCTAACCCAGACCTAACCCAGACCTAACCCAGACCTAACCCAGACCTAACCCAGACCTAACCCAGACCTAACCCAGACCTAACCCAGACCTAACCCAGACCTAACCCAGACCTAACCCAGACCTAACCCAGACCTAACCCAGACCTAACCCAGACCTAACCCAGACCTAACCCAGACCTAACCCAGACCTAACCCAGACCTAACCCAGACCTAACCCAGACCTAACCCAGACCTAACCCAGACCTAACCCAGACCTAACCCAGACCTAACCCAGACCTAACCCAGACCTAACCCAGACCTAACCCAGACCTAACCCAGACCTAACCCAGACCTAACCCAGACCTAACCCAGACCTAACCCAGACCTAACCCAGACCTAACCCAGACCTAACCCAGACCTAACCCAGACCTAACCCAGACCTAACCCAGACCTAACCCAGACCTAACCCAGACCTAACCCAGACCTAACCCAGACCTAACCCAGACCTAACCCAGACCTAACCCAGACCTAACCCAGACCTAACCCAGACCTAACCCAGACCTAACCCAGACCTAACCCAGACCTAACCCAGACCTAACCCAGACCTAACCCAGACCTAACCCAGACCTAACCCAGACCTAACCCAGACCTAACCCAGACCTAACCCAGACCTAACCCAGACCTAACCCAGACCTAACCCAGACCTAACCCAGACCTAACCCAGACCTAACCCAGACCTAACCCAGACCTAACCCAGACCTAACCCAGACCTAACCCAGACCTAACCCAGACCTAACCCAGACCTAACCCAGACCTAACCCAGACCTAACCCAGACCTAACCCAGACCTAACCCAGACCTAACCCAGACCTAACCCAGACCTAACCCAGACCTAACCCAGACCTAACCCAGACCTAACCCAGACCTAACCCAGACCTAACCCAGACCTAACCCAGACCTAACCCAGACCTAACCCAGACCTAACCCAGACCTAACCCAGACCTAACCCAGACCTAACCCAGACCTAACCCAGACCTAACCCAGACCTAACCCAGACCTAACCCAGACCTAACCCAGACCTAACCCAGACCTAACCCAGACCTAACCCAGACCTAACCCAGACCTAACCCAGACCTAACCCAGACCTAACCCAGACCTAACCCAGACCTAACCCAGACCTAACCCAGACCTAACCCAGACCTAACCCAGACCTAACCCAGACCTAACCCAGACCTAACCCAGACCTAACCCAGACCTAACCCAGACCTAACCCAGACCTAACCCAGACCTAACCCAGACCTAACCCAGACCTAACCCAGACCTAACCCAGACCTAACCCAGACCTAACCCAGACCTAACCCAGACCTAACCCAGACCTAACCCAGACCTAACCCAGACCTAACCCAGACCTAACCCAGACCTAACCCAGACCTAACCCAGACCTAACCCAGACCTAACCCAGACCTAACCCAGACCTAACCCAGACCTAACCCAGACCTAACCCAGACCTAACCCAGACCTAACCCAGACCTAACCCAGACCTAACCCAGACCTAACCCAGACCTAACCCAGACCTAACCCAGACCTAACCCAGACCTAACCCAGACCTAACCCAGACCTAACCCAGACCTAACCCAGACCTAACCCAGACCTAACCCAGACCTAACCCAGACCTAACCCAGACCTAACCCAGACCTAACCCAGACCTAACCCAGACCTAACCCAGACCTAACCCAGACCTAACCCAGACCTAACCCAGACCTAACCCAGACCTAACCCAGACCTAACCCAGACCTAACCCAGACCTAACCCAGACCTAACCCAGACCTAACCCAGACCTAACCCAGACCTAACCCAGACCTAACCCAGACCTAACCCAGACCTAACCCAGACCTAACCCAGACCTAACCCAGACCTAACCCAGACCTAACCCAGACCTAACCCAGACCTAACCCAGACCTAACCCAGACCTAACCCAGACCTAACCCAGACCTAACCCAGACCTAACCCAGACCTAACCCAGACCTAACCCAGACCTAACCCAGACCTAACCCAGACCTAACCCAGACCTAACCCAGACCTAACCCAGACCTAACCCAGACCTAACCCAGACCTAACCCAGACCTAACCCAGACCTAACCCAGACCTAACCCAGACCTAACCCAGACCTAACCCAGACCTAACCCAGACCTAACCCAGACCTAACCCAGACCTAACCCAGACCTAACCCAGACCTAACCCAGACCTAACCCAGACCTAACCCAGACCTAACCCAGACCTAACCCAGACCTAACCCAGACCTAACCCAGACCTAACCCAGACCTAACCCAGACCTAACCCAGACCTAACCCAGACCTAACCCAGACCTAACCCAGACCTAACCCAGACCTAACCCAGACCTAACCCAGACCTAACCCAGACCTAACCCAGACCTAACCCAGACCTAACCCAGACCTAACCCAGACCTAACCCAGACCTAACCCAGACCTAACCCAGACCTAACCCAGACCTAACCCAGACCTAACCCAGACCTAACCCAGACCTAACCCAGACCTAACCCAGACCTAACCCAGACCTAACCCAGACCTAACCCAGACCTAACCCAGACCTAACCCAGACCTAACCCAGACCTAACCCAGACCTAACCCAGACCTAACCCAGACCTAACCCAGACCTAACCCAGACCTAACCCAGACCTAACCCAGACCTAACCCAGACCTAACCCAGACCTAACCCAGACCTAACCCAGACCTAACCCAGACCTAACCCAGACCTAACCCAGACCTAACCCAGACCTAACCCAGACCTAACCCAGACCTAACCCAGACCTAACCCAGACCTAACCCAGACCTAACCCAGACCTAACCCAGACCTAACCCAGACCTAACCCAGACCTAACCCAGACCTAACCCAGACCTAACCCAGACCTAACCCAGACCTAACCCAGACCTAACCCAGACCTAACCCAGACCTAACCCAGACCTAACCCAGACCTAACCCAGACCTAACCCAGACCTAACCCAGACCTAACCCAGACCTAACCCAGACCTAACCCAGACCTAACCCAGACCTAACCCAGACCTAACCCAGACCTAACCCAGACCTAACCCAGACCTAACCCAGACCTAACCCAGACCTAACCCAGACCTAACCCAGACCTAACCCAGACCTAACCCAGACCTAACCCAGACCTAACCCAGACCTAACCCAGACCTAACCCAGACCTAACCCAGACCTAACCCAGACCTAACCCAGACCTAACCCAGACCTAACCCAGACCTAACCCAGACCTAACCCAGACCTAACCCAGACCTAACCCAGACCTAACCCAGACCTAACCCAGACCTAACCCAGACCTAACCCAGACCTAACCCAGACCTAACCCAGACCTAACCCAGACCTAACCCAGACCTAACCCAGACCTAACCCAGACCTAACCCAGACCTAACCCAGACCTAACCCAGACCTAACCCAGACCTAACCCAGACCTAACCCAGACCTAACCCAGACCTAACCCAGACCTAACCCAGACCTAACCCAGACCTAACCCAGACCTAACCCAGACCTAACCCAGACCTAACCCAGACCTAACCCAGACCTAACCCAGACCTAACCCAGACCTAACCCAGACCTAACCCAGACCTAACCCAGACCTAACCCAGACCTAACCCAGACCTAACCCAGACCTAACCCAGACCTAACCCAGACCTAACCCAGACCTAACCCAGACCTAACCCAGACCTAACCCAGACCTAACCCAGACCTAACCCAGACCTAACCCAGACCTAACCCAGACCTAACCCAGACCTAACCCAGACCTAACCCAGACCTAACCCAGACCTAACCCAGACCTAACCCAGACCTAACCCAGACCTAACCCAGACCTAACCCAGACCTAACCCAGACCTAACCCAGACCTAACCCAGACCTAACCCAGACCTAACCCAGACCTAACCCAGACCTAACCCAGACCTAACCCAGACCTAACCCAGACCTAACCCAGACCTAACCCAGACCTAACCCAGACCTAACCCAGACCTAACCCAGACCTAACCCAGACCTAACCCAGACCTAACCCAGACCTAACCCAGACCTAACCCAGACCTAACCCAGACCTAACCCAGACCTAACCCAGACCTAACCCAGACCTAACCCAGACCTAACCCAGACCTAACCCAGACCTAACCCAGACCTAACCCAGACCTAACCCAGACCTAACCCAGACCTAACCCAGACCTAACCCAGACCTAACCCAGACCTAACCCAGACCTAACCCAGACCTAACCCAGACCTAACCCAGACCTAACCCAGACCTAACCCAGACCTAACCCAGACCTAACCCAGACCTAACCCAGACCTAACCCAGACCTAACCCAGACCTAACCCAGACCTAACCCAGACCTAACCCAGACCTAACCCAGACCTAACCCAGACCTAACCCAGACCTAACCCAGACCTAACCCAGACCTAACCCAGACCTAACCCAGACCTAACCCAGACCTAACCCAGACCTAACCCAGACCTAACCCAGACCTAACCCAGACCTAACCCAGACCTAACCCAGACCTAACCCAGACCTAACCCAGACCTAACCCAGACCTAACCCAGACCTAACCCAGACCTAACCCAGACCTAACCCAGACCTAACCCAGACCTAACCCAGACCTAACCCAGACCTAACCCAGACCTAACCCAGACCTAACCCAGACCTAACCCAGACCTAACCCAGACCTAACCCAGACCTAACCCAGACCTAACCCAGACCTAACCCAGACCTAACCCAGACCTAACCCAGACCTAACCCAGACCTAACCCAGACCTAACCCAGACCTAACCCAGACCTAACCCAGACCTAACCCAGACCTAACCCAGACCTAACCCAGACCTAACCCAGACCTAACCCAGACCTAACCCAGACCTAACCCAGACCTAACCCAGACCTAACCCAGACCTAACCCAGACCTAACCCAGACCTAACCCAGACCTAACCCAGACCTAACCCAGACCTAACCCAGACCTAACCCAGACCTAACCCAGACCTAACCCAGACCTAACCCAGACCTAACCCAGACCTAACCCAGACCTAACCCAGACCTAACCCAGACCTAACCCAGACCTAACCCAGACCTAACCCAGACCTAACCCAGACCTAACCCAGACCTAACCCAGACCTAACCCAGACCTAACCCAGACCTAACCCAGACCTAACCCAGACCTAACCCAGACCTAACCCAGACCTAACCCAGACCTAACCCAGACCTAACCCAGACCTAACCCAGACCTAACCCAGACCTAACCCAGACCTAACCCAGACCTAACCCAGACCTAACCCAGACCTAACCCAGACCTAACCCAGACCTAACCCAGACCTAACCCAGACCTAACCCAGACCTAACCCAGACCTAACCCAGACCTAACCCAGACCTAACCCAGACCTAACCCAGACCTAACCCAGACCTAACCCAGACCTAACCCAGACCTAACCCAGACCTAACCCAGACCTAACCCAGACCTAACCCAGACCTAACCCAGACCTAACCCAGACCTAACCCAGACCTAACCCAGACCTAACCCAGACCTAACCCAGACCTAACCCAGACCTAACCCAGACCTAACCCAGACCTAACCCAGACCTAACCCAGACCTAACCCAGACCTAACCCAGACCTAACCCAGACCTAACCCAGACCTAACCCAGACCTAACCCAGACCTAACCCAGACCTAACCCAGACCTAACCCAGACCTAACCCAGACCTAACCCAGACCTAACCCAGACCTAACCCAGACCTAACCCAGACCTAACCCAGACCTAACCCAGACCTAACCCAGACCTAACCCAGACCTAACCCAGACCTAACCCAGACCTAACCCAGACCTAACCCAGACCTAACCCAGACCTAACCCAGACCTAACCCAGACCTAACCCAGACCTAACCCAGACCTAACCCAGACCTAACCCAGACCTAACCCAGACCTAACCCAGACCTAACCCAGACCTAACCCAGACCTAACCCAGACCTAACCGAAGCACTCTGACCTAACCGAAGCACTCTGACCTAACCGAAGCACTCTGACCTAACCGAAGCACTCTGACCTAACCGAAGCACTCTGACCTAACCGAAGCACTCTGACCTAACCGAAGCACTCTGACCTAACCGAAGCACTCTGACCTAACCGAAGCACTCTGACCTAACCGAAGCACTCTGACCTAACCGAAGCACTCTGACCTAACCGAAGCACTCTGACCTAACCGAAGCACTCTGACCTAACCGAAGCACTCTGACCTAACCGAAGCACTCTGACCTAACCGAAGCACTCTGACCTAACCGAAGCACTCTGACCTAACCGAAGCACTCTGACCTAACCGAAGCACTCTGACCTAACCGAAGCACTCTGACCTAACCGAAGCACTCTGACCTAACCGAAGCACTCTGACCTAACCGAAGCACTCTGACCTAACCGAAGCACTCTGACCTAACCGAAGCACTCTGACCTAACCGAAGCACTCTGACCGCCTCGCACTTGTACCGCCTCGCACTTGTACCGCCTCGCACTTGTACCGCCTCGCACTTGTACCGCCTCGCACTTGTACCGCCTCGCACTTGTACCGCCTCGCACTTGTACCGCCTCGCACTTGTACCGCCTCGCACTTGTACCGCCTCGCACTTGTACCGCCTCGCACTTGTACCGCCTCGCACTTGTACCGCCTCGCACTTGTACCGCCTCGCACTTGTACCGCCTCGCACTTGTACCGCCTCGCACTTGTACCGCCTCGCACTTGTACCGCCTCGCACTTGTACCGCCTCGCACTTGTACCGCCTCGCACTTGTACCGCCTCGCACTTGTACCGCCTCGCACTTGTACCGCCTCGCACTTGTACCGCCTCGCACTTGTACCGCCTCGCACTTGTACCGCCTCGCACTTGTACCGCCTCGCACTTGTACCGCCTCGCACTTGTACCGCCTCGCACTTGTACCGCCTCGCACTTGTACCGCCTCGCACTTGTACCGCCTCGCACTTGTACCGCCTCGCACTTGTACCGCCTCGCACTTGTACCGCCTCGCACTTGTACCGCCTCGCACTTAGACCGACGAGCTCGTGAGCAAGAGCCCCCTTCCAGGTATATCCCCTTATAAACGCATCGCCCCGTTACATATACTCCCGAATGCACCAACCTCCCTCCATGATCAAAAGCAACGTGCAATTTCACTCCCTTCATTAATAAACAAGTAAAGTATCGTTGCCTTAACCTCTTAACCTAAAACCCCTCGACGCAACGCGCATCAAGTTGGATAACCACCGCTCAAATCCTGCATCTCACGTAATTATTATTAATTCTTTCAATTTTCATTCCTTCCCTTCCTCAAAACTCGCAACCATTTCCACTCTCTTAGCTCATAAATAAATAAAATCTCCTTGCATTCCCATCTTAACCAATAACCCCTCGACGCAACTCGCATGAAATTCAATAAATAAATAGCCGCTTCTCTCATCGACACCTCGCATAGTTATTAATTGATCCATTTTTCATTCCTTCCTCAACGCGCTACAATTCGGCGCTCCAACTTATAAATAATAAAAATTGTAAATATTTCATATCGTTGCAGTATCGTCTTAACCTAAAGCCCCTCAAAACACATGAGATTCGATAACCACTTCTCAAATCGACACCTCGCTTATTTATTAATTATTCATATTTTTAATTAATTAATTCATTCATTCCACTTCCTCAAATCGCTACAATTTTCCATACTCAAACTAATAAAGTTAATAATTAATAAATTTATCATTGCATTGCATTGACATCTTAACCTAAAGCCCCGCAAAGGAAAGCAACACGCATGGGATCAAGTATCCGCTTCTCAAATCTATTCCTCGCCTAATTATTATCATAATTTCCAGTTCCCATCCTCCGCTCGCTTGAAATAAGAAAAAGAAGTGAATAAATAAATAAAATCTCATCGCATTGACATCTTCACCTAAAACACCCTGGCGCAACATGCGTCAAGTTGAATAACCGCTTCTCAAATCTATCCCTCCCATAGTTATTAATTATTCCAATTTTCATTCGTTTCCCTTCCTCCTCTCGCTATAAATAAGGCAGAGAAATGAATAAATAAATAAAATATCATTGCGTTAGCATCTTCACCTAAAACCCCCCTCGACGCAAGTCCCATCAAGTTGGATATCCACTTCTCAAACCTATACCTGACACAATTTTTATTATTCTTATTATTTCCATCTTTCATTCCTTTTCCCTCCCTCCACTCCCTACAATTCCACACTCAAGCTAATAAGTCATAAATATTTCATATCCTTGCAGTGCCGTCTTAACCTCGTGTCCCTCGACACGCATGAGATTTCAAGTATCCTCTTCTTACCTGTATCTATGCCTCGCATAATTATTATTCCCATTTCATTCATTTTCCCCTTCCTCCACTCCCTACAATATCCACGCTGCAACTAATCAAGAAAAAGGATAAAGAATAAATAATAAATGTTTCACATCATTGAAATATTCACTTAACCTCAAACCCCCTAACCCACTTGAAATGAAATGAAATGAAATGAAATCAAGCAACCAATTCTCAAATAGATATATACCTTGCATAATTCTTCCACTTATTTACTTATTTATTTATTTAGTTCCATCCTTTACATTTCTTTACATTTCCTTCCCTACCTTTTCATTACATTTTATTTCATTTAGTTTCCCTTCGTTCCATTGCATCGCATTACTTTCTTTCCATTTAAAATACCATTTCATTTCATTCCACTTTCTCCTCACATTTCCATATCTTATATTGAATTAAATGAAATTCAAATATTTCCTTCGTCGTTTAATATAATTTCTCTTCCTCCTCACATTTCCACATCTTAAATTAAATTCAATTCAAATATTTCCATCAATCATTTAACATAATATCGCTTCCTCCTCACATTTCCATATCTTTAACTAAATGAAATAAAGATAATTCTACCACTCATTTAATATCACTTAATTTCACTTTCACATTCGCTTACACGTTCCATTTCCAATCTCATTTAACTACGTTACCTTAAATTAAATTCAAATAAAATTAAATTAAATAATTCTACAAATTCTATATAATTTACCTTTCTCCACACACAGTTGCACATCTATATCTCTCTTACAACTTCTATTTCAATCTTATTAAGTTAAATGAAATGAAATTTATACATATCCCACTCGTACATTAAGTAAAAGAATAACCTCCTAATCTCATACTGCTTCGCTGCTTAAACTTGCCTCCTTTGAACCCAAACCATTTTCCTTACCGCCTCCGCAACATTATTCTATTCTGTTCTGTTCTGTTCTATTCTTTTCCCTCTGTCGCACTGTGCCAATATTTCACTTACATTTCCTTTGCCTCCATCCATCACCTATAATCTCAACATAAAAATATATCTGTTGCCAGTGATGCTTTGAACAAAATAAAAATACATTTTCTACCTCTACTTGGTAAGAAAACCACGCATAAAATTACATTTATTTTCTATTATATTATATTGTATTATATAAATCATTCCATTCTTCTTTCCCTTTTCAGATTTGAGAAAGAATCCATCTCTCTGTTACGCATTCAATCTGTAGTACGAATTTCTCAGCAGGTTTGCCCGTCTCAAAACCCTACATTCAATTTATAGTACAAATTTCTTAGCAGACTTACAGATCTACATCTTTTATATTCAATTATGGTCCGAATTTTTTAACAGAGATTTCTTATCAAATGTATCTACCTATATGTTCTATATCCTATCCACATCCCAGAGGAAAACAGAAAAAAAAAAAAAAAGATCCAAGATCTTTGTTTCGTAGCTAAGTTAATAAATATTTTTGTTAAAAACTGTTACTCGATTTCTTTCCCTACCAATACCCGCTGTAAACTGTATATCGCAGGAAATTATACGCAATATTTTCTTAATATTACTTTCGTTCTTGTTAGAACGCAAACACGTATCGGCAAGTTACATGTTACCTGTGCTACTGGATTTACCACTCTTTCTATATCTCCATGTCTCCGAAGAATCAATAAATCCCTATTAATCGTAACAAGAAAGCTATGTGGGTCGTGTTGTGTACATCGTATGGCTTCTAACCTAGGCCAGTATGCTTTCGTCAAACACAATCTCCGTATATAATTCTGCCGGAATAAAATGGCATTCCTCGATATTCGTCCTTTCGAACATTTCCGTGATGAACGATGCCTAAAAAACACATCATGCAGAAAGGAAACATAATTCGAGAAAGCTTAAATCGATTCTTTATCGCTATGTAGATGTCACTGGAGTAATTCGTTGTCATCTGGTGCGCCGCAGAGTAATCCGGGTTGGATCAGTGTTTAAAGTCGATTGCGAATGGCCGGTATCTCTTCGTTCATGTCAACGTTTTGGAAGAATCAAATTCTTTGAATTACGCCCGAAATTACCAGCTAATTATAGAAAATCGAGACACTTGCCTCTCATCATGGAATTACGTGAAACGAGCCGCATTTTTGGGACTGCCGAGGAAACTACCCAACTTCTATCAACATCTCATAACGATAATGCAGAAATCGAAAGCTACTTCATTGAATACGCTATTCAAAAAGAAATGATAAACCGCAATCGATGCCCTGTCAGTCGAAGATTGCTCAGTCAGGCTGCACATTTGACGGATTTTAACATCGCCAATGGTAACCACCAAAAGGTACACCGCATCGCGTATTATTCACGCTTTTTCTTTTTCAACTTACCGATTTTCGAAACTCTTCCGGGGTAAAGTATTAGACACATACACTCTACACATATGTATGTATGATTATGATAACAAACTGTTCCTGTAACAATGTCTATTGACCCTTAGACACTAGTGAAACATTTCTTTTGGTGTGTCTTAGGATGTACCGTATACTGGTATCAGTATGATTCATACTTCCAATGCGAATTGGCCTCCTTCTAGAAAAAGAGAAGAGGCACGAGCGTTAGAAAACCTAAGAAAGAGAGTGGAACAATCCAAGCTATACAAAGCCAATAGAATTTCGGATCCTGGTGGATCTACTTCAATTTCTTCTACTCTCGGTCATGATAGAATAGAACAACTTGACAATCGACCCAAGCTCTTGAAAAAGGTAAGAAAATATAATGGTTCTTAAAATTTAGTTTTCGGATACGGGTCTATGCTGTTTCTAATGCAATTTTTATCACTTCTTTCTGTTGACACCGCGTAGATTCTGAGTAACAAGCCAATGAGCATTGCGCACGATAGTAGCGACTTGGAAACCGACTGGCGGGATAGTGAATTTATCACGGAATGCCTATGCTGGCACAATGTTTATAGGCAAAGACACAATTCGCCGCCCCTAACGATGTCGCCGCAGGTAAAACAAGATTTCGTACCCCTGATTTTCTTAATTTCTAAATGCTATCATTTTTCAGTTATGCGAATATGCACAGACTTGGGCCAATCATTTGGCGCATACCAATACATTTTACTATAGAAACGATCGGGAAGTAGGGCAGAATCTTTATTGTCGACCCGGTGGTGCCGTTTCGGGTGATGTCACTGGACAGGATGTTGCTTCTTATTGGTATTCCGCGGTAAAGCAATATGATTTTATGAAGGAACCCGACGTCTTGCACGCTAATGTTAACGCAGGTACTTGTTTGATTATCTGGTCGCGTGGCAAAGCCAAAATTATCACGATACAGAATAATGCTTCAGTGGATTCTCATCCTCCAAGGTCATTTCACGCAGTTAATTTGGGCCAGCAGTCATTACTTCGGTGTTGGCAAGGCTCGTAGCAGAAGTGGTAAGATTATCGTCGTAGCAAATTATCAACCGGTCGGAAACGTGTCCGGCCAATTCCAAAACAACGTCCTTCCACCTTTGCCGGAAAACCTCAACATCGCTTTGTCATCGCCGCTGCCACCGCCGCCGCCGCTGCCGCCATTGTCGCCACCGCCACCGCCACCGCCACCACCGTCCTTACCGTCGTCCTCGAGGTTCTTGCGTGGCTATTACGTTACATCGGAATCACCACCACCTCCGGTAACTTCTATACCAATCTCCGATACCGTATCTACGGACAGTGACTGCTCTTCCGTCAGTTCCACGCAATAATATACAAGACCAAGCTGCCTCTTCTGCGTTTGCACGCGTGGCTGGGATGGACGTTGATCAGTTTCGATATCGGTTCTTCTTTGGGTCATCGTACTCATCCTTTTTTTTTTTACCGTTCACTCTCCGTACAAAACGACGTCATCTCGTCAGTTATTATTTCCCAATTATGCCCATCGCTTTCGTACTTTCTACCTAAGCTCAACGTTCAAATGCTTTTCTTTCTTTATTAATTTTGTGTCTCATAATTTTTTTTTCTTTTGAATCTCTCTCTCTCTCTCTCTTTATTATATTTAATTGTATTTCGGTGCGACCGCAATCCTTTAGATATTCCTTCTCTCTCCTAATAGTTAGATACGCCTAACATTAATAACGATATATCGATATCGGCTCGACTGTGATTATCAGACATTGGTCATTTTCATCTATCCAACCGTACGATTGTTCCAAAGCATCGAAAGAATTACTAATCTAATGTACATAATTCGGAATAGAGGCTGAAGAAACGACGTCCCATTTTAAATTAATTCACTGTTTCGCGTGCAAATCTCGTAGAATAGGCATACAAGGGGCCTAATATTTTTTTACACTCTTACCAATTCATTCTGATGACTTGAATTATCGACTTCATTGTTGATTATTCGATATTCTTTCCAGTGGAAAATTTCCCTTCCTGGGGGGTTCCAAAAGAGTATTACTTTGGAATGTCCGACTGGTATTGAAAAATGAATACCTGTCGGATCGATCCGTAAGTTCATACATGTCGTGCTTCTCTACGTGTCACAGTGTACCTAGAGTCTACGTGGCAACTTTTTCCCATTTTATCTATTATTCTCTCAACCATTACCAAACCTTTTTCAATTGAGTCCTGAGGAAATTCTGCTCCATACTCTCCTTGTCAAATTCACACACCTCTTATTCGGCACAATTTGACTTGTAATTTCTTGGGAAATTCCTCTCGCTTGGAGGAGGTTGGACGTGGTTATTCGCATCAACTTCATGATCCATGCTTTTTGAGAAATCAACTGCTCTATTCATGTCACGAAAGTAAAAATATATAGATGCACGTGAAAAAATTGATACGAAAACTACGGAATACAGGATAAAACATACCCATTCGACGTGAAATAAAATCGGTATGGGCTTACGGATCAACTTAGTACGTACTGTTACGTTTACGTTTTCCTACGTAAATATATGCATGCATCTATATACGTACCTACCCCTACGTAACAACATAGATCATGAAACTGATAATAAGGTCAGACGCAAAAACTGCTCTCTATGGCGACATTGTTGTTATACCTTTCTCGTTCTCTGCGTCCACGCAGATGATAATAAATAATCATAGATTTACGTGTATTCGCTTTTGCATACATTGATCAAAATCAGCGATCACGTATCGCTGCAACACGTTTGTCGAGTATGAAGCGATAATACCAATTCCATTCTTGTAAAGATTATGTACGATGAAACGTCTAACGATAGGGTGCTTTCAGATCGTCTTATCGGATTAGAAATTGATCTCATAGGTTGCATTCAACAGTAACGAGGTCATACAAGCGATGATGGTAATATTAACAATGTACTTGCCTGTGACGAAAATCATTTATGGACGAACGAGAAAATTTTCAGAAAATGTTCGGAAAACCTCCGCAAAGTTGCAAACGAAAGAATCGTTTGAGCAAATTACTCAACAAATGTACGTAACATGTACGAAAATCTTTCGCATTAAGGGAGTACACGTGTGTAGTTTTAGTAGAAATAACGAATTAAACTACCTTAGTTGGTACTAACGATCCTCGAATTTAAAAAAAAATCTGCATTTCAGCAAAGAGCAATTGTAGAATATTCCTTTTCTTCAAATAATGCGGCGATGCTGCCAACTTTATCAATTTTATATCCGCGGATCTTTTCTTTAATTAAAAACATTTCCTCCTCTTTCACAAATAGTTAATAATAGATATTGCCGATATGCTTTCATGATGTTGCCATTGCCTCGTTTTTAGAAATAGAAACATTTATGAGCAGAGAGAATACGAGTAGGTCTTGCGGACAAATTGAATAGTCGGTAGTGTTAACGTCTCGGGCATAGGATGAATTATATGTGCAAGGTCTTGAATGCACAGCAAACTATGCTGTCGTATGACTTTCCATTCGATCGAAAGCCACGTTATTTTCTCTTCTATGCGTTTCTGGCCATTTTGTTACTTTTCAATGTTAGTTCTTTACAAATTCGTAAACTTTGTACAAGTTTGTATCACTGTGTATTAATATATTCCTCTTTTGTATAGTTTTCTATGCATTCCGGATCGAAGTAACGGCATTCTCCGAGCGTTTGACTAAACGTCAATTATCGCTGCAGATTAGTCAGCTTTAATATGCTATGGTTAAAAAGTATTACCATAGAACGAGAAAAATTGGAAAATATCTACCGAGATGAAACTGAGTGTGACCCTCGCAACATGTGCGACATATCTAACAAATTGCACTTAATAGGATATTAAGAAGAGAGCTGAAGATAGGTCCAGCGGTTGATAGTGATGAACAGTGACAATCGTTCAGTAACGAAACACCTCTGTCGATATTTTCATTTTCATATTCTCACTGTTAGAATGACGTTCCATTGAAGGAAGAAACTCAAGGAGACGGAGAGCTTAGACGTCGACCTATTTCCAAAGCTGATAACGGATAAACCGACTGATAACGATCGTGGCTAATCCCAATTTTTCCAGCCACAGATACCTGTAAGAAAAAAAAACTGCCAGTAATTGCAAGCAATTTCCACGGCCTTGCAGTCTTTGTTGGACGAATGTTCGGCGATTTTCTGCATCGGTTCCTCAGTTTCTTTCTTTTACTTTGTTAAGGGACTGAGCTTACATGGAATCAACGATTCCAGAGAAAATAATCTGAGAACGTACAGGCTTCATAGCTTTAGACGTACACTCGTGTATCTACAATCGTATTAGAATTCTCTACTCTCAGGAAGAAGTGCTACAAATAGAAAGTTATAAGAGCTCGACATAAAAATATGCGAAAGATTTCTTCGTTACACGATGATTTTTATCGGCGGGTCGATCAAAGAATCCACCTCTTCATGGTTCTGTCCAAATGCATTGCAATTTGCTACAATCAGCCGAGTGTCGGAAATATCCAAAAGTATCGTGATACTGTTATGGAAGTTACTACTCCAAAGCAACGCATCTTTAATAAGCAATGAGCTCCGCGGCATTACATTAACGTGTCCAGAGTTCTCGATGTCGATAATAGCTTCGAAGGAGACACAGAGTTTGATATTTTTTTATGCTTATGTTTTAGCTCTATTCAAAGAATGTAGTCGCTCGTGTCTTAATGAAATCAAAGGTTCCGATTAGTGTTAAATACAGCATTAACATTTATATTACAATATTGCATAACTACGACGAGAACACCTGTCGCTGACTTTTCTAAGGAATATGGAAAAGACGCCTTAAGTGATGTTTGGTTAAATTCCATAAGATATATGTAAGAGCATGTAACATAGAGTAATGGTATTAGTCATAAACGGAGCTTTACGTGCAAATTTACAATTCCATTACGACGACGTCATTGCGTTGTCACTAAAACACATAAGAAATATAAATTGTTACCGATTAAAACACACTTTCGTACATATTCAATGTACAATGCTGATTGGTTGATAGAAGGAAAGTTCGTAGTTAGCAATAACTGTTGTACATAATATGACAAGCGTTTCAACGAGATCTCTTTAGCTCTAAGGGTCGTTCGATAGAATAATAGCCATCATTGGATAAGGAATGTTACAAGGCTGCCGAAAGAAGAGACAAGACTGTATTCCTTCGTTTCGTAACATTGTTCGGTCTGAAGGCCCGAATAGTATCGACCGAATACGCAATAAATATACTATACTACATTTAAAAAGAATCTATATTATGGCATTGAATTAATGATACATCAACGATCATTTCACTACCAACTTTTTTTTCAAGTACCACCAGATTGTAAGTAGATCATGTGTCAAAAACCTGTAAGGGGGTCCGACATGCTCGAAAATTGTAAAAAATTAGATAATTACATTATAGCTTAATGGACATTACGCGATTAAATTTTGAAGCCTTGTATCGAGGCTCGGCACGCATAGGTCAATGAGAGCGACGTTCCGGTTTCTTTGTATATTATAAAAAGCTGCGCCATAAAATCTGTACAACGAAATATTAGGCACTTTGTCAATTTAATAAGATTCAGTGAAGAAAACTCTGAAATAATTCAAAAAATGAGACTGTCAATGATACGTTATCACTATGGCAATTATCGAATGCACATGTTAGCAAGTTCAGTGAGAGATAGCTGCACTCGTGATTCGTAAGTAGCATTCCACACCATCTCTAGGCAAACTACCATAACTACGCATAGCTTCCGGCAGCGGCCAATAGTAACTAGCATCTAACGACACTTTTGGAAATCAAAGTGTAATGCAGTGTATTCGTAAACCAGCTGTTCTCAGTCGCTTCTGAGAAATAGTATGCGTAGATTTTAATAATAACCAGTTGTATTAAGTGCACGAATCACAAGATAATACCACGCAGTACTAATTTTCGAACGGTACCGCAAGTGTCGAGGTCGGTCGATCCTGACACCTGAAAGGGTCAGAGGGAACGGAGGAGAGTTACGAGACGAAGAAAATTCTCTTGGTAATGCGAATTAGAAAAATTTACAAAAATATTTTTCATCTCTCTCTCACTCTCTCTCTCTCTCTCTCTATATATATATATATAAAAAAAAAATAGGATGAAGAATGAAACTTTCTCGTGAGCGGTGATATGTAACACACTGTAATGTCAATCGGGTCACCGCGTCGTCGTTCAGAGAATCGTAAACGATGTTTAACTGTTCGCGAACAAAGTGAAACTCCTAGTTAAACTATGTACAAGTAGTAAAAATAGGTTAATGCAATAGATCGTTCCTATATTGAAAGTGCATTTCTTTTTTCTTACATAACAGTTACGATCTAACCGAGACTGCCCGATCAGAAATGCTGCGCCACCCGGTAATACGACTGTCCACGGGGCTGTCGAACGTTCGGTTCTCTGCAGCGAGTGTGCACACTTCGACGTCTTGCAAGTCTGACCAAAATCTGGTCGAACTTTTTATCGATGACAAACCCGTTCAGGTTCCCGCAGGAACGACCGTTTTGCAGGTAAACCCATTGGACAACGTACCAGAGAATATTCGATCGTACCGTTGCTCTGCATTTTACGAAAACGAGTTATTCTTTTACAATACAGGCAGCTGCAAAAGTGGGTGTGCAGATACCCAGATTTTGTTACCACGAGCGTCTTGCCGTAGCAGGAAACTGCAGAATGTGCTTAGTAGAGATCGAGAAGCTGGTTAAGGTACCTCCGATACTCCTCTCCCATTGACTACAAGTTTTGCTTGCAAACCGCCGATGTGTAATTTTAAATGGACTTAGCCCGCAGCAGCCTGCGCAATGCCGGTAATGAAGGGTTGGAGAGTTAAGACCAATTCAGATCTGACCCGCAAGGCACGAGAGGGAGTGATGGAGTTTCTGTTGGTTAATCATCCTTTGGACTGTCCGATTTGCGATCAAGGAGGGGAATGCGACTTACAGGATCAAAGCATGGCGTTTGGTAGCGACAGAAGTAGATTCGTCGATATTGACTATAGTGGGAAAAGAGCGGTCGAGGATAAGGACATCGGTCCTCTGATTAAAACAGTGATGACACGTTGCATTCATTGCACGAGGTGCATTCGCTTCGCGTCCGAAGTTGCTGGTATCGACGATCTGGGAACTACGGGTCGTGGAAATGACATGCAGGTAAGTTTATCTGATTAGAAATGACAGATAAAGCAGGTACAACTCTTTCGGCGGATGGACAATGCTACCGACGATATAATCGTCGAGTGGTTAGAAAAAATGTTCAACCTCGAATGGTATGGTTTAAGGTGGGAACATACGTCGAGAAGATGTTCCTCTCCGAATTGTCCGGCAATATAATCGATTTGTGCCCCGTCGGAGCATTGACAAGCAAGCCGTACGCATTCGTAGCTCGTCCATGGGAAACACGTCGTACGGATAGTATCGACGTTCACGACGCCGTAGGTAGTAATATTGTCGTCACTCACAGAACTGGTGAGGTTCTCAGAATTCTGCCGAGATTAAATGAAGTAAGTACCATTGGGACATGAAAGTTTCATTCCCATTGCAAAGGTCAATCGTTGACTTTTTCGATACATTAATCTCGTTCGAACGTAGGAGATCAATGAGGAATGGCTTTCGGACAAAGCACGCTTTTCGTACGACGGACTTAAACGCCAGAGGCTCATTACTCCTATGATGAAAATCAATGGAAAATTGGAAGCCGTCGATTGGGAGGATGCCCTGATGGAGAGTATGTTTCAACTATAATCTAAACATTTTACCGTGTTCTACGATTAGGACAAGTCTATCCCTGACATATTTTACTTTTTTATGAATATCAGCTGCTCGTGTTTTACGAGATATTCCGAGGAATGAATGCGCCGGTATTGCTGGAAAATTGGCGGATGCCGAGGCTCTCGTCGCTTTAAAAGATTTCGTAAACAAGTTGGGAAGCGAGACTTTAGCAACGGAACAGGGCTTCCCGAAAGATGGAGCAGGTATCGATTTAAGGAGTAACTATCTCTTGAATAATACTATCCAGGCGATCGAGGACGCGGACGTTGTACTATTAATTGGGACAAATCCAAGGTACGAAGCACCCCTAGTGAATACTCGCATACGGAAGGGATATCTTCACGGTGAACAGACCGTTGGTTTCATTGGGCCGAAAGTGGACTTGACGTACGATCATGAGGTAAAAATCAGTTATGCAGCTCGAAATCGTGAAAATCGATTAATTCTCCGTGTCTCTTCCCTCCGGTCTGGGTTTGGTCCTTTCGAAGGTATGCGAATTTGTTACCTGTATATTACGTATTACAGAATTTGGGTCAGTCGCCGAAAGTCATAACGGAATTGATAAATGGTACGCATCCCTTCTCCGATACGTTAAAGAAGGCCGAAAAACCGCTCATTATCTTGGGATCCGAGCAGCTGGCTAGAAAAGATGGCGTTAAGATTCTATCCGAAGCGCAAGCACTGGCAAAGATTTTGGGGGAAAATCTGAAAGTGAGTCAACGTCAACTTTCAACGTAGATGGTAGAAACGTTCGTCGTTTTTGTGCTTGGCAAAATCGTGCGTCTCGTTTCGTTCGCTTTCTTCTCCTAGACTCCTAACGAATGGAAAGTTTTGAATGTTCTTCACACAAATGCGTCGCAAGTAGCCGCTTTGGATATTGGGTACGGTTCGACCGTGGAAGAGGTCAAAGAACGGCAGCCGAAGGTTCTCTTCCTATTAGGAGCTGACGATACAAACATTAAGAAAGAAGATTTCCTTGATACTTTCATCGTATACATAGGTAAATGCTTAAACGTTTGAAAAGTTTTCCCCGCACTTCCACCTCTTGCTACTATTCGATACCCCAGGCCCATATTGAGATGCCGTATGACGTATCTGTTACGATCGCAGGAAGTCACGGAGACGAAGGGGCCGCTATCGCTGATATGGTTTTGGCCGGAGCCGCGTACACTGAGAAAGTTGCGAGCTACGTAAATACGGAAGGTCGTGCTCAAGAAACAAACGCGGCGCTCACACCCCCCGGCATGGCACGTCCAGACTGGAAGATCATACGTGCTCTCGCAGAGGTGAATACCTCTCCTGACTTTCTCTTCTTCCCTCTTGTTGCATTTGTCGTTCTATTTCGAAATCTTTACTTCTTTATAACAATGCGTGTCTCTGCTGTACACCTCGAGTCAGAGAAATTAATCCAAATCAATCCAAATTAATCGTTTCCTCGGATTTCCTCGTAGATTTCCGGAGTTTCTTTGCCTTACGACAATTTGTTGGAAATAAGATCAAGGCTCGAAGAAATTGCACCACATTTGGTTAGGTATGGTAATATAGAACCGGCCAATTTCTTCAGTCAAGCATTCGAGTTATCCAAAGTGAGTATCCAAAGCCTCGTGTAAAGTTAGCCCAAGTACAGTATTCAAGTGGTACAGGAGGATGTATGTAACAAGCATTTCCTTTTTGTTGTGCTGTCAACAGAAATCGGAAGGCTCTTTGTCGTCCGAACCATTGGAGGTTAAGTACAGAACGCTCGACCAATTCTTCATGACGGATGCGATATCCCGGGCTTCTCGAACTATGGCCAAGTGTGTACAGGCAGTTAACAAACAACGAGACGACACGGTATAAGAACTGAACGAAGCAGACGTAACGTAATACGGTGTAAATAAAGCAAAATTCGAAAACGTTAGTGTGCATTGTAGCGATACGGATACAACAAATAGGCTAACCATCGAGAGCTTTTTCCGTTCGATTCGCACGTAAGAAAAGGGACAGCGTGCGAGTAACGTTAACGTTACATTTCTCAACGGGATGGGTCGATTTTCCCTTAATCTTTCCATAAACTGAATGCGATCGATAACATCGGATGATACTTGAAAATCCTATTCTGGGGAAACTCCTATTCTTTCTCGTCGTCAAGCGCCCAGAGATCTGTTAACACCGAAACCCGATCGTATCCCATGTTGTACATAGAAATATTAGTAATTTAACAAACTCTCTGTCTGTCTGTCTGTACTATCCTGTTCTTAGTTTCCTTCGTTATGCCATCGTTACGTAATTCCCATCGCGATAAAAGTCTATTTTGAGCGACAATTTTATTGGATATAAAGAAATTCTATTTGATATAGAAGGAAGACGACAAGCACTACGTCCGCGTATCGATTCTATCGGAAATTACTGCTTTCAGCCCGATGTTACTGTGAAATATGGTTAATAAGAAAGTAGTCTCCTTCGTAAATTGCTTTTCTTCAATTTTCTTTACATCAACCGTCTTATCGAGTTTCCTCTATAAGCACGTAGAGAAAGAAGTGTATGGTGCATAAATTAAAATATAAACGGAATATCTTATTATCAACCTTACAACGGCAATAATCGGAAATTCTGAAACTTTCGTCGTTCGATTCGATCGTGTCAATTGTTAGATTCCGTCTGATGATCGATATCGAGTTCGCAGGAACTTTCGTCAGGATCGATCTAGAAAGGCATCGATTCGATTATTTTCTTCATGAAAGCAATGGAAATAACGAATTAAGAACGGTACCTTTTCACCCAACGCAATTAATTTCGCTTTGTATGCTGCAATTTTACTATCTTGATCCGTCAAAAGTTCCAACAAATCTTCTTGGTCTTTCTTTAGTTTCTCTAATTCTTCGGACTTTTCCTTCAACTGACATTCGAGCCTCGCCTCGTCGTTTCTCTCGTCAAGTTTTCGCTTATATTCGTTCATCGTTGAAAAACATTCTGCGAGCCGATTTTCGAGCGTCGCAATAACGTCCTTATATTTGACTATACGTTCGTCCTTTGCGAGGTCGACGTTATTTCCAGAAACGGCAGCACCGACGTCTTTCTCGTCGGATAAATTCGAACGAGCCGCACGAAGAACTAAGTTTTGATCCTTCAAATGCCCGACCGTCGATAGAAGATCCTGCATTTGCAACTGTAACATAAAGTCGGCAATAGTTGGCATCGTCGTTAAAGCCATGGCGTAGCAGCTATCTCTTCTAACTCGGCAACAAAAATCATTGTACCGTACTTCGAGCTCATGTTTCTCTTTGGTGAGCGTGTCCGTGAGACGATTGAGCCTTTGGATCTGTAAATCTTGTTCGCGAATAAACTCTTTGTATTGTGCCATTAAAACGGAATCGGGGAGCATTGGCGCAGCGATTCTATTTTCGTTACGATGTGAGCCGCTCGCGTCCAAAACCGCTTTTATTATTATGCCTGTGGAGAAATTCGACTCGTTACTCGTCGATGGAAAAATATTGAAAATGGAACACGATTAGAATCAAAGTTACCTTCCAACGTTTTCGACAGTCTGCAAAATTCATGATCCAGCAAAAGTTCTGAGGGACTCTTTGCAGATGGCTGCGGATGCTTTAACGTTCTCGAGTACACCTCGTGTCTAGCGATACCGCCAACAGCGTCTTGAAATTTTTCCAAACCTATTCGATTCTCTATCAAATTACATAATTTTTCCTGGAAAATACATATTCCGGTAATTTGTATGTTCAAAGTTCACGGTACTGAACGGTACCAAGAGTTGACTAATTGCTTTCGATACCTTGGTATAATTGGAAACAGTGTCGTCATTGAAGTGCACGCATAAACCCATAAGCATGGCGCACATACTCTGCAACAAAGCTTCTTGCGCATCGTCATTATTCTCCTGTGACGACAAGAGGGCCGTTAAATAGGATACGGAAGAGTCAATGAGCAGGAATGACTTTACCGCCGGTGGACAGTGAGAAGTCCACCGACAAAGAAGCATCAAAAGGCCTAACTTGCACTGGGTTCTATTGCCTTGCTGTAGCAATACGACACACTGCTGCATTAATGTAACCGGCGGTTTGCCGATATTCGTAGCCAAAAGTACTCTCAATAACTGCTCCTTTTGAGTACTGTCATCGATGAGGGCGTGCGATAAAGCCACAGCGGAAAACCAATTCGACAAAGGATCCGTGGAAAAGAGACCACCGCAGAGCAACTGTCCTACCGACACATTCGAAAGCGAAAAATTCCCACGTTAATCTCGTTTAACTCAATTTCAAGTAGAGTGGCATTGTGCCTCTGATGCAGATAGTAACATGGCGGGCACACCGAACTACAAGTAGGGTCCCAACGAACCTGTTGTTAAAGAGGGCACCTCGTTACCTTGCGGCAGTAACGTCTGTATCAGTTGACTCTGGCCTACCTCGTTTTTATACAGAAAACATTGAAAGCAATAGAGAACGGAACACCTCAGAATAAATGGTTGCTTCTCGTTTACCATGGACATCAACAAAACCACTATTGCGGGTCTGTAACACGAGACGCGTTTATCGGGATACATGTATACAAGTACGAGTCGTTCCATCGCAAGGTTAAAAGAATAAGTGCGAGCGACTGTTGGATAATACCTCGGAGGACTGCTAGGTGCCATCACTCCCGCGAGAAATTCTTGGTTATTAGAGTTTCCCCGCACGACTTCCGCAACGGTATTGATAGTTTCCGTTAGTACGTCCGCCGGTACGCCGCTAGCCATTAGAATATCGCAGAGAGCCAGTAGCAGGCCACATCCTCTCATTATTCGCTGACAATTCGCTACAGACTTCAAATATAATACCTCGGCTTGAATCGGCTTACCATCTTTTCACTTTACGGAAGTGTCAGAGGAAGAGAATCTTTCTGATTCTTGGTATATTTTTACCTGAGCCGGACCACTCGGAGCGACCAACGCCCGAATCACTTGGACCAAACAGTGAACGTTCGATACTTTCTGCGGACTCCAGCTATTGAGAAGGTTATCGTCAATTTCCGGTGGAAGCTGGAACATCGGCGTCAACCTTTGAATGTAACTACCTGGAAAGCATAGGAAATATTACGCTTTTCTTCCTCTTTCCGCGCTTTATCGTATATGACGAGCATAATTAAGCGTAAAGAGCGCGTTACCTTCTTTGAAGAAATTCTGATTGCTCGTGTTACCCCTAAGAAGGTTCAGCATAAGGAGAAGACAATCCTCCACTACTATGCCACCATCTGCGTTTCCTTCTTGACCGATTACGTCGAAAATGCGATCGAATGCATTTTCAAAGGCGACGATTTTTTGAATGTTTGCATTTCCTTTAGTCAATTGAATCAGCAACAGCAGAACCTGCGAGCGAGCGTCGATAGTGTGAGCGCTTTAGATCCTGCGAAGGGCCACTTTGTCAAGTGAGTTTCTACTTTGCGCTTGCACCGACGAGCAAACGCGACTTCCGAATACTCACGTCATTTCGTATAACCTCTCTACTATCCCCCAACAGATCCATAAGTTTGGAAACACCCATAGGACTGACTAGAATTATCTCTTGAATGTCTTTCGGTTTGTTGGCCAACAGGTGTGCCAGTAGTTTCAAGGCAGGCCACCTCACTCTAAAATCAAATTCTTCTAAGAAAGTTAGGACGGAT
Source organism: Cerceris ruficornis (assembly GCA_963989415.1). Taxonomy (NCBI): domain Eukaryota; kingdom Metazoa; phylum Arthropoda; class Insecta; order Hymenoptera; family Crabronidae; genus Cerceris; species Cerceris ruficornis. Next base: position 24,192 of record OZ022523.1, read on the forward strand.
CCCACGCTGTCCGGATGTTTAATGAATATTTCGGTAAATAGTTCCCAAATTTTGTCCTTAGATCCGTGTTTGTTCACTGAAAGAGCAATGTTTTACGTATTATAAAAAAATTGTCCCTTTGATGGTACAAGAACGAGAACATTACGAACGTACCTTCTTCGTCGAACGTTTCGGGGCTTGTTATGTTACAAAGCGTATCCAGAGCCAAACCGACAATCTCGCAATCGGTTCTATCCACCTCCAATATTTGCCTGAGAGCGTCCATACCCTTTGCTCCCACTTCGACGCGATAGGTACGAGAGAGAGCTTTGAGCGCACGGCAGGCATCTCTTCTATCGCTGAGCAACGTCGACGATTGTAACCTATCCACTAGCTTCTCTACCTGTCAATCCACCCAAAAGCCGATAGTTGATCGTTTCATTGATACTTCAAAAGATTTGGAGATAAGAAGACAACGACGAGACTCTTTGGTAGCGCGTTAAAAATCATCATAAATTGAAGATTACAATTGATCAATCTCGAAAAAGGAAATACATGTACTTATGTTGGATTGTAAACTTTATGATAAGAATGTTCATTCTGCCTCTCTTTTAGCGAGTCGAGTGTAAAACTATAGAAATACCGTGTCTGCGCCTGAAGGTTCATTTTCAGCGGCTGTAGAGCCTAAAACGGACTTCAAACTACTTTTGAAATATTCCATATTCTTCTCGGGGCGAGAAGCAACCACCTACACGTCACACACTAGCCGCCATCTCCCCCTTATGTAGATCAATTCTTTCTAGAGGGCGGTAGTAGCATGACTTCTCGTCGACTTTTCGTCGATTCGACAACTAGAGGGAGATGGAGCAAAAATCCATCGACTTGCATCAACTGCGCGTTCGTCTTGTTTGGCCGAGGAAATTGGCCTATGTGAGTAAAAGGTATTTTCGTTTGACAATGGCCAGGTCCTTTGTCTGGAATTTTCGCGATATCGATCAAAGCATCGCTATTGTTGTTCCGAGGTACGCCGTCTTTTCCCCCGAGAGCTATAGGATAGCCTTTAAAGAGCAACGGATAACGGATACGACAAGCAGAGGACGCGATCGTGTGCATTGGCAGATTCGGATTTGGTAAAATTTCCTGCTGTGCGCACTACAATTTCTTACGTTACAGCGAAATATTCTTGACCTTCTTCTATCACAATACTGAAACCAACACGGTCGATATTACAATGGTCGTTGTAACAATTTCCCTCATTTTTCTCAGACAATTGACAGTACTGAAATAAAAGCCGTAAGTTAGTTCTTAAGCGCGCCATATTTCAAATGCTTGATATTATAGTAAGAGTGTGTGGCGGGCCCCCGAATGTATCAGATCGGATCGGATGAAGTCGGGCGGGCTCGGGTGGGTACCCGACAACCTCGGGTAGTCCGACTGACTCGGGTAGTACGACCGACTCGGGTCAAGACGGCAAAAGTCGGTCCGGTTCGGTCTAGCTACCGCGGTCCATCATACCCGTGATTCGCTTCGAGATGTTTTCAGACTTAATCATATTACGTCTATAATGCAGTCCTTGCCACTAAATGAGGTGACACTACTGCCTCCTACAAATATTAACATTAAACATTTCATGAAACTTCGGTAATGCTGATCCCACTTAAGCTTGGATCGCCTGGATACAAGCTAAGAAACAAATTCGCGTTATATTATTCCGGAACATAAAAAGGTATTCGTTTCAAAGCCACAAGCACGAATTAGAGGTAACACAGCCTTCTACGAAGAAACAGGGAATTGTGTATTCGCGATGGTAACAACGAGAAACTTGTTAATGTCGTTAGAAATGAAATTGCTACCGAATCGATGAATCGAGTAAAACGAAACGAACTGTACTTGATTAAATGTCGCAAAACACAGATCGTGAAAATGATCAAAGAGATGTAAATAATCCATTTTCGAAGGAAAAGTATGTACCGAAGGGATACCAAAAATTTTCAAGAAATTCCATCGCCGTATTCGCATTAAAAACTTTGTACAGTCGGAAGAAATCTGAAGTTCTGTAATAACAATATATAATGATATAGATATAGATGTATGGATTGCGTAATATATACATGTTGTACGGTGTATTGTACAGCACTCTCGACGGTGAATTTGATATACAAATAAAATGAAAATAATAAAGCCGCCTGTATGGGACTTAACAACGTTAAATGTGACCCTCGATCGAACAACCTCCCCACACATGATAAACATTGCGTCTGCGTTGCGCAGGTCGAGAACTTAATCTACACATATAGAGGAATAGATTCGAGGCAAATGCACTGGTAGAGGGTGCATATAAGAACCATAGGATTTTGTTGAGCGTTAATTATTGTTGATAATAGTCAAGCATGCTTGGAACAAAAGTAATCGATCTTTAGGGTAAGATCCGATGTTCCCGGAAAATTTAGGGAATATAAAAGATGAGAGTTCGACGTGGAGGAGAGCGCGTCGTAGGAGCGCTGGTAATAAATAAAAGAAGACAAAAGGAAAGATTTTTCAAAATCATTCGTGATTTGAACAAACGAAAGTGCTTGGCGGTTCACTTTTTTCAAGGACGGTCCGATGATGCAATAAGAATAAAACGATAATCCAGTTCACGTCTGAATCACTTTCTGATAAGACGAGCAGAGGTGAGCAACTTATGCAACGCACAGGGACAGTTGCACGGGTGAATTCGATGTTAGGAAAGTAGCGTTAATACTCATCGGTGATAAATAATCGAATCGAATGTTTATTCGATTATACGGTACTGTTGAGATGTATTTAAATCGGCGATACGAAAATTATATTCATATTCGAGCGGTTATATCTCGCGCCTTGTCAGCTCTATTTTTATGAAGCGCCGATAAAATGTTCGCGAGACGGGAGAAACGAAAACACTCGAAATATCGCAAAGCACCGAGGGCACTCGGCCGCAGAAGGACCGAGGAGGACGTGTTATCACGTTTGTACAAACGTCAAAATATCAGAATCAACGAGCAACGACTACTCAATGTTTTTGAAATTACAACTCTGTCACCCTTACACATGCGTGCACAAATTCTCTCCCCCCCCTCTCTCTCTCTCTCTCTCTCTCTCTTTCTCATTCTTATCCGACTGGTAGCACGAAACGCGAAATAGATTCATCGTATCGCTCTAACTCAATGAACAAACATAAAAGCAAAGATTTTAGAGGGATGCTAAAGGGTCTAGCCGGATAAGGATGGAACGCGCATCATACCGTAAATATTAATGTGTAATTTTGTCAGATTTTTAGGAGTGGTGGAACCTAGTTAAAAAAATTAAAATCTGATATTTTCTTACTTTCTAATTTTTTTAACTATGTTCCACCACTCCTAAAAATCTGACAAAATTACACATTAACATTTCTAGCATGATACAAATACTGTAAAAATATAAAAGTGGTCAATTCATATTTCCAATAAAAAAGTTAATGTTTTTAAACTCTTTTAATTTCTTAAAAATTGATTTGCCAACGGAATAATCTGAAAAATTCAAAAGTATGCACGTCATTGGGCATAATATTTGTGATTCTTCGCAGAATTTTCTATGAAACCGAACAGGAGGAATGGGAAAATCTGTAAAATACGTTTGACCCTGTAACTACCCCTACGGTAGGGGTAGCGGATTCATACTTTGCGGAAAGAGTTTTTTTTAAGAGACCTATCGAACGGTATGGCCCAAGATTAATTTGCTTTGGGGGCATGTATTCTATGCTTATCCGGCTAGACCCTTTATCGACGTCTTGCACGTCGGACGAAAACATATCCAAGAGACTGTCTTCCTTCTTTCCGTTATACGTCGCAGAAATCGAAAGGCTCGTGCAACGAGGCTACCTTACGTTGATAAAGGATTCGCGCGTAAGACGTCGTCCAAACACGATTATCGTCAAATTAGATTAACTTCTGCTTCGCGTACTTTGCTTTGCATTGTACCCTGTGACCAATTTTGCCACCATTCTCATCTCTCCCAACATCCATCCTATATATCACGATCTGTGAAATCGTACTCTTTACCCCTTTACCTTTCGATCATCTCTTTAAGACGCGATTGACGGAACATTTTCTTTCTTTCCTTTCTTCCGTTTATCCTTGTTTAACGTTGCCTTCCTCGAGCGTCATTCGTTCATCTCCTTCGTCCTTCCTACACGACTACTATTCGTATCAACCCTCTTTTCCTATACTCGATACCTCCCGCCACGATTTCACACAATTTTTCCAAACCGAGCTACGCCAGAAAAAGTACGTTAGAACGTTAAATACTACCGGTGAAATTAGGCGAGGAAAAGATTTCGGTACGTTACGATTCATACAAGTCGTTTAGACGATAAATACCGGTCGTTACTATTCTATATTATCATATCAGGATCATGCGGTTCCATTCGATATACTGTATGGACTGTAATCCGCCTTTTAACATAAAGATTGCAATTCATCGCTTCTTGATCTCCATTATAACGGTAAGCTCATAATTCTACATTTCCATAAAGTGAAGAAAATATTGCATCTCCCCTATCCATCGAGTAGCAATTAGCGTTATGCATATGAACAGGAATACATATACATATGTACATGTATAGATTAAAACGTGACGACTACGTATTTGTATTCTTTCTCCTTACTCCGTTGTCACCCTCGTCTCCTGCTAACCAGTCGCAAGCAGTTCCCTTTTAGAAACCGGATATGGTAAGGAAAAGATTCGAACGGAAAAGCTAGAGTGTGTCCAGATCAAACTGATCTGTAGCGAAAGATGGAAGAGAGCAGTGGAGAGAAAATAAAATGGGAGACAAAGAAAGCGTATATCGGTGAATACCTACATAATACGGTTCACCGTAGTAGCGTAGAAGAAGTTAGGTGGATGACGAAATATAGAGGAGAAGGTTTCGTCGCAAGTGCGGTAGAGGCAAGGGGAAGGAAAATGATTTTGACGAATACAAAGCACGAGGAAGCAACTGATGCGCGAGACGGAAGAGCCGCGGCATAGAAAGAAACGAAACGAAGAAAAATGGTCGACGATGATGAGTTTTCATCACAAGCATCATCGTACTTTGCACGTAGCCGATTCATTTTCTACGTAGAGTTAAAAAATTTTCAATTGTGACAAAGCAATCCGTTTGGATAGTTCCGAAAGCAGCGACCCACTGTCGCACGATCCGAAAAATCAGAACGAATCGGACGACTACGTTCGAGACGAAAATATCGAAGAAAAGGTGCAAACAAACACAAAGAATACCGGTAAACCAAGTATCGAGGGATACTCGTTCTGCTCGTTCCTCGCCGGTTGCACACTTCGGGGCAAGAGGAGGCGCGGCGAACGTGCGAGGAAGAGGAAAGAAGATGTAGTAAGAGGGAAAGAGAGAAGTCTGGCCGAAAGTAGCCGAACGGCGCCGAACGGAAATAGCCGAAATGGATGTGGTGCGAAACATCACGTAGTCGGTGTTGCTAGGCGGTTTGCCGTGGAGTGGTGGAAGGAAAAGGACGAGAGGGGGCTGTCGGTATAAAAGTCGCGTCATCGATGCCGGCGAATCAGTTGTTCGAGATAGAATAGGTTGATTCGTTGGTGTCTGTCCATCGGTCGGTCGGTTGTCGATTTCTTCGACGTTCGATTAGGTGTTGCGCTTGGTGAAAGTTCGAGAGAAAGGTTTCCCTGTTGGATGCCTCATGTCCGGATAAATTAAAACCGTTAATTTTCGTTCACAAGAAGCGTAGCTCCGTTTTCGCGTAAGCCGCACGGAAGAATCGTCGCGTCCACGAATCGGCCCGGCGATCGCAGAAGGTCGCGTAGGACAGCTAGTGCGCTAAGTTAGCTAGTTAGTTACGTTTTCACGGAAGATGGAGGTTTTGCCGTGTCCCGTGAACGTGAATTTCAGCAACACTAGAGGTAAGCGGATCCTCGCGCGTTCTTTCCTCTCTCTCTCTCTCTCTCTCTCTCTCTCTCTCTCTCTCTCTCTCTCGATTTTTTCTTAAACCGAGAAATCGGCAAACTTCGGGCGTACAATAACCGACAGTTTCTGACACTGAACTTGTAAAGCCGACGGGTTTGATGAAGTGTTCGTAAAACTTCCACTAAATGCGCTCAGATCTGCCGGTTCATCGATCACAATCAGCTGATCGTTTACGATTAGATAGTTCAATCGGTCTCTATGGTCATATCCTTTATTTCACTCGGCCTTCCATCCGGGAGTTGACAATCGTTTGAATTTTTCCAAATAACTTAACTCGGTGGAATACTGTTTGTATCATTTACATACAGAATTTGACTATTTATTTGAGATCCAGAATATTTCATAAGTCAGGAAAAAGGACACAATTTATAATGATCGTTGGGCCCCATAAATGGCTAAACGTCTTGTGGAGATATTTCATCGAGTTTGAACCTTACAAATTGAATCGGACGCATGCACGTGAATGAGGGAAGGGTCGGATGGGGCGGTACACAGGAAATAAAAAATTCAGAGAATATTAACCGGATCGTCGATAATCCTTAGCTGGAGCTGTGGCCGATGAATTTGACGGCGCCTGTCAGGCATTGGCAAAGCGACTGGAGGTCGAGCTCAGGAGAGCGAAACATGCTCAGCTGGCGTGCGGAGAAGTACTGTTGCCGGCCGATCTTTTACCAAGAATAGCAAAAAATGTCTTGCGAATGGCGGAAAATGAACCGTGCGGTCTCAGGTGGGATACGTGGATCAAATCGCTTTTCTTTTGTAACACCGTGGTTACAAACTCTTTCACGAGTTATACTTGAACGAACTATCCTTCTCCGATTGTAGAGGTTGTACCCTGTTCATCAGTTTTGAGACTGACAACATGTGTCGCAAACTCTCCAGGATACAGTGCGACCCAAATGCGGTGTCGACGTTTGAGCTATACTTGACGCTGAAACAAGATCATACGTCTTGGCACGTTCTACTGCCGCAATTTTTAAAGTAAGTATAACGATGGTGCGGTGGTTTGGATTGTTTGATTTCTAGGGCCGAGGTGTTTACGGAATGATGGGTGTTTAAGGAATTGTCCTCACCGTTTGATTTGCTTTTTAGAAATTTGACGCGTGGCGGTACTATTATGATCAGTAGGGACTTTACCTTGGAAAAGAAGAAACTCTATAGGTCCTACCAACAAACCCAGTGAACGGTTCCTTCGACTCCGAATCGTTTGATTTTCTTCATTGGCGCAACTCTTCCGCGCCTCTAATTCCGCGAACACAAGTTGGGGTTTCGATTCGCGCGAGAAGTAACGTTTTCAATTATCTCCCTCGAGCGTGCCGGGGATGCGAAGCGAACGGATGCAAGACGCAAAGATGTGGATACGGTGGTAAAGGGGTGAAAAAGAAAAAAAAAAAAAGTTGAAGTCGAGGGTCGAAAAAAGCAACGGAAGAGAAGTAAGAGGGATGAAAAGTTTTTGCGGACCACGTGTCGAACGAAAGACACATTCGAGCGATGAGGGAAGGGCGGGAGGGAAAAGGAGGGAGAGCGGGTCGATTCTGCTCGATTGTCATGAATTTTCTCTTATCGCGACGATGGCCTCGGAGAAATTGCATAAAGTGCATAAAAATCTCGTGCTAACATCTTTTGTCTGACTATTTTCATGATTTCTTCGAGGCAATAGATTAAGCCTGTTTGCGCATTCAATAATTGTGATAAAACTACGCGGTAAACTTTAGTAGATTACGACTGTTATTTTTACGTTTATTCCAACTAAGGAATATCTCCTGTACGATTATTATGAATTTCCACAGAGGCTTCGAACGAGAAATCGAAGGCGGGAAAGTAAGATAATGGTGCGCGGATAAGTGTCACATAATTACAACAGGACGTAACGTTCTGATACTGATGAGAATAGATTCGTAACGAATTCATTAACGACGTGATACGTAGCGATACTTTAAGTTATAGGTTAAACTTTGTCTCTTAGCCATAGACAAGTGTTTAGGTATAGTTTTTAATAACGAGCGTACCACTAGATAATCAAATTGATCGGTTTGCTTTGAATCTTGCAGTTTCGTTTGAATTGCACAATTTGGTAAAATTTCGAAAGGTCGAGTCTCATTCGTGGCGTTGACTTCGGCGCGCCGTCAATTTCATTTCATTTCACTTCACTTCACTTCTTTTCTGCCGTTATGTGTTGTAACTGTTACTAAAAAAAAACAACATATGGACATTCGTTAGTAATATTGTGATATTAGTAAGGCGTAGCATAACAAAGCTTCCTGACAGATCGAACCTGCGAAAGATCGATCCGCAGGTGGTTAGTCAGTTTCGCGCGTGTTTTTCCCATCATCGCGACTAAGTAGCGCGTAGTTCTCGAGAAATGTATGATCGAAAGAAAGAAATGTAAGAAATTATACGCTCGCTGATGAAGAGCTAACAATATTCTCGAATTATCGTTGTTATCGATTACGGAGAAAGCGAAATATAACCCGATGTTATGTATATTTTATACTTCGTTAAAGTACTAGAGAGAAAAATGTACTGAAATCATAGCGTGTAGAGTATTTAATTTTTTATAAACATCCGTATCAACATTAAGCGTCGTTCAGATAAAGATGCGTGTCCAGGATACATCCGACGAGGTTTTTTCTACGTATCTATACCGAACAAGAATTACAGATAGAGCGGGCGAGTTCTCGTTGTATTTTGATTGCTTCGGTTTGATTTGGTTCCATTCTCTCCCGTTGTGTTAAATTTGCCTCTGTTTTGCGTATCAATGGTCTCGTACATCTGGGCGATCGAATATGCGACATCATTTAGTTCTAATCTCTCATTTGACTGTGGACGACGAATAAAGATGTTACGAAAGTTTTAAGAACTTGTTGTGTTTTTTGCCACCCCTTTGAATATATTCGACACGACAAGTTTGTACCCTACGAAACGGTGTACGACCGTCAGAAAAGCTACGAGTTTTACTTGGCCCTATTGATTTCGATCTCCAAAGGTTCGACTTGAAAAGAAGTACGTAAACTGAGCTTTTCAAAAGAGTATAAAAAAATGTTGCTGTTCATTTCTTTTTATTCGAATCTTTCTAGTGAGAACAAACAACTTTCACGTAACTTGATGATGACAGTTGGAAATCTCTTTCCGGAGGCGATTTGTTCTATTGCAAATTAAACGATACTGAAGGGAAGATGGCATTGATAGAAAGAAAACATGGAAGAAGTACAGGATTGCACGGAATCATGGTAGAAATATGTTAAAATTGTTTCGGTTCGATCGTGATCCGCGGACTTGTTAAGGATACCTGCAGAATCGTTTCTCCGTTCGGATCCTTGAAACTCTGCCAGATTCTTAGGTGCTTCATTTGACTACTATGAACCTTTCGAAATCGTAGCAGAGTATTCGTGCATCTTGGAATGAAGGAGTACGTTGATTTTTCGGGAATCTCGTGTAGGGATGGATCCGCTGTCTTGATCCAAACTAATCTTACCGATTCATTCGCGCTACTTTTCGTAATTCTTTTCAACAGAGGCTCCTGTTGCTCCTATTGCTCAACTTGTGACAGTACTGATTCTCGATTATCGACTGGAGGAGATAGGGGATTCGCATCGTCTACTGCATTCTTTGACTTTCGATATGAAAAATTGTCGGTTGGCGACGGTAAAGTCTCAAAATCACCAATTTTCCGCATAAATTTTGTCGTACAGGAAACAGACTCGGGCCACGTCCACTAGGAAGGGCGAATATGAAGAAGCAAGAAGATTTTGTGGAATAGAAATTGGCATGATCGACAGGGAATTATACTTACGTGAAAGGAACGGAGGAAGGCAGCGCGGAGGCTGCGACTCGCAAAAACACGTGCTTTCTTCTGGAAGCAAAGTCGGTGAATTTTAATGTACGCGGCATCAACGATCTCCTCCCGAATCTGAGCGATGAATTGTTCGCTGTTCTCCTGGCATATCGACTCTCGCCACTCGTTGGCAGAGAATGCAGACGGAAGGGAAATACTCATTCCGTCGTTCATCCTTTGGAGTTGTTATAGCAGGTACAGCGTATACATGGTCAATTAGAATACCATATGAACGCTGGATAATTTTCTTAAAAGTAACATCGATGTCACGTCAATGTACGGTTATTCTTTTATTCGTAATTGTCATTTATTCGTTAATTCATTTATTTACTTATTGTCTCGGAATATCATGATTAATCCGTAATTTACAATGGTAAGACGTGAGAAAGGAACGAAAGAAATACCACGCGTTATCTCAACACGTAGAAAAGTTCTACGTGGAACAAGGATGACGCCGTGCGCATCTTGTCGTATCTATCGTAAATAAATAACCTATTACATAAATCTCTAGAACTGATGCGCTGCGCTTGATCTATCAACTGTCGAAGTACTAAAAACTAGGGACGTTAGAAAGTTAGGCTGGACGTATACTGCTATCGACAAAATAGTCCGAGTTTTACATAAAGTTTCGCCGGTAGCGAAATTCGGTAGACGGTAAATATACATGGTGTTACGAGATTGACACCCTCCCTCACGTGCGTGCGAGCGTACACATGCACACGTCCCCGTACCCGTGTACACGCGCATCGTATCTGGTTGTACTCTTCAATAGCGATATCCCGCCCCTTAAACGTTGCACTTGGTAGAAAGGGAACGCAAATTCGGTAATTTACCGAGATATAGAACTCTGAACGAAGTGACGCGCATAGCGTAAACGATATACCAATTAGATCGATTCGACGGACAGCCAAACAAATGTTACATACAGTCCGTTGGCAAATAGGACGGCGATGCGAGCTTTGCAGTCGTGTTTCCAGCCGACGTATGCTTATCCATAGGCGACCATTTGAAACTTTCGTCTGTTAGTTGTTCGAAAGAACGGGCAAAAGTGTTTTGTCGTAAGTAGCATACGTCTAGCTTTACAAAATCGAACGCAAAGGCTAAGGTTACGTTTAAACGTTACATGGCATAGGGGAACACCACCGAGGGCTTCGGGTGCTCTACCCTTGTATGCGCGTTTGCCTTTCGATATATGGAAGCTTTTCCTCGTGGTGGGATGCGAGAAACGTTCTCTTTGTTTTACCGTTCACAACCGGGAGTAGAAGCGCCGATAAGAAAACGACGCATGTCTTCTATTCAAGCCTTCCACAATAACGCGAATTGATAGTAAAGCAATTTCTCTGTTAACTGGTTCGCATGTTCTTCCTTGCTAACATTCGTATTAGCCTGAGCGAATGTAGCGAAAACATTGACAAAGGAAGTACCAAGATAGCGAAGGGATAACATGATTTGCCAGACGGTATCGGTATCGACGCGTCGGTGTGTGGATCTAGATTGGGATCGGGATCGGCGTCGGCATCGGTCCCGACATATACAAGGTATCAACGTTTATGCGACGATACTAGTTATCACGCCACCGGACACGGGAAGACCGGTTTCTCCCATTAAGGCTAAATCTATTTCTCTAGCGGCCTGTCTGCCTTCTGTAATCGCCCACACGACCAAAGATTGTCCTCTTCTGCAATCTGTTATAACAACATTGACGATCATTTGCCATTCGTCGTTTGTTTAATCTTAGAGGCAGAGGAAAACTTCGGAGATGAGAGGGGACAGAGAGAGAGAGAGAGAGAGAGAGAGAGAGAGAGAACCCTATTGCTTACCTCCAGCCGCGTAGACTCCGGGTAAACTAGTGCGGTATTTCCCCACTGGAGTTTGATAATTTCCTCGACCGTCCATACTCGTGTCTAATTCCGTCGCGATATACTTTTCGGGACCCAAAAAGCCCATCGCCAGCAATACTAAATCACACTCGTATACCTGAAAAGATGACAAGTAAGAACGAGAGAGAAACGCAATGCAAGGAAGGTAGAGTGTAAGAGCACGCGGCATAAAAGTTTATTTATCCGCGCTTACTACCTTCTCCGATCCAGCTATTTCCTCCATCTTCCAGCGACCATTTTCTTCCATCGTCCAAGAAACGGAGACCGTTTTAATTCCACTTACGTGTCCTTTCCCGTTGTCTAGGAATTCCTATAGGACGTGACGTGACGTAATGAAACGAAACGGAATGGAATATATCGAATGTAGACTGTGGAATAACTAGATTACAATGAAGAAAGTCTTACCTTACTGAGGGTGCTAAACCGACGCGGATCTCGACCAAATTTGAGGGAAACCTCTTCGTGACCGTAGTCGACTTTAAATACCCGTGGGAACTGAGGCCACGGATTATCTTTTGCCCTTCGAACCGGTGGTTCCGGTAAAATTTCAAATGTGGTTATCGTTTTGGCTCCCTAGATGGAGAAAAAGGAAAACGATCCGTTCGTCCCCGTTCGTTAACTGGCCGCGTTCAATTATTTTAACGGAATATGTTGATTAAAAGAGAAACGCCTACCTGTCGCAGAGAAGTCGCTATGCAATCACAGCCAGTATCGCCCCCGCCTATGATAATGACGTTCTTGTCCTTTGCCATGAGCTTCATGTCCAATGGGAATTCGTTGCCCATTTGCTTTTTCTGCCAGTGTTCTAAGAAGCTGACGGCAAAGTGTATACCCTCGAGCTGTCTACCAGGTATGGAAAGATCCCTCGGCCAGGTAGCCCCCGTGCAGAGCAATACCGCGTCGTGCTGCTCCTGCAATTCCTATTCGGGGAGGGGGTCGCGAACGAGAAAGAGATCGAAATATAAATATAAAGATAAATTTAAATATAGATGTAAATGGAAATGCAAGTGTAAATATAAATGTTATTTTATTTTTCGAACGACCGGACCACTTGCTATTTTATGTCATCATAGTTTACCTTGGCAGAGACGTCCTTGCCGACGTCGACTCCGGTCTTGAAGGAAATGCCCTCTGCGGCGAGCAGGGCCACCCTTCGTTGAACGACTTTTTTCGAGAGTTTCATGGTAGGTATCCCGTACTGCAGCAAACCTCCGACTCGATCGTTCCTCTCGTAAACGGTCACCGAGTGTCCAGCCTTGTTGAGCTGATGCGCTGCAGCCAATCCTGCTGGACCGGAACCAACGACGGCGATTCTCCGACCGGTTCTCGTTGTTGGGATTCGCGGGACTACCCATCCCTGCTCAAAGGCGTGGTCAATAATGGCGCACTCAATATTTTTTATGGTTACCGGAGGCTCGGAGATTCCCAAAACGCAGGCACCTTCGCACGGAGCAGGGCACACTCGTCCTGTGAATTCTGTGCAAACAACGTTCCCGAGAATTCTTGTTAGATAGCGTTATCTTGGTCATGCATCGGGATCGGATCGAATCGAATGACATTTGAGAGTGAAAGGAAAAGCAAAAGGTGAAACTCTTCGAACTAACCTGGAAAGTTGTTAGTTTGTAAGAGCTGATTCAAAGCCTCCTTCCAATTGGACTGGAAAACGAGATCGTTCCACTTGGGTATAATGTTCCCGAGTGGACAGCCGTGACTGCTTTGACAAAACGGAACCCCACATTCCATGCATCTCGCCGCTTGAACCCGCAACCCCTTTCGAACATGCTGGAAATTGTATATCTCGTTCCAGTCGTTTACACGATTCTCGGCGGGCCGATAAACTTCGGATTGCCTCTTATACTTCATAAATCCTCTGAAATGTAAGTGGAAGTGGAACTATGACGAAGCGGGTCATCCGAGAACCACGATCGAGTAGAGTCTACGCAAGACCCGAGTGACTGAAATATCCTATTATACCGTATTTTGTCCAATTTACGTTGCTCCATATCAATGTCGGTAACCGCATCCTCGATATCCTTTAATCGAATTTCCGACGTCGGAGCGTTTCCATTTACAATGGGCTGGGATTGTTTGGCTTCTTGGAGCTGTTTCAAGGCTCGTTGATACTCGTATGGAAATACCTTGATAAAAGAGACAATGAGCAAAAGGATGGAAATGATAAAAGGCGGCAGAGGAGGAGGGGGAAGAGGGGGAGGAGGTGTTGGCGGCGACGGCGACAATGGAAGAAGAAGGAATAAGTTCAAGTACCTTGACAAAGCGCGTGGTTGGTTCAGGCCAGAGCTGCAGCAGATCGCGGGCGATCAGTGAGCCGGTTTTTTCTACGAACTCTTCGAGAAGTTCCTTCACGTAGGCAATATCGTCCGGCTTGTTGAGCGGTAGCAATTCGACCATCTCGGGATTGCACTTACTGAATACAACGAAATAATAAGCATCGGGGCTGTATGGTGTCTGGTGTATAAGAGCAAAAAGGGTTAAGCAGCGTCGGGTCGTGCGTAGTTGTGTTGTATCTACCTCTTAAAGGAGCCGTCAACGTCAAATACGTAGGCTACACCGCCGGACATGCCAGCGGCAAAGTTTCGCCCGGTCAGTCCTAAAATGACCGCACAACCACCTGTCATATATTCGCATCCGTGATCTCCTACACCCTCGACAACGACCACCGCTCCGCTGTTACGAACGCTGAACCTTTCCGCGGCGATGCCTCGAAAGTAGGCTCTTCCGGAAGTCGCACCATAAAGACAGACGTTCCCTACGATGACGTTCGCTTCCGAATCGAAGGTCGATTCTTTCGGTGGATATATCACAATCTCGCCTCCGCAAAGACCCTGAAGAAGTGGAGTGGGTCGAACGTTGGGATTTGAAAATTTCCGAGATTCGGAACGATGGATTAGTATCTAGGGATCGCTATTGAAAACATGACCAACCTTTCCGACGTAATCGTTCGCGTCGCCCTCAAGCATCACGGATACACCCTTGGTCATGAAGGCACAGAAACTTTGCCCCGCCGACCCCTTCAACCTGATGTTGATACTGTTATCCGGTAAGCCCTTCTCGCCATACATTCTACCGCAACGGACAAATAACGTCATTCATTGGAATACGTTGATATGCGATCGAAATCCGAACGATCCGAAAAGAATAAGAAAGAAAGGACTTACTTGGAGATACGATAACTCAACGTCGATGCAAATGCTCTGCACTCGTTGTTGATATCCATTGCTATGTCAATGGAATCCTTCTCCCCTGCCAGCACGGGTTCTGCTAGTTCGATAACACGATTGTCCAATCTACCTTCCAGCTGAAATTCTTGTTTCGTCGAGCCGCCTTTAACATTCGTTCCTGGTCGAAGATCGAGCGCGTTTTGCAAGATGCCGCCGAGATCCAATGTTTTGGCCTTCTCGATCGAAATGTCCCCGCGAACTTTTAAGAGATCGGTGCGACCTATGAGGTCTTGGAACTTGCGAATTCCCATGCCAGCCATGTGAGTACGTATCTGCAAAGAGCGAAAATCGAGAAGAAAGAAGCATGAGGTTAATGAACGAGGCGGCACGGAATAACGGATTCACGTGGATGAGAACGCGTATACCTCTTCGGCCAGAGCGAAGAAGAAATTGACGACGTGTTCCGGCTTTCCTTCAAACTTTTTTCGAAGCAGCGGATCCTGCGTTGCGATGCCAACGGGACAGGTGTTTAAATGACACTTTCTCATCATGGTGCATCCCATTGCGATCAACGGAGCAGTGCTAAAGCCAAATTCGTCGGCACCAAGAAGAGCCGCTACGATCACGTCGAATCCGGTGCGCATCTGACCATCCGCTTGAACAACGACTCGCGAGCGCAGATCGTTGAGAGTGAGAATCTGATGAGTCTCCGCCACGCCCATTTCCCACGGTAATCCCGCGGATTTGATGCCCGTCCAGCTACTGGCACCGGTTCCTCCGTCGTGGCCAGATATCACCACATGTTCCGCTTTTCCCTACGAAACGTCGACGGAGAAAGAGTTTCGAGCTCTGTCACAGTTCTCTCACGTCTACGCCGGTCTGTGACTCACCTTTACCACTCCTGCCGCTACTACTCCGACTCCCATCTCGGACACGAGCTTTACGGATATACGGGCTAATGGATTTGCACACTTAAGGTCGTAAATAAGTTCAGCGAGATCCTCTATAGAATAGATGTCATGATGGGGTGGGGGTGAAATCAATCCCACACCCGGTACCGAGTGTCTCGTCGCGGCGATCTCTGCCGTGACCTACGAGAGTTACGAATATATAGCCATGTATTGCTATACGTTGCGTTTCATCATATCATATATTATACTATATTATATTACATTATATTATATTATATTATGTTATATTACATTACATTACACTAAACTACATTATATTGTATTGTATTCTACACGTACAAGTTTCATGCCATCTCACCTTGTATCCAGGTAATTCACCACCTTCCCCGGGCTTGGCTCCTTGTGCCATCTTAATTTGAAGATCATCGGCGTTGGCCAGATAACTCGAGGTTACCCCAAATCTACCGCTTGCCACTTGCTTTATTGCCGATCGTTTATTGAATTCCGGATCCTGATTCAAGTACCTGTCGGCGTTTTCTCCTCCTTCTCCGGTGTTTGATTTTCCACCGATTCGATTCATCGCAATCGCCAACGTCGTATGGGCCTCCAATGAGATGCTACCAAAGCTCATGGCACCAGTTGCGAATCGTTTCACAATCTCGGGTGCTGTTTCAACCTCCTCCAGCGGAATCGGATTTTCTAACTTTTTCAATTCCCATTGACCCCGCAGCGTACATGCCTTTATCATCTCCATAGACGTTTTCCGGTAATTCTCGTAAGCGTTTTTACTCTTCGAATTAACGTAATCCTTGGAGCGAGGAAATCGAAAATGAAAAGAGACACCATCAGTATCGCCGATGCGCCGCGGAAAGTAAACGATAAAGCTCTGGCATATCGTTTCGTATATGATATATAGTATGATATGGTATGGTTTGGTAAAATCCCTTTACCTGGAGATTGGAAATGCCAACCGGATCGTTTATGTGCTTCTCTCCGCCGGAGCGCCAATGGTAAATTCCTGGATTCCGGATAACTATGGAATCCATCGGCTTCTTCCAATACGTCATTTGATGTCTCTCGAATGCTTCCTTCGCGAGGATCTCGAACGTGACGCCGCCGATGCGAGATCTCGTTCCCTGTATGTATATATATAATGATTACTCATAAACCAAAGAAGGATAAAAGCGCGACTAGTGAAATTTTCAACGATCAACGACTAGTCTTAGAGTTGTTAAAACTTTGGAATCACCGTTCAGTATTGCAGGAGTGGCAAGGAACCTACCTTGAAACATTTATTAATAACTTCGTCGGCCAAGCCCACCGCCTCGAAGATTTGCGCGCTCTTGTAGGACTGCAGAGTCGATATTCCCATCTTTGCCATCACCTTCGCGATACCCCGTTCCATTGCCTCTGCATAGTTCTAAAACATTCGTTTTATCAGCGTAAACAAGAACGGTGGGTCTTTCTTGACAGTCGAATCTCTTCCCTTCGCATCTTTTCGCTCGTACTTACCGCGCACAGAATTTGGTCCGTCAAAGAAAGATCCAATACTCCGTCCGCCCGAAGATTCCGAGCCATTTCGAATACAAGATATGGACAGATGGCATCCGCTCCGTAACCGAGAAGAACGCATATGTGGTGCACCTCCCGAGCTTCGGCGGTTTCCAAAATGAGACCGACTTTCATTCGTTGTCTCTCGTCGATCAGATAGTGATGCACCGCGCCCAATGCCAGTAAGCTGCTCACCGGCACTCTGGGTATGCGGTAAAATGCAATCTCCAGTTTGCCATATTCTGAGCTCGAGGTGTGTCGTTTGACTATTCGATTGCGACTCACCTGTCGGGACCTCCTTGTCGGTCGGAAAGTACCAGAAGCTGGTAGCCGTCTCTGGCGGCTCTGTTGGCCTCCTCGCATAAACGGTTTAGAGTCTTCGTTAAGCCGGCTGGTCCGTATTCCACCGGGTAAGTCGCGTCGATTACTTTGCTTCTCCACCCTCGATGATTTGTTCGTTTGATAACCTCGAGATCGTCGAGCGAAAATATTGGCTGCCGTAAGAACAATCGGTGCACTTGCAGTTCATTTGGCTCGAGAATATTGCTCTCCGGACCGATGGGACACAACATCGACATGACGATCTTCTCCCGAAACGGGTCGATCGGAGGATTAGTCACCTACGTTAACAAAAATTCGGTAACTCTCCCTCTCTCTTTCTCGCTCTCCCACCGTCCCTCCCGATCCCCTGTCACCACGGCACTTTCAGACGTTCGTCGTACCTGTGCGAACAGCTGCTTAAAATAATCATAAACCAGTGGTTGGAACTCCGAGAGGCAGGCGAGGGGAGCATCGTTACCCATCGAACCTAACGCTTCTTTCCTGAAAATACAAGATTCGATGGTTCCACAGGTTATGCGGGCAAGAAAATATCACTAACGGCTATATGACTGAAGGAAGAGCATTCGGTGTGTCGTACTTGGATTTCATCATTGGCAAAAGAAGCAGATTGATGGTCTCGAGGGTATATCCGTAAAGAGAGAGTCTTTGGTCGCTTCCCCAAACCCGATTCACCGCCGAAATCGGACTCATGTCAGACTCGATGATCGTACTGCCCCCATTCTCGTGCTCGGTCACCGAACCGTTCTCTACCGTCGTTCTCGAGGATGAGGCGTCGGCAGCGTGCATCTCTTCCATGGTAATCTACGATTAAGGAGAAGCCAGTATCAGCGATCAATATCTGCTTGGAAGGAGACTTTGTTTTCCCTTTGTTCGACTCGGGTCGTCAGAGTATTGCCGAGCCGGACAATGGGAAGAAAATGCTCGGACAACAAGACGGTATTCTCAATTACTATTCTAGTAATTGAGTAATAACAATTACTATTCTATCCTTTACTATCCTTCTACACTTTTATTCGATGATTTGAAACTAGCCGTTCCAAGAGGGATAAAACGATATGAGACAAGAGGGATACAAGGCACAATATTCTTACGTAGGAAAGTTACGTGTATCGCATGAGCGAGACTCACCATCTGATCGCCACACGACACGATCACGGCAGGAACAACAGATTGCAATTAGAAAAAGTATTTTGTATTAGAGATCTCGATGATACGGAGAGAAACATAACATGGCGATGAGGATAAGGATGAGAGGGGAGGGGGGTAAAAATTTCTCACGAGGAATACCTATCATGGGTTTTGCGTTAAAAACGCGTTCGGGTAGAATGTGGGTGGTAAATTGGTGGTCGAAGGTCGGAGGTGAGAAAGGTTAAGGGAAAAATGTTTACGAAGGCACGAGGACCATCGGTGAAATACCTGATCTTTCAACCACTTGGAGTGTGGCCTGCTTCTAGCGATCTGTAGCTTCAATTCAACGTCCTGTATAATCCTCTTTTCTTGAGTGTCAACGAGCAGCATTCTTCCGGGTTTTAGGCGACTCTGTAAATAAAAGGAAAAACGAATAGTAACGAGGATTGCACGAGACCTATGAACGTTCGACATTCACAATGACGGCACTGGATGAGGCGGTCCTACTGCTCTATACAAACCTAGTCCCTAGATGACAAATAGTTATACATCATACATGACATGATTAAAAATAAATAAATAAAGTACATCAATGATCGGGTATTATGTGAGGCTTAAAATGTAACAGAACAATGCAGGTGGTAGAACGACCTGCGTTCGGAGAACGGCGATCCGTCTCACGGACTTGGTAGCTCCGCTAGCCTGGAGGACGCGCAAACGTGCGTAAACAATTTTCATGAGATTATCAACCTTCATAAAACCATTGTCAAGTTGTTTTTCGAAAGGTAAGCAGAGAAACTATCTTGGAGAACGATGCTGTCGCAAGAGACGAAACGTCGTAGATACCGCGACAGGACTATGACTAAGGCTACGACTACGACTACGGCTACGGCTATGGCTATGGCTATGGCTATGGCTATGGCTATGGCTATGGCTATGATTATTATGGTGGTATGGTGGGCGCAAAGGCAGAAATCTGAGAGGAGAAGGGGACTGCTTTTTCTTTCCCGGATCGAGAAACGTATCGCCAAAGTTAAGACATATCTCTTGGAGCATGTGTTCGACCA
Organism: Cerceris ruficornis; assembly: GCA_963989415.1. Taxonomy (NCBI): domain Eukaryota; kingdom Metazoa; phylum Arthropoda; class Insecta; order Hymenoptera; family Crabronidae; genus Cerceris; species Cerceris ruficornis. Next base: position 44,050 of record OZ022523.1, read on the forward strand.
CAGCTTTGGCACCGGCTTCTGCTCCTCGGAGACACTCTCCATCGCGAAAAGTGATTCCCGCTTTTCTTGGAGCGGTATTCCGGAAGAGTTTTCCCTTCTAGTTGACGCTTTTACTTTTCCTAAATCTGAAATTCTCTGTATCGAGCGATATAGAGCCCGAGGGGAGATACGGTACATGGGCGAAACGATGTTTGCACAGTTAAATTATTAGCGGCCACGCGGAAACTGGAAATTCCTCTGAAAGATTTCTTCGATGTTTCGGGGACCAGTGGTGCGCTTATTTCCTCGTTTACCTTCAGGATTACATTGCTGGGCGAAGTATCATAGACGCCCACTTCGGACGCCATCACCATCATGTTATCCTTAGTGACGTAGAAGCGCGACGGGCGCAGGCCATTTCTGCCAAACAAAAATTCAAAAAAGTCTTTTGTATTACCACCTCAGTGTCGCGCGGTAATATCGGCTGTGTCTATACTTTTCTTTTTCTTTTCTTTCTCTTTCTTTTTCCTTTCTCTTTCTTTTCATTCATTCGTTCGTTCGTACGTTTATTCGTTCATTCGCTTGTTCATTCATTCATTTGATCTCTTATGCTTCCACTCCCGCGAACCTTGCCGTCCCATCGATTCTCTCACACTCTCCCTCTCTCCCTCTCTCTCTTTCTCTCCCTCATTTTCTCCGGACCTTCGTATCTTGCTTTTAGATATACCATCGCACCAGTACTAATCGGCCGACGTTGGACGCACCGATACCCTAATCTATGAGCTTACCTACTTACAATCCCATTACGCTTTACACACTTTTTTCCGCCATTACTAAAAAAGTGTAGAAGGAAAAGACTCTTGGATTTTTGTGAATTTGTTGCCATCTTTTTCGACTCAATGACCAAAACGATACTCCGATCTCACCCCGCCACCTTTCCACTCTACCTATTGCCCTTCGTCACGGTAGTTTCTGTCGATACCTGGAAGCCTTTCGTTTCGCACAAGAGGCATATGCTCGCGCTGCGGCGGAGCATCGTCCCGTACGGAAACGAGCACACAATGCTACTTATGCCAAGGATATTCATTGACTACGACGAACGCGCGCACCTACCGTGTGCATAGACTTTCCGACACCGTTCTCATGAGACTTTCTCTCGAAAGGCAGCCAGCGGGTAAGATCGTAGTGCATCGACGTGACAATCGCAGCCAACGGCGGCAGGCGGTCAGGCGGTCGGGCGGTCGGGCGGTCGGGCGGGCGTTCAATTATTTCTATCTTTCGGTCCGTGTTATACTCGTTACTCCAAATACTCGCGATAATTTAGGACATGTACGAGCGCGACTCGATCCCGACCGAATCCATCCGCGCGATTTTCACTTTGAAAAGCCAACGACGAGACCGTCCGATTCGAGTCCCACGACCTTCGTCGAGACGCCTCGACCGTTCGAGGAGAGAGCGAAGCTGCATAAAAACGGCTAGATATACGGTAGAGATTGCTCCGACCCGTACGATTAAGGTTAATTTATACCTGTCTAAAATGGCACCGACGTAACGACCATCCGTGAAGGTAAGGAGGGCAGGACCATCCCAGGGTTCCATCGCGCAGGCGGCCCAATGATAAAATTCTCGCTTTTCGGTGGCCATCGTCAAGTCGTTTTGCCAAGCTTCCGGAACCATCGTCATCACTGCCTGAGTTACAAAAACGGAAACCGTCGTTACGCTTCTCTCGCTACGATCTCCCAATAGATTAGGCAAAACCCATTTCCCAACCGAACCTTTTTGTACGGATACCGTACATTACGTAACGCCTACCTCGGGTAAAGAGCGTTGTCCAGCCATTACTAAAAACTCGAGGACGCAGTCGGCTGCACCGGAGTCCGAGAGATGAGGCTCTACAACGGGATAGAGATCTTTCAGCTGTTCCCCGTACAGCGAACTACTCATAACGCCTTCGCGGGCCTTCATGAAATTCACGTTACCCCTCAAAGTGTTGATCTCGCCGTTGTGCGCGAGTAATCTACAAGCAGGACGAGTTAAAGCGATCGTATCGTATGTGAACTGATATGGCCCAACTAGGAACGCTCGAGCCTTTATGATCTAGTCTAATCGACGAGAGCAGACCAAGCTCACTCACCGTAGAGGATGCGCTCGTTCCCAGCTTGGAAATGTGTTGGTTGAAAATCTCGTGTGTACCAACGCCAGATAGGTCTCGAATTTTGGATTCTGCGGAAACGGAAAGGAAACGTTTTCTCGATACACGATGGCAAATTGCTGGCTCCTAGCGTCGACGGCACATTCCTTTCAATAATCTCCCGTCATTCGATTCTACTTACCTGGAGATCGTTGAAGTACACCCACAATTGGTCCGCCGTCAATTGACCTTTGTAGACGACCGTACGCAACGAGAGTGAGCAGATGTAGTACCTGAGACCCGGTCGTGGTATGACGTGAGAAGATCTTTTTCTCAAAACAAACACCTAAATTGACGCAAAGAAACGTTTGATTTCGATCAAATTTAACAACTTTCAACCTCTTCCAATAGCGACGAGCAAAAAGAAAAGGAACCATTGAGTCGTCTCTCTTTTACCTGTTTCTCGAGCGTCTCATCGTCCTGATCGCCAGTAACGAAAACCTGACGCATGTACGGTTCACATTTTCTCGCTGCTTGACCAATTCCTGAATTCTCGGTTGGAACGTCGCGCCAGAATATAACCTGAAGATAAAAAGGTCGCGTCAATGAAACACAAATGAAGGGGATACGGCAAGTCCATTAAAGTAACGATAGCAATCAAAAATTAATCGTCGACCAAAAGATCGATCTACCCCGGTAAAGGATGTTCTCGCTGAAGTTTCGGCGACCCGCCTCTCGAATGGTACGATCTATGAGAAAAATCGAAAATCGTACCTGCAAGTTACATTCCTCGGCCAACTTCTCGAAGGCAGTTTCCGCTTCCTCGTGAGTATTCTTGGCCAGGAACAGGATACCGGTGGCATAACGCCCAAATCTTGGCAATTCGATTTTGTGCTGTTCGCTGAAAGACAAGTAAGAGAGAAATTGTAACATCGGTGAAAGTAGAATATTTCGTTTCTTCAAGCAATGATACTTGGCTCGACCGTTTTCCATGCTTTTGCTCAAGCTCCGATTTGCCGAGTGCTTCGTCGACCTTATATTTTTAAGGTTTCTTTCTGTCATTAAGAATTCCGCGATCGAGATTGCACAACCACCTCTTACCGATATTTACAAACGGTCCGCCGAACATGTCCGATGGACGATGAGATGAACAGGTGAGAAGAGGAGAAGAAAGAGAGGCAGGGCGAGGAGAGGGGAGGAGAAGAATGAGGAATGAGAAAAGGAAGCGGAGGAAAGGTCGAAAGGTTTATTTCTTCGTTAATATGCTGGAAAGTAGATGAAAAAAGATAGAAAATGATGCGCAGAGGGTAATTGGAGAGGGGAAGATACACAGATGGCGGGGGGGGGGGGGGGGGGGGGGGAGCACCGAGTCAACTACGCAATAGCTACGCGACGATCGACGATCACGGGCAGAGCGATAACCTTCGGATTACGTCGTTGAGTCTGATCGACGTAAGCGCAAGCAGAGCAGCGAGCAAACATAGGCACGGACCCAAGGCGACGGAAGAGGGCCGGGGGAAGGAGGAAGGACGAGGAGAAGGAGGAGAAACGAATAGGGAAGCGCGTCTAGGTACGGCGCAACGCGACTTTACATCGGTAAAACGATCCCTCTCGCATCCGACAGGTACCGCGGGGTAATTTCTTACCGCAACTCCTCGGCGTAATAGTCGTGAGGAATTGCACAGAGCACTCCGGCTCCATCTCCGGTGACACCTGCACTATCACCGGTGTCGCAGGCGCAGGCACCTCGGTGATTCATACGAGCCGAGAGAGTTTCTGCATCACGCACAATCTGTGATGGTAGAAAGGAAACGTTACTTTCGCCGACGAGAAAGACTCTGAATGAATAGATAGAGATAGAGATAGAGATAGAGAGAGAGAGGGTAACAAGGCCCGTTCATTCACCTTGTGAGATCTTTTGCCGTCAATGGCCACGATGAATCCAACGCCGCAAGCTTCCTTTTCGAGGTCGGGATCGTAAAGGGCCTGCTTCGGAGGAAAGGTCCAAGACTCCGTCGTTCCATTCATCTTAGCGACCTGAAATAATGGGAGGAATCGTAGAGCGGTTCAACGCGGAACCAGCGAGACAGAAAAAAATGGAATAACGGCAAGCACGCGGCAGATTACACGAGGCGCGCGCACGCCTCAGACGTGCGCGCGATAACCTCGAGACAGTGCCGGCGTCACCCACTACCCGCTACCCGCTACCCGCTAACCCCTACTCCTTTCACTCCGCTCACCGGCAGCCTTTCGACTCGGCACTTCCTCGTGGCTCCCGCGCCCCTTCTGCACACCCAGAGAACGAAGCAAAAGATTCTGTCCGGGAGCACGAAAATTTTCAAGTTTGCAACGAAGCAAGGCACGCGTGGAAGGGCGGAGAGATGGAGAGAGAGAGAGAGGTGCGTATGGCGCTCACATCCGTGTGTGGAAGGAGCGATTGTACGGACGAAAGCTTCGAATTGTTGGTTAATGAGCTTCCCGAACAGATTTCAGCAGATTTCAGGAGATTCCGACAAGCGACAGTGACGAAACGTGGCGAAACGTAAAAGACTGACTGTGGGTCGCAATAGCCCTAGTTTTCCCCGCGGTCGGTGCAACGGGCGGCCAACAGGGAGAGTAGGGTAGTACCCGTCAGGGAGCGACAAGTATCCGACGTAAACAAACGTGGAAATGCGCTGCATCGCCCCGGCTGAAGGCGACGCATGCGCGCAAAAAATCGACCGGGAACTCGGTCGGTTTTCGCTCGCCACATATTTTCCGTCTCCAACCTCCGCTGCCGTGCCGGCGGTAACTGGAAACACGAAACTGTGCAGCTGAGCCACGTCGGCGAATAGCTCGATATTTTCGATTTCCGGAAGTCACCTCTGCGGTCAAACCCGAAGCTAGCGAGAAGCGATCTGTCCGAACGTATTGGAAGGTTACACGATGAAATTCAATCGTCTCTCGTTTCACGACGCGCCACGGTCCAGGAGAGAACCATAGCCTGTTTACCTGCTATCAAAGTTAATCGATCCTGCCTTTGATACTACTACACTCTTCCTTTTATTTATGCATTATCAAATACATGCACATTTTGAGCTTGGATAAATATATGCGCGACCATGAAACCCTGACGGATCGCATCCCCTCCGGGCAAATCAAATGTCTCGATGCAGGTACATCGATAGATACGCGATCGCCTACTACCCTCCCGTTTTCTGCGGTGAAAAAAGAAGCAAAACAAATCGATAAATAACAGCAGACCCGATACAGTAACGACGTGTACGAATCAAAGTATAAAACGGTAGCTCATAATACCGATATTGTTATTGATTGCAACGGCAGTAGGGCCAGCGATAGAAGTAGCAGCAATAAGAGCGGCGGTAGTAATGGTTATAGTAGTTGCACGGGTATTCATGAGCATGAGAATAAAGATAGCGGGCAACGTAATAATGTTTGTACCGGTAGGAATAAAGGCGATAACGATGCGAGATAAAAGCGCGAGAGAAATATCCGTACGGAGCAAAAAAGAGAGAGCCGGAAAACGACGACGCAACGGTTTCGAAAAGCAACGATGCAAAAAAGTAGCGAAAACGAGCTCTGGCGATATACGGTCCGCGTGCCGGAAGGCGGAAATCTTACCGTCCCGTGGATCGCTCTCCTCCCTATCGGTTGTTCGCACGATGTTACTCTTCCGAAAATGGCCGCCTTCTCGCGGAAGCGTTTCTCCGAACCGGCGAGTGTAGGAAGTTGCGTGCTTCAGCGATACCACAAGAGGACGAGACGATTCTTCTTGCGTTTGATTTCGAGAAACGGTCGTCTTGGCGAGTCTCGTTTTCGCGTCGACTATCCTCTAAAGACCTCTTTCGATCATTGCGTCTTACCCGACTGCACGAAGACGATTAAACTCTACGACCCTTTGATCGTCGCTGAAAAAAATTCGGCTCGTTCCAACCTTCGGTGCACCGTCGACCACTCGCCCCCCGACTATCTTTGACGTCCACGACCGTCTTTGACTGCCGGTCGTTGTATCCCTCTCTCTGCCGCTCGGAAACTATACTTGAACCCCTACTTCTCGGCACGTACCCCACCCCACCCCACCATGCTCGCGCCCCCTCCTTCTTCTCTTCACGCCACTCACCGCTCTCTTCAGACTTTTCGTCTCGTTCGTCATCCCCCCACCTCCCGCCTAGCCGATTTTGCGTTTGGCGGCGCTACGATTCGGTACGATCCTCCCCGAACAGCCCCGAACAGCCCCGGCAATCTGACGTCTCGGCCGTTTCCTACGGTATAAATATGCTCGTTTTCCACTTTTCATCGCAGGCTTCATCGGGGGCAAACGATGCTCTGGCTATTACTTTCTCTTACCATCGGCAACGTTACTACGAATAGAAATTGGAATGGCAATGGCAATGAAAATGGAAATGGAAATGGAAATGGAAATGGAAATGGAAATGGAAATCGAGATGGAAACGGAAGTGGAAATGAAAACTGAATTAATTGTCTTCATTCGAGAGAGCAATGGATTTGGAAATTACGAATCAACCTGACATTATGTAATTGGAATTTACGAATCGATAATCTTATGTTAAATGTGTGCCAGAAATGCGTGAATGCCCACATATACGTTCCATTACGCGAAATCGATGCCCCGGAGATGCTCGCGCGCGTGCATGCCGAGGCACTTTTGCAAGCCGCTCGGTCGATCTCGGTAGGAAGTGGGGATCCGGTGCTCTTGATTATCGAAAGCGAGTCGTTGCTAATTGGCGTTCAAGCTCGCGCAGACAGCGTCGACGATCGCTGAATCATCTTCGCGCCAAGGTCACGCATCACGATCGCTCGGATAAGTCGACAGACGACCGGAGAGATTTGCTTATCGGCGAAGGCGAGATAACGACGAACTTTACGCCGTTTGTACGTTCCGGTTCGCCTTTAATCTTTAGTTTCGAACCAAAAGCTATAATCGCGTTTCCCTTGCCGACGGCGTTCATACTACCCGATACCATCTACACCATCGACATACCGTATTGCCTTCCCCTCGATCGAACAGCTTTTTCGACGTCTGAGAGTCAAGTATGTATGTCAAGATGGGTAAAAGTAGCGATACACGGATCGATTGAAAATGTGTATTTTCATGTATACCGTCACTCGGAGTGATACATATACCGAACGCATACGTATGCACTTTCCTCGTCCGATAGGGAAACCGTGTAGAAAAGGACCAAGTATCGGAGGGAATGATAACCGCGGATTTCCAACGTTTCCCGACGTTTGGCCGGATGCCCAAGTCCGCGGGTAGTACTCGAACGATTCGCGATTTCCCCCAAAATATATTTCTATTTTGGTAAGCCTAGTATCTTCAAATCCCAAAACTATGGCCTAAAACTGTGAATCGTTTGTAGCTACCAGGTCACATATCCCCCCCCCCCCCCCCAAAGTGCCGGCTCAACGTACCGGCGGCTTTATGAGCGTACACCTAAACACGGCCACCTCCGAGCCGCAACAGTACCAGGAATCGCTTTTGCCAAGTCGCCGAAACGACCAAATTCCATACTCAAGAACTATTCTTTCCTGTCAATTTTCATTTCCTCCTTTCGCGGTGTTAGTTACCACCCTCTGCTTACACTTTTTCATCATGGAAAACGTTTCACTGCGTATCTTTTCCCCACTCTGTGTACCGATCGGTTTCATTTGTTTATCCTCAAAAAGTTACAGATTCCTGTGTTTCTATTGTTGCGTTTCTTCGATGCGGTGCAAACACTTATTATCACGTATTGCTTAATGGCTACATACGCTTTGATTTCCTTGCGGAGGTCAATTTCCGACGTGTCTGAGAAAATCGATTATCGTGATTTCTAGGCACACTAGTCGGCTAAATCGTTAACGTTGTCAAACTATCCGTCCGGCGATCGTACGGTCGAGAAGAAAAATTCCCACCGGAAGTCGTTCCACTCACAGTCGGCCAAGTTCTCGACAGCTTCGACGGATAAGTGCGTCTCCTACCTTCTTTTGGGAAATCCCCGAACATTCGTATTCGTTGGAATTGCTTATTCGGCTGAAATCTATAACCTCCCTCGAAGCGTTATCGGAATTGTAAGACCAAAGCCCGAATAGCGATTAGAGTCATTCGTCCTTTCGCGTGCGTGTAAGCGTCTCTTATACCGATATTGCGTCGCATCGTAATCGAGTACAAAGATTTCGCGATAATTCATTCGAGTGGATGTATCGGTTCGTAAAATCCCACAAGCGGAATTAACCGAAATAGATGCGTCATCTCGATCATCGATCGTCTTTCACAGCGATAGGGTTATGCGTCTATCTTGTAAATGTATACCAATAGTAATCGGCCTCTTGACCCATCCTTTAACAAGTTGCGGCTACCACCGGCAACCGTGCCTCGCTTTTCCGATCAAAGTGGACAGAAACGTTATATCCCCCGCCGCCTTTGTGGCATCCAACTAACCCCGACTAATTCAAACCCGAAATATCATCAAACGCAGACGAAGCGTAGACGAACCGTAGACGAACCGTAGACGAACCGTAGACGTACCGTCGACGTACCGAGGACGAAGCGTGGCCCATGCGTAGATGAAGGATACCGATCCAAGTTATCCGTGGAACGCGGAGGTATTCGCTGATATTTCTATGTACTCGTATTTACTCGGGACTACTCGGACATATTCGGTATCATCGTGCGCACGCGATTCCGTCTCAACTACGTTTCTCATGTTCATCGGCCGTTCTACGCTCATTGAAGACCGTTGAGGATCGTCGAAAACTTTGCTACTCGGCGCAGGATATTTGGACCATTATCGTTTGGTAGAATACTTTGGACGAAAGAATCCGATCGTCCCACCTGCCTTCTTATTGATGATAATGGAAAGGGCGCCCGATCTAACATTCAATTACGCTGCTTTTCGACTTCCTGATTTTGTCGTTTTATAAATCGTTTAGCAAACACTCAAAATTTAACCGCATAAAGTCGTATGGAATCGTCAAAGATGTCGATGAAAGGGTTAGAAGATTATTGGTCTTTCTTCGAGGGAAAACATATAGAAAGCTGCTTACCTTTGCAGAGCCTGGAAAAGCGTGGACGATCGATGCGAGCGTGTTCGTACTGCTCGTGCTCCGTCGAGTCGGCTCCTCGAGCTCGTAATTTTTTCCTCTGTCTCCCCCACCCTCTCACTCTCTTTCACTCCTTTCTGACTCTTCTGTCTCTCTTTTTCTTTCACCTCTCTAAGCAAGAAGACTTTCGTAGGAGTAGTTTGCTGCTAAGCCAGAGAAAACGGAGATACGACTGTTTTTCCCCGGGAGAATTCGTTGCACACGTGTTCGTTCGTATTCGCAGGAAAGAAGTGTTTCCGATCGTCCTAAGGGTTCCGATGACGAAGGAATAAACTGCAACGACTATGATGGAGAAGCAAACGACTTATCGAGTAAATTAACTGCCCGAGCGCTTCCTTGATCGTTCATCTAAAGACACTGCCAAATGCATATACCAGCAGCTGCACCAAGCTGCACGAAGGTGCACCATCGAGCTGACTGTTGATCGCGTTTCACTCCGCGAAATGCAAAGAGAGTTTTGAGAGACCGTGGCGAACTCTGGCGGTCTGCAATGCTCGCATCTTACTTGATCTATAAAGATGACTGATGCATACCCGTTTTATACTTTATGTAAGAGACTCCGCTCGAGCCGTGTTACGTCACGACGAGTTATTAAGTGGCCAGAGTAAATGCTTGAAAGCCTTCGGAAACAGACAGATTCGCGTAACGAAGAAGGCGATTCATGCGTACCGGCGATGCTCGATAATGGTTAAAGCGTAAATAGTATTACAGGCGGATAGATTGCCTATGACCATCCAAACAGGTAAGGATCGTAAAGACAAGCGCGGGGATAGGCGCGAGGAGGATCGTACATCGAGAAAAGGTTTATTTCTTACAGGTCTGATAAGTACTTTTTACGATTAGTTTCAAGTAAACCATTACGAAATAGAATTGTTAAAAAATATATAATGTGATCTCTAAAAGTACAATCAACTAATTTTAGATAAAACATAGCGACATTAGTAACGTCGATGTTGAAGGTGCCGCCGCTTAGCAATTCGTTGAGGATTTCAACAGTTTTCACGTTGACAAAATGAAAGAGTGTACATGTTAAAAAATATAGTGCACGGTACATTTTCGTTGTATACGCAAGGGAAGAAGAATCTTGCTTCTCGATATTTTCCTTCGCTTTGATTTCCTTCCAACGAGATGATCGACGACGTAAGCATGTCTCTTTACGTATTTCAGGGAATCGGAAATCGGAAAGCTCCTCTCGAAAAGCTTCGAATCACGTTAATATCGATTCAAGACGAGGCCCGCGGCCAAAGAGTATTTCCGCTTCAAAATTGTGGAGGAGCAATCTATGATACCGTTGAAGAGAGAATCGCAAGAGCGTTCATGTGCCAAGAGGTAAACGTTGATGGTTACTCGCACGCATTTACGATAAATTTTCGCTAGTCGTTGCGTGTCTCAGCGATCGATAAATCGAATTACGCAAAATACAGAAAATCGACTCTTCCGTTGGCGATGAAGCGTGCAAAAAATAAAGATACTTGGTTCTCGAACTCCCAAACTAAACAATATCCTAAGTAAAAGCTACTGTTAATATTTAAACTATTCCTATGTACATGCGTAAAATGCAAACTCTATAACGTACCGGCAGGCACGATTTACACTTGAGAGTTCCGCTTTCCGTGTGCCTGGTCTTTGAAGCACGATTACTGCCAATTGTCGCCGTTATTTTTACCGACAGGAGAAGAGTAAACAGAGTTATGTGACACGCACATTAAAGCTACCTACTTGGACACAATTTTGCATTTCTCTTTTCTTTCTCTCTCTCTCTCCCTCTGTATATGTATGTGTGTGTATATGGTTAGCACGCCTCTCGTAAAGGGCTCGCTTTCAGTAAAAGTTCGCGAGATTGCTCTCCACACTTGCACACTCGTCTCGAATCGGATACGATGAATAACAAATTTCTTGGAATAAGCGTTTTCATATTCTTCGGTTCTGTAAATGGACGAATTCGTAAATTTCAGAAGAAAGTGACGGCTACGTCTAACTCCTGTTACTGTTGTTGTTGTTGTTGTTGGACGAAATACCGATAGTGGCGATAGCAAGTGGAATGCCAGTACCCGCCATAACCCCACTACTATTACCGCCGTTACTACCATTGGTGGTGCTGGCATTGGTAGTGTTGTTGTTAGTGTTTGCGATATTGTTGTTGTTGTTGTTGTTATTGCTGATAGAGGCGAGGCTGCCTATATTGTCGATTTCACGCTGTGCGCGTGAAATTTTCACCTTGTCGCGAGGCGTACCATCCTCGCCCGTTTCCATTGCAAACATCTTCATTTTTTCTTTGAAGCTGAGCTTCTCAGGCACTGGTCCGATCTGAGAATTTTGCTGCTGCTGTTTTTCCGCGAGACGTTTCTGCCTTGGATCCCTGAAGAACCGAATCACGCGATCGATTTTCCCGTTAATATGGCAGGGTATGTATTGTATAGAGGTACGGTAAGTCATGCATGCAGAAATAACAGGCAATGTATGTTGATGAATGTGGAAAAGGGTGCAATCAACGAGAGAGCAAAGAAAACGTTCCATTCTATGATACTTTTGCGCCATAATAGACGTTGTATTAATAGTAGAAGACGATAGCTTACTTGTAGACTTCCTGAGCTCCTATCACGCCTGGCGTAGTACTCGCGAATTGGCCGCCAGGCCCATCGGGGGTCTTTGGCGACGCCAGCAAGTTTTCTGCGTCATTTAAGAAATTCTGAAAACACATTTTAGAAAACCGAATCATTTTTATTTTCCGTGCATGAAAGATTAGAGAAAAATCGCGTTATGGTATGCAGATTACGAACACACATTCATAATTGTTTGCGATTACATGCGCCAAAGAACAAATAAGATAATGCAGAGACGTTACGTATAATTCGATGCACATGGCAGAGAATATGAACTACACCTACGAACGTCTGGTAGCAATCAACGACAACTCAATACTATTAAAACGTATTAACAACAAGTTTTACGATCTGGACGTATACCTGGTGCATCGCTTGTATACCTGACGTACTTACGCTGGTACGCATTTCGAAAAAATTTGACATATTCAAGTTTTTAAGGTTATATATATATATAGAATAATAGTAATGATAATGATAATGATAATGCCTTACGTTTGGATCTTCTCTGATAACGTCCATGGTTCCAGTCGAGGTTATCATAGGATTTCCAGAAAGAGCATTACGTTGCACGCCTTCGGGACTTACATTTGGATCATGGAAGGATACCCTTTTAATAGACTGCTGCATTGATTGCTGAGAATTCATCTGCGGAATACTCGAGGTAGTCGACCCGTTTGATCTCAGGACGCTTTGCTGGGACATTACGGTGTAACTGGATCCTCGTTCGGGTGGAGGGGGCGCCTCGTTGTTACCATTTTGCGTAGCTGGAAAACGATATAAGTGTATAGATATGCCCAATTTTACATTTCATCCCAGTTCCGTTGCGCTGTACTTACAGCCTGAACTCGATCCATTGATCGTCAAATTGTCCAAACGCAGTATACCGGGGTGTACACTTTGTTGACCTTTGAAGTGTTGCGGCGGTTGTTGCTGATAAGTTTGTTGCATTTGTAACTGTTGTTGTTGATGCTGCTGTTGCTGGTGCTGGTGCTGCTGTTGCTGCTGTTGCTGCTGCTGCTGCTGCTGCTGCTGCTGCTGCTGCTGCTGCTGCTGCTGCTGCTGCTGCTGATGGTGATGATGATGATGATGATGAAGATGGTGGTGCTGCTGCTGCTGCTGCTGCTGTTGTCTGACATCATCTTCCTTTTTCCTTTGCACTTCGTCCAATTCGACCTGTTTTCGTCGCACTTCATCGATTTTACGTTGCGTCTCTTTATCGTCTGTGGCTTGAGACCCAACGAGAGGATAAGATTTTTGAGTGGCCCCAAAATAAGTTAAAGAGGAGCCGTAGGTTGCAGAAAGGGGTGACTGGCCAACGTTAACTTGTATTGGACTGGGCTGTTGTTGATGTTGTAGCAATGGTTGCAAATGTAAGCAAGTGTTATCCTGCTGGGAGGATTGCTGAGAATCGATACCATGCATACCAGCCATCGTAGGTGTTGTTAAGGTTCCAAGGGACGAGGGAACGAGGTACCCTCTAACCGACTGGTTGCTAACGTTTCCTCTCAACGGTATATGTTGCTGCGGTTGCTGTTGCGGTTGCGGTTGCGGTTGCGGTTGCGGTTGCGATTGCTGTTGCGGGTACTGATGATGTTGTTGAGAGAGTTGATGCGATTGCTGTTGCTGCTGCTGCTGCTGCTGCTGCTGCTCTGTGAGATTTCCTCCCTCTTGGTTGACGGCTGTTCTAAGAAGACCCTGAATTCGTTGGACACTCTCATTATCTAAATCATTGCTCTCGTCGTCGTCGTCTTGTTGATTGGCTGCTTCTTCGGCTCTCTTTTGAAAATCTCGTTCCAACTGAAGTGCACGCAGTTGTTCCTCCTGCTGCGCCGTTCTATGGGGTAAATTACTTATTTCGGCGATTTGTTGATCTCGCCATTGTCTGGCAGCCTCTCGCCTGCGTGCCTGTTCCTAGAGGATCGACGATCGACGGTTTAACCAATCGTCCGATAATGTACGAGGAGCAATCGTGCCTAATCATTTTTCCCGGAAAACTAGAGTAACCGCGCCGCTTACCTTTTCTCTTTCCTCTCGCTGCCAAGGATTCGTTGCGCTGTACTGATATTGACGCGGTTGCGGTATCGATCCCGTTCCGCTCGGTGGATAATATCCTCCACGTGGTGGATCTTGCAAGCTAGCAGTATACCTATAAATCACAAGAAAAATGTTGTCTTCTTCTTCTTTCCGTTGCTCGATTTGACCGTACATCGAAAAATTACCTCAAATCCGAATGTTTATTGTAGAGCGGGTGAGTCGAGGCATTTGGTGGCGGCGGTGGTGGACTCTCACCAAAGCCCTCCTCCGACAGGGCGGATTGCGTTGAAACGAATTCCGACGTTGCCGGGCCGCAGCGTTCGGTTGTACTTTGTTGTGTCCTGGATAAACCGATTTCCCCGATGTATTGACTGTTTTGCTGATCGGCATTAACGTTTGGATAGTACTGTCCGGCTTGTAGACCGGACGCGGCAAAGTGTCGCGTCTGTTCAACGTAAGGCTTGCCGGCAGCAAGATCCTCGATGGACGGGCCGGTTGGTTGCGAGCGAAACGCTTCGGGTTTTCCTCTGGACTGCCCGATAGAGCCTTGCTGACTTACACCGAGGCTGCCACCTATACCGATGATACCGTGATTCTGACTTTGTAGGTGCGATTGCGATTGCAATTGTGGTTGCGGTTGCGGTTGCGGTTGTGATTGCGATTGCGGTTGCGGTGGCGGTTGAGACTGCTGGGCCTGTTGCAACGACTGTCTTCCGTACTGAAAGGGACAAAGGTTGTATGGAGGGCCTGCGTAGACACAGTTCGGGAGGGAGAGTGATTCGACTCGAAGCTGCATTATTGAGAATGAGAAAAGCCGCCAGAGTAATCGAAGCCGTTGAAACGGCGAATACCTGCGACTTGGTCGCCCGAATAGCCGAGCCGACCGATTGACCGTTCACGCCGGATGGTCTCGGGGCGTAGGTTGCACCGGGGACTCTATTCTGATTCAACGATGTCGATATACCGGCTCGCAATTCCCGCCTCCTCACTTCTTCCTGCATCTCCTGAAGCTTCGCCTCCTGTCGTATTATGTCTCGAGAGGACTGTGACCTGGGGGGCGGGGCGCAAGGCTGCTGTTGATGGTGATGATGTTGTGGAATTTGAGCAACGGCCAATTGAGACTGCTGTTGAGTCTGAGGAACGTAGGCGGATATCGGGCGTTCTCTGTTTTGGCCGACTTCGGGGGCGTTTGGACGATTCAAAGAGTTCTGGGAACCTCTGGAGCTCTTCTGCGTGTGCGGAGGACTGCTGCGAAATCGAGAGGGGTAAGATGGTGCGTTCGGATTCGAAGGAGCAAGGAGCAAGAATGGAGGTCGGCTCGTCCGAATCAAAGGCCGAGGTGCGTTTGGCGCATACCGTTCGTCCGGATGCTGGAGAGGACTGTGCCGCAATCTCGTGCCTGTTGGCACCGTATCTTGATTTCTATAGACGCTCAAATTCTGATAAAATCTCTCGGCTTCGGTGGAGTGAAGGGCTACTGGCGTCGGGCCGGTCCCCGCGACGTTTCCGCTCGGTGGGCCAGGAGTCAAGTTCGGCGACGAACGTTGCCTACCGACGAGACCGCTCGGCGGCAGATTACCGATTCTCGATTGATCGTGCAGATTGTGACTCGAGCTGTCGATAGGGAGGATAGATTATAGGGGAGAGTATAGATATTATAAGCTTGGTTTCCGCGAGACTCACCGCGAACGCATGGTTGTAACTCCGGTGATGGCGCTCATCGGTGGCGGTGGAGGCTGAACCGGTGGCGTGACACTATTGCTCGAAGACGCTCTGCTGTATCCAGGGTTGAAGACCTCGTGCTGCTGTTTGCTGTCGGTCCCGACGTCTGCGGGACATCGGCAACGATCGCAATTTCTTCTCGGATCGGCGAATATTACGAACGAACCGCTAACCGTTCTCTCGGCCTGTCCGTGTTCGAAGCGTAATCGCGTTCGAGTTGGAGCTCGTGCTCGAGACAGACCGAAAGTCGATCGTAAGAAAGGTTACTTACTGTGCAACGCTGGGACAGATTTGCTGGTGTGCATTTGCTGCTGAGGAGTGGTCGCGTCGCGTCCAAGCCGCGATGGGAGATCTCGTTCGCTCATGCGACGAGGTCCTGCGAGTACAAGATGCAGAAACATCCTTCCAAGGATTTGACAACGTCCAAACGGACATGCGCGACGATTGCGTGCAAACCGGCGCGAATAAACGAGTAAAACGAGTAAACGAATCTACGAACCAACGGACAACCAAAGCGACTAAGCCGGGCATACGAATGCAAAGCCAGCATGCAAGGTGCGCGTAAAGCACCAAAAACTGACGGAAAGTGAACGAAAGAGGAGAAGAAGCTTGGCGGAGGAGCAAATGAAAAACGAACGACAGCCGATCGTAAACGTGTACCGCAATTTTCGCATTCCCACGGGCCAAGGCGAGGACGTTCGAGCAAGGAGACGGAAAGCCGACCGTCTTTTGCGTAGAAAAAAGGTCTGCCTTGCTCTTTTCGATCTCCCGATCTGACCTTGATCGAACTGCAACGTTGGAACGCGACAGTGTCGTCGTTGGCGATGGTGATGATGATAGTGATGTCGATGTTAATGGTGATATTGATATTGATGTTAATGGTGATGGTATGGTGAGGGGGGGGGGGGGGGGGGGAGGGTGTCGGTGTTAGTATTTGCATTAGCGTCAACGGTCGGCTCTTTCTTTGCTCGAGGATGCCTCAGGAGGGCGCCGCGGACGCGAGGAAGACACGCGAGTCGAAGAAACGGAACGGCCGTTCGATCTCGGCATGCGTCACAAACGGAAACTCGTCGGCAGGCGTGCGCGCAACATCCAGTTTCGGTGAGCTAGGCCGGAGTGCTTACGTAATTTGGAAATCGGTGAAGATCTCCGGCAGGAGAGAACTCGACCAGTACCCGAGAGGGACATCCCCTCTATGGATCCAGCCCTGGTCCTGCCACCGTCGCACGCGTCGCACTCGTTGCACCCATCGCACGAATCGCACCCGCATCGTCTCTTGTCGACTCTCCGGGAACTAACGCACCGAGCAAATCTGCTGGAAGAGGCCCCACGGAGTGACGGTGCCGCTCTACCTCCGAAAACGATCTTCGTTTCGATCGAGTCGCTATCGCCATCGGCGAGAGGCCGATCGGTCCGGGTCGTTAACTCGGATTCGCTGCGAGATCGCGGGCCAACCGACGACGTTTTCCCCTTCTTTCCGCCACTGGGGCAGGATACCCTTCGGACATTATCGGTGGGGTAAGGGTTCACTCTCCTCGCGGAGCTCGATCGAGTTGACCGGAAGGTCGATGACGACACTTCCGACTCGTCCGAAATTTGTCCATCTCGAGGACGAGTTTCCACCGGTGTTGCGTCGAATCGCGCAAAATCCTCGAGTTGCTCCCGAATGCGTCGTTGTTCGTCGACCGAGAGTCTCCGTGTTGGATGATCCGGTGGTCTCTTCGCAAGCGACAAGTTCGGCCGACGGTTCTCGTTCGACTTCCGGCTCCGTGGATCGAGCCCGCTCTCAAGAGATACCGTCCCGATTCTCAAGAAGGAGCTCGGCGGAGCTTTCGGAGGAAATTTCGAAGCGATCCGCGAGTCGCCGACTCTCGATGCCGGCTCGGTCTTGGTGAACGCAACGTCCGGTACGGACGCGAATTGTCTCGAATCGGCGAGCCCGATGGACCGAATGGAAAGAGTCGAGCAAGCGGCATCGCCGAGCCTCGAAAAGTGGCCGGCCAGAGCGGCGACACGACCGCGCTCGAAGCGCACCTCCTCCGGCGACTTCCAACATCTGTCGGCGCTCGAGGACGTCTCCCTCGAACGGTCCGTCTCCAGGCCGGACAGATCCAAATTCAGTTCCGGCCAGATTTTCGTGGCGATAGCCTCCGTCGTTTCGTTTTCTCGTTCCGCGGACAGATTATCGGACACATTGCTCGATCGATCCTCCTCGGTCTCTTGCGTTTGACTCTGCCCTATCAGATTCGCCTTCTTCCGCGGTGAATCTCGATCTATCGAGCAACCTCGATATTCGTAAGAGAAAGTTACTTCGGCCTTACCCGCTGAAGAAGGAAGCGGCGAGCCAGACGGAACGACCTGTCCTGCCGAGCTCCCTCTTTCATCGACCGTCTCCGCCGAGAGATCGCGACGACGGACATCCTGGAAGGAGTCTAGCAAAACTTCATCCGTTTGATCGATGTACGGTATAGAATTGAGAAAGGGGTCCCCCAGTCTTGCGGTGAGCAAGGAGAGCGAACCTGGTCGAAGTAGCCGATCGGCGTCGTTCGCGAGGCAAGAATCTTTCCGGCGGGAGACGTGGGTGCAGACGAATATCGCGTCGCGAGAGCCATCCGGTGAACTCGTTCTTACGGTAGGAACGTCGATCCGCGAATGCTCCAACGATTCGGTAACGATCGGAGGGCTCGAGAAGAACGGAACAGGAGCTGCTCGTGGATATCGCGATCGAAGTATATATCGCGAATCGTCGTCGGTGTCGTTAACGTTATCTTTATCGTCATCGTCCTCTTCCTCTTCTTCTTTCTCCTCTTCCCGCTCCTTTCCCCCCTTTTCCTTCTCCTCCTTCTCGAGGAAGTTAACAGGTCGAACGGATCGATTTGTGTGGTTCGGAGGACTCGGAGGACTCGGAGAGCTCGGCGGAGTTAGGGAATACGGGGAGTTCGAGAGCTCCTCGCAATATCGACCGTCCGCGAGTTGAAGCAGAGAGAAGATCGCACCTGATTGCCGGCCGATCCGATTGTCCTCCTCTAGATCGACAGGACCGTCCCGAACGGCTGAGCGCCTTGACGGTACCGTCAACAAGTTACCCATCGAGTGCGACGTGGCCGACTGCTCGCTCGTTTCTCGCACATTCGAAGCTTCCATGTTCTCCGATTTTGGTCGAGCTTTGAGCGCTGCTCGGGAAGAAGCGGTTAGTAAAGCGTGTTAGTGGAGCGATCCCAACGTCCAAGGTTAAGGTAGCCGATAGGTTGCGGAAAGGAGATCCACGAACGCGGAAGCTGGAAGGGAAAAGGGAGGCCGCGAGAAGAAAGTTGCAGAGAGAGAGAGAGAGAGAGAGAGAAAGAGGGATGTGGGGTGACAGCCCGTACCTCTTGTCATGACTGGCGAAGGTTGCGATAATAGAGTGGCCAGTCCGTGGTATATGGCACCCTGCTTGGCGACCTCGAGAGTTACCACCGGTCCGGTCCGTACCAAATACTCGGCAGCCCTATGAACATCGACCGCTACAGGTTGTTGCAGGGGAATCGCACATCGGAAAAGCGTATATTCTGGAAGCAGTTACTTACTTTTCCTGAGTAATTCCGACCAAACTCTGTCCATCCACTTTGAGAAGTTGGTCCCCGGCGGTCAACCTACCATCCTGCGCAAAGGTGAGTCAAGGATAAAAGGCGGGATAACATTAACTGAGGCTTCGGCGGTAGCCCCGATCGAGCAAAAGTACGCGATACGCGTGGGTACTCACAGCATCGGCGGCGCCGCCCGCGACTACGCTCTTTATGTATATCCCGAGCCTGTCTTGACCCGCACCCTGAAACGGCAAGAGGTCAACTCGAATCGCCCTCACCCGGCACCCGGCACCCGGCACCCGGCACACGGCACCCGGCACCCAGCACCCAGCACCCAGCACCCAGCACCCGACAGTGGGAACGCGGAAGAGATCGCTCCCGAAATAAACCAAGATGGCTTACCTTTGCCGCGACGATGCTCAAACCCATGCCATTGGTGGATTTGTGCAACTTTATAACGTGGATCTCCGGCTGAGGTGGATTCGATCCGGCGTGAGACACGTAACCTCCGGATCTGTTGCTCATCGCGCTGGAACTGCGAAACTGCAACAACGATACGAGACGGCAAGCCGAAATCGAGCCGTTCAGAGTGATATCTGAAAAGCCTGCTACTGCGAGCATCGAATACGGTCACGGAGAAGAACGTCTCTCACATTGTTGTGATGATCTATCATGTATATGGTCCAGTATCCGCTGCTCGTAGGTTGTGGCGCCATTCTGCAGAGGCCGTCTCGCTGCAACGGGGCGAGAAACTCGGCTAATCCGGGAGGAACGCCTCGTATCACCTCACAGCTATATCCGTCTTCGGGAAGAAGGAGCGCCAACGCGAGTATCGGCTCTTCCTCCAGTCGGATTTCTCGTCCGTCGGCCCGAGCCAGCGTATCGGCTACGCTTTCAGCTACCTATGACAGGACACGAGAAAGAGGTAAAAGTGCCTCCTGAGGTGAAACTAAAGAGAGTAAGAAAGAGAGAGAGAGGGGGGAAAATTGAACTCACCCTAACAACGTTTTCGATCAACTCCGACGGAAGCCGTGGCTCGTCGGCAGCTGGCTGATATTTTTGTAGCAACGCTCTCACTTGGAGAGAATTGAGTTTGAAGCAAGTCGAACTAAGAGTAGCCAGTTCTTCCGCATTGTACTTGGGCGCCTGCAGAAGATGCGTCGCCTGTACGATCGTTGCCAAGTGACACTGACTCGCAAACTCTAAACCCTGCCTCTCGGCCCAAGTCTCGAGAGCGTTCAATCTCGCTTTGAGCCTCCGTCCGAACCATCGG
Source organism: Cerceris ruficornis (assembly GCA_963989415.1). NCBI lineage: Eukaryota > Metazoa > Arthropoda > Insecta > Hymenoptera > Crabronidae > Cerceris > Cerceris ruficornis. Next base: position 64,465 of record OZ022523.1, read on the forward strand.
ACACAAAGGTTGCCGTTTGAAACAAGGGCGTTGAAGGCGGTTGCATTGATAGCGTGAAAGAGATGACTGAACAGCTGAATCGTGAGGGCTGCGTTTACTCTGCAGCGTCTAAGTAGAGCCATCGTGTTGGAAAATATTTGCAAAACGGCCGCTTCCTTGGCGGGCTCGTCGGCATCGGCCATAAACTGCGACATCGCCGGAGCGAGTTCGAGGGATATGCATCGCACCAACGAGCCGAATGCAGTGTGAACCGCCTGGGCCAAGATATCTTGAGCTCTCGTGGAGAACGCGCCGACATGCCGGTCGTTTTTCAGCATGTGTAACAGCTCGGATCCATTTGCTAGCCACAGCGCGAGAGAGGACGCGTCCATGTACCGTTCCTATCGCGTACAAGTACAAACGTAAGTTTCTTGCATTTCCTTCCCGATTCTTTGATAAATCTCGCTTACTTGTATCACCCGCTGTATCATTCCCGCGACGTTGGCCAACATGACTGTCAATCTATGAGCCCTCTCGGTAGGTTGGAGCTCCGGCCTGTAGTGCGTGCTGGCTCGATATCTGGCCGCCAGATAGAGCGTGTACGTTGGAGCGAGCTTGAATTGAGGCGCGGATGGTTCGACGTCCGTAATCACGGCGTGCAAGAACGTTTCCTCCGTTTCCTCGAGGAACTCAAGAACAGCCGGCAGGATGGGATCGGTCCCACGGGGTTGTCGCTCGTTCTGCGACAGCCTGTGCAAAACGACAAGTTGTGAATCCGACGAACTTTCGTTCTTCCTCTCTTTCCATTCTTCTTCGCCGACTCACATCCCCGCGCGCGCTCGCGCACACACCCCAGATGTCCGAATTTACAGGATAATTGTTGTTTCTCCTGTCTCCGGAGAACGTAGCCAAAGGGAACATGGTCGTAATGTTACCTGTTACCTTCCCTGCTGCTGGACAAACTGGCCGTTTCGACGTTCCCATCGAGATCGAAGGTGGTTTCGTAGTTGTGAGTCGCTTCCGATCCATGGGCGAGCAGCGTTGGACTCCTCTCGCGACCGGCGCCATCGAAACCGGGTGTCGACTTGCTCGGGCTAGACGGATCCGACGAAGCCTGACTCGAAGCATGCTCCTGATTCTGAGATTGGCCCTGTCCGTCGTTCGGAGTTCCGGAGCTAGAGCAATATCTTTCGACGTTCGCCTCCTGATTGGTCGTGTCTGGCGAGCGTCTACGGTACAGAAGCAGGTCGCGTGCAGGGGAAACGAAGCGAAACAAAAAATTGCAACGAAAAACAGAATACACGAGACGAAAGGAGAAGTAAGCGGTACACGAAGTTGGTCGGCGCCCTTTTTTCATTCTTTCCTTCCTTCCTGTCGGATGGTAGCTACGTACATCACCGGAGGGGCGAGGGGACGGGACGGGACGGGACGGGACGGGGCGGGCTGGATATTGGGGTGGTGGTGGCGTAAGCAGGAGTTTTGCTCTACTCCCTATCCTTACGTACGCGTCTTTCGTCGTGAAGCGCAACTCTTCATTGCGCATTTATCGTAGCAAATGGAAACGTGCCGACCTTCGGAAATCTCAGTAGCTCTATACAGTACGCGCTATTAAGCAGTGCTCCGATTCACGGATACGATGTACTCGAAACGGTAAGAACGTTATATCGAATCGTTTCGAGGTATAGACTCACCGTTCGTAATTGTACTCGATCTGTCTGGCGGAATCGTGTCGCTGCCTGATACGGTCCTCGGGAGCCGGATCGATGAATCTGAAGGTGTGCAGCCTTCCGAACTTGACGATCGCTCCACTCTGTTGGTCGCGCCGTTCGAAATGAAAAGCGAGGAATGAGAAAGAAAGAGAGAGAGAGAGAGAGAGTTCTCGTAATTAGTCCGAGCAGGTATTGGGGTCGATACTGAGGATCGGTTCTAGGATCGAGGTAGTGGCTGGCTATGGTCCGGTCTGGTCTGATCTGGTCACAGGAAAGGAAGTACCTGAAGTATTGTAGTTTGATGAATTCTTTGATTGTTGACGTAAGTATGAGCGTCCCTCGAGCACGGCGTAAGGGTAACGATGTTCTCGGTAAACGCGATCACGCAGTGCCTCGGCATAACGGTTGGTCCAGCGAGGGTAAGAGTTTGCGCTTGTACGGCTTGAGGGCCGATTGGTCTCTCCGAGCCAACCTCGGTAACGTTGGGCTGTAGACGGTATCTCGCTCCCGCGCCGTTCGGTACGTCACTCCCGTCCGGATTCAACTCCAACAGGAACGGCAGCCTTTCGTCATCGTACCTACGACACACATTGATAACTCGGGTGACCGTTTCCATTTATCGTCATCGATCATTTATCATCGACCATCGACCATCGACCATCCTCCGGAAGACGGCGGAGAATCGACCGCCTCCGCGGTAAAGAAACGTAGTAACGATCCATTTCCTACGAACCTATGCTCGTATTCGTTCCACTTTCCTGTTGGTTTCTTTTTCCGTTTCCGAGGCATGTAATCTGCCGGCTTTCTCCGAACGTGGAACATGATCGAACCTAAGGACAAGGACAAATTTCTTTATCCGTTAGCATGACACGTTACATTACTGGACTCTCTTTTACAACTTATTTTCAATGGGAGAACGCATAGGCATACTTCTTCTTTCGTATTGTCGAGCTTTTTATGCCACTTTTACGATTATAACCCACTTTACCATCGTCCTTGCACGGTGATCGATACCCCCCCCCCCCCTCTCTTTCTCTCTCTCTCTCTCTCTCTCTCTCTCTCTCTCTCTCTCTCTCTCTTTCTCTACATCCAAGCATTTCCCACTGCCACCTTTCTGTTTCTGCGTATGTTTGTCTGACCGTCTGTGTCTCTGTCTCTATCTCCGCCTTCTCTTTCCTTCTGTACCCCGGTCCACTCCCCGTTGCTTACATCCGAGGCTATCTCGACTCGTGAACTTGACTTTGAAGAAAATTTGTACATGTTTCAAGGATTCAAAGCCACAACAAGACACGCGAGTAGAGGATGGGTAGAACAGAAGGCGGGTAAGGCAAAAGAGAGACAAAGGGAATGTAACATAGTTATCGACAAAACGAACGTCATTGTACAATTCTTACGTCTTATTCCCCAATCCATCATGTTGAGTCAGCCGCAAAAACCGAGCTGACTTGGTCCCTGAACTTTTGGTCCCTCCTGCTTGATAGAAACAAACTCTGTTCGGTAATGGTCCCTTTTGTCTTGTTTCTCTCGACTTTTTTCACGTCTTTCTGCCGTTTCTAATTCGTTAGAATAGCTCGAGCGATGCTCCCAACGATTTCGAGGGAAATTGGCAAAAGCAAGGCGATGAGATCGGCGATGCTCTGCGATGCCGGTATCCGTTCACGGAGGAAACTATTCTTGGCCACCACTCGTCGGGCCGTTTTCGCATCGAAAACCAAACGATCCCCGAGACGAGAGCCGGCAAGGACAAAAATCCCGTCATTCTTTGGTCTGACGAGCGCGACGACTCGCCGTCGTGGTGTACGTCGGAAATGGTCGTGCCGAGCCGAGAGTCGAGGTGTCACAAACAGAGAAGAAATTGAAGAGCGAAAAGGGAGAAACTAGTTTTTAAAAAAAACGGCTGTTCCTTCGGTTTGCGTTGATCGGCCGTCGACATTGTTTCCTCGTGTCGTTTTCCGTTAGGAAGCGCGGACACGCGCAACCTTCTGCCGAATTAGGAAGCGAACTCGAATTTTCACCGAGCGAGAAACTTTGATGGAAAAGCCGCCTGTATCGTGGAAATCGCCGCGCCGTCTCGACCGGATCCATCCTTTTCTTCCTCGGACGTACGCGCGACAGAATTGACTCGTAAATTCTAGTCGAAATTGTAACGAGAAGGTGCAATTTCAAGGTTCTCGTGTACAAGACCCATCGTCGAATCTTCCGAGGTGAATGATATCGAAATTTTGCGAGCTAACGTGGCTCAGTTTCAAGATTCGACGCGTTTGCACGAATGACGAAAAAACAAGACGAGGCATGAAAAGTCGGACGGGGTTGGAACGCGCGCGCTTCTCGACGGCGCAAACCCACCACTGCATCGCCCGAGAACGATCGCCCTCCTGTCGCTCCAATTCTATCCCTGTCCAACCCTCCCACTTTCCTACCTCTTCCGTGCACCTTGCGCAACTCGGTCTTTCACGCACGTCCATCTCTACAACAATTCCCGTACGGTCTACGTTGTCGTTCCCCGTTGCTTGGTTCAAACCGACCAACCGTACAAGCAGGCAGCAAGAGAGAGAGAGAGAGAGAGAGAGAGAGAGAGACGAGCAAATTATTTCGACTTACCACGGGCAGTAGGATGATTCATTAAAATGGCCAGAGGACATTCGTCGTCGTCCAATATGTACTCCTGTTGCGCTCCACCACCACCAACATTCTCCCCATTGACCTGCGAAAAACAAGCAACAACGGAGAATCTAAGAGCAATGGGAGAAATTCGCGAACGAGCCCCAGTCCTCCGAGACGAGCACCAACCTGCACGAGACAGTATTGCTGAGGATCGACTTTCTCAAGGCCGTATTTGGAGAGCATCTCCCGTACGACCTGCACCGCCGAATCCCTTACGCTGAGCAGCAACGTCTTATATGGAACGTCCTTGCAAAGAGCCTCCCCGTAAATCTTCAACGTTCCACCGGTATCCGGTCCCCCGTCCTTGCTACGAAATTGCTGCAGCTTCCTCTCCAGTTTTTGCTGTCGGCGCCTTCTCATTACCGCCTCAGGGTTCGAGATGCTCCTGGTGAAACTCGTTTCCGGTAGCTCTGCAACGACGATAATAAAAAGGAAACAGGGGTAAGCATTCCCTCGTCGTTTCATCCGCCTCGAGGTTCTCCTCACCCGTATAAAGTTTCTCCGCAACGCCGTTTTGATCGATGGCTGCGGTGTTTTCCTCCTGCTCGAGACTCTTTAGTCTACTAAGTTTCTCTTGTTTCTTCATTTGCTTCTTCTCCCGTTTACTCAATTTCCTTCGAAAGCTCGAGCAGCCGTCCGAAGAGGAAAACCCAACACCCTGAGCATTGGTCTTGTCGTCGATTCTTCTCAACAAAAAACGTCCCTCCCGATCGTCTATATGCCAGTTCAATTGAACAAGCAGCGGCTTCTCCTCCAGACCTAGCTTACGTTCCTCTGAACATGACCATCGGGACGAAGCGGAACCAAGTGAAAGATCAAACGCAACGAAATGAAAAGGAAGGAAAAAAAGGGGAAAGAAACGAGACGAAGAGTTTAAAGCCGAACGAACACCAAAGACGATATTCTTCTCCGTTTCTCCAACTAGCCGTTTTCATCTCATCGCGCATTCGATCGACTCTGCCCAGTCCTTTCGTACTCGTTTACTATCTACATCGTCTCGTATCTAGTCTCGTATATAGAAAAATTACGTCTTCGCCGGCTATACTTGCCACCATTTTCGTGAATCTCGTAAAGGGCGTACTCCGGAACCGAGAGCATTCGCATGTCCGGGCGAAACTTCTCGATCAGAGTCTCGATAACCGCTCGACTGGTCGCGTCCGATGCCACCCTGATGCACTTTGTAGCAACCTTCTGCCCACTGTCTTGGAAGTAGAATCTCATTACTCCATGAAACTCCAGATCCTACACGGTGAAGCAGAAACAGTAATTGAAAGGGTGAGAATACGCGTAAGAGAAACGACTGCGCTGATTTTAAACGACTTGAAATCGTTTTAAACCATTTCAGAGACGGTACAAACCTCGTTCGGTTCCGACAGCTCGAACAGATCCAGCCGATTTGCGTTCCATTGCTGAATCACGCCGCGGAGAGCTTCGCGCTCGGCTTTCTTATTTGCCAGCTCCGTGGCCATTCTAAAGGATTCAAACAGATCGTTCTACGTTAAAGTCTCGTACAACGAATCAACGTATTTCCGATACGCCGGTACGACCCTCTGTGTCTCGCCTTTTATCTTCTCTCTCAATCGCTTATCGACACGTAACGACCATAACGTATACCGAAACGAACATCCGCCGATTTGACCGTAGATTTGTAAATTGCGCCAATCCATTATTTCGTGCGCGAGAAGCCCTCGTGTCCGGGCCGACTCCGTAGCGCGCCAACGATTTACGTTCGGTCGCAATCGTTCGGCTTCGTTTGTACTCGGCGATGCTCGAGTACGCTCGGTTACGTTCGGTATCGGAAACCATTACAAAAGGGGTCGCATACCGAACGTTCCTATCCTCCCGCCACGCAAATACCCTTCCCCCTTTATCGACAACGCTCTTGCCGTTTCTTCTCTTTCATCCCTTCTCTCGTCGCGACGTTACCGATCTTAAACCTTAAAAGCACGTTCTAGAGCAGACGAGTAAGCGTACAACGGGCAGCAACCCCCCCCCCCCCCCCCCCCCCTCATACATTCACGCACACTATACCCCTACCTCGGCAATACGTATTGCGAATGTCAAGCTCGCGTCGTGAAACTCGCTACGCTCCCAATTGAAAACACCGGTTTCCCAAAGGGCTTGACTCATTGTCGTATCGATTTTTGCTTCACTTCTTACCGTTTTACAAACGAATCGGCCAATAAACAACCTACTAAATGGTTCGAGTAAACGTCAAAAACGAACAGAAGCCTGATATGAAGAGGATAGGCCGGGATGGTTATGCCGAGGGCTGGGGGTAGAACGAAATACGCGGTCCAATTGGAAAGCAATTGAATTTGTGAACACGACGCAAACACGATCAATCTATAAACGAGGTATGCGCATTGCTTTCTATTTCCGAAAATAAGTACATTAGAGGCGGTATCGTCGACATACTTTTTCGTGAAAGTTCTTCGAGGCGTATTCGTCTCCGAATCGACGAAAGCAAATTTTCAACAACATCCATCGCAGTGGCGCCGATGCAGTACGAAAAACGATCGGAGACGTACGGCAATAATCCTGCGCTTGGAAGTGCAAGAATCCGAACGTAATATTTTACACCTTTGATTTATATCACACTTAGAGATATCGAACTTGGCATCGGACTTAAAATACCGGAAATAAGAAACGGCGGAAATTCAATGTTCTCGCGCCACGGTGCTGAATTGCGTTTCGATCGCGATTCACCTTACGAAGAGCTATGATGCAGAGGAACGTCGCGTCCCAAACGACCTTGAGGATTTCGTGTTGTAAATGAACCAAAATGGAATGGAAAGTAAAGTCGGAGAAAGACCGAGAATTCGCAATGACAAAGTCTGCCGAAATGGACGGAGCGTCAACTACAGTTACCCAGCAAGTTCGTGCAAACGAACATACAAACGAATTTCTACGAGAAATGAAACGAAAGGAATGGAAAAAAGTGGGGAGGGGCACTGCGGTGTTAAATGAGCGAGCGACTGAGCGACCGAGCGAGCGGGCGGGCAAGTTGGCCAGGCGTTTAATTTGTCTGGACACAATTACAAAGCATCATCGTACTTACTCTTCCGGTACTGTCATTCTTCGTCGGCAAGTGAACGAAGGAAGCGGAAAGAAACGGTTTGTCACGAGCAAGGCTCCGAGAAGAGAGTTTCCCACAGTTTTCACGACAGCGTTCGAACACGAGCGACAGGGCCCTTGCGCACTGCGAATCACGAACGCGCGACCACCGTCGATGATTCTCCCAGGCCAGTGGTTTCGTGCGCCCAAAACTCAACGAGAAGCACGCGTTACGTTACGTTACGTTACGTTATCCTCGAAATCGTTCGTGCAAGTACATTGTCCTACAACGATTTACAAGAAAACGGAAAACGATGCTTGCGAAACGAAAGCGTAAAAAAGGCCCGCCGCGTGCCACCCGACAAGCTACCACTAACTCGAGACGAGCTATGAACCTTCGGGCCCTCCTCGTTTTCTTCCCTCCCCGCGCCACTCTTCGTTGCTCCACGTCTCTCCTTTCCTCACCACACCTCACTGCACCTCACCGCACCAAACACTTTTGGTCCTCGCAGGTTGGGTGCAGGACCCAACTCGGGATCACAGACGGTATTTTTTAACGGTTATCCTTCTTCGCTTTGATTTTACCAACGGGCACACATTGTACGAATGCACGTAAGCACACGCAAGCACGCGCGCGCGCACCCGCGCCAGCCGACACTTGGGACTCTCCTAGTTTCTCGCGGCTTTACGTTCGGCACGCCACACCCAATGTTTCCTCGAGCGAAAATACGCGACACTCGCTCGATCGCCCGTTTGTTCGCTCGCTCGTTCGCTCGCTCGCGCGCGCGCGCGCGCGTGCAGATACGCGTCTCCCCAAAGAGAGGTGTCGGCTACGAGCTTGGAGTCCTTCGCAAACGGACCTAACCGACCTAACCGACTAACCGATCGACGCGAACGGACTTGGCCACCATTGAGTCTGGGCCTCAGGAGTGGGAGAATATTCTCGCTGCTCCACAACTGCTGCCCCTTTGCCCCCCACTCATCACACTTCTATCGCTACTAACAGCCATCTGCTTTCTTACTTTTTGCTTCCTGTCTCTCTTTCGCTTCTTCCTTTCACTTACATTCTCTTACGTTCCCTTACATCCTCTTTCGTTGTTGTCCCGTCTTCCTCACTCGCTTTTATTCCCTTCGAATTGCACCAGCGGCCATCTTGTTCTTCCACCGGTCCACCTTTCTCGTCTTACCGCCCGGTTTCCACCGATTCGATCATAGGTAGTTCGAACGGTCCGTTCCATTCCATTCCATTCCGTTCCGTTCCGTTCCGTTCCGTTCCATTCCGTTCCATTCCATTCTGTTCCATTCCGTTCCATTTCATTACATTCCGTTTGACTTGATAAAGAACTACGTGTATACGGTTATTGTAAGGCATGTAACCTCAAAGCTAAGCGTGTGCGCAAGCGCATACGTGCGAACATAATAGGCAAAGATACGATTGTGTTGTCGATTTTAAAAGGGCGGAACAGCTCGCTGCGGATCTTGTTGTACGAAAAACATGGTAAATATTTTGATGGTAAGATGGTAATGTGCGCGCGTCCTGAATACTTTTGACGTTACAACGTCGCTAGAGCACCGTGCGTACATTATGAGTCGACGAAACTGTCGGGGCTTCGTTGTATCGAACGGATTGTCGCGCTCAAGAACGAGCCGCACAAACTTCGAGACGGAAAGGACTTTGTTCTCTGCAAGTTGGAATACTACCGACGATAAATCTTCATTTCCAAAAAAATGACATTTTTGTTTCGGCCATTGTACGGGATATATGCACACGTATCTTCATCTAAAGAAGAAAGTGTTGTCCTCCGCTACGACGTAAGATGCACGTTAGAGTATTCAAAGCACCTTTTCCACTCTCACCGTAAGGTTTCAACGTTAATTCGGTTACGTTTCGAAACAAATTATTCGCCATCGTTTCTCACTCGTGTTGTTCTAGAATTTAGAAACACGCAGGTAAGGCTTCGGGCGAATTCGTTCCATAGATTTACCGGTTTGCCGTCCTGTACTATTTCATAGGTTTTCCGTTCGCCGTAGTTTTGGTATCGTTGCTTACGCGCAAAAAGATGAATGTCCGACATTCAACCTCTAATTTTAGGTCATACACGACCTTGATAACGATCGGATTAAGCACGGCACGTATCGGTAATAAAAATAATGTGTCTTTTGCGATAATACGGAGAAAGTATGAATTTTGGTCGAGGAATGCTATATGACACAATTTTCGAATACTGCGAACCATCGAAATACTTGCAAGAATTTCGATATATGAGAAATCGTTCGTTTGTGAAACAAGTTTAATTGAATTACAACCTTACGCCATCGAATTACTAGGGCTTCGTGTCGGGTAATCGTATCGACGATTCCTTTATTGCCCTTAACCGACTGCTTCCTGCTTATCTCAGCCTAGTAGGTAAACCGTGCATCTCTATGGTTTACTCATCTGCCTGCTCACCATTTAACGACACTTTACTCTCTTTCTCATCTTTTTCTTCGCTTTACGCATCGTATTGCGCGTAGCCCGTTGCGCCATTCATTTTCCATGTCCATTACTGAGAATATAAGTCACATTATAATATACATTTCAAATCTATAACAGCCTTCGCTCGAAATTCGCTCGGTATTCACTCGAATACGCAAAAACGTGTTGCTCTGTTTTAACTTTCTGGGCACATCGCAAAGTTTCGATTCGACCCACGATGAAGCGACCTGGGTAGAAAAGCTTGGTCGGGCATCCTAACGATGCCGAGACAGGTCGCTTTCATTATTCAAGAACGGTCTTTTCAAGTCGACAATAAAACGAACCACATTTCCGACGGTCTAGCAAACGAGCTACGAGGACACGGCCGACTAAAAATATGTCAAAAGAGAAAAGAAAAACTCAAATATCGAACAATCAGAGTCGACCAGACACTTATTTCTCTCGGTTATGTGCTATTTACCTCTATTCGTCATTCCTTTTGTCCCTTTTCCCTCTGCTTCCACCGCAAAAAAAAACTCGACGACTGTATCCTTTCTACGTATATAGGTAAAACGTTCATCGTGCAACGAAGATTCAATATGCGTATATATAAGACAAGTACGAGCGCTTACAAATTCAAAAATTTTGATCGATGCATAGCGCGGACGTGCTTCGACAAACGTGTACCAAAGGTATTACGTGATGCGCGGGTAATTTTGATTTGATTCCCTGTCGAGTCGAGTCGAGTCTAGTCAAATAACTGGCAATAAATACCGAGAGTTCTTTTATTTTGGTAACGAATCAAACCATACCAGTATAATTCGTGACGATCGAAAAAGCAATGAAAATGACCGGCCCTCTGGATACTCGATCGTAAGACGAAATGGAAAAAGATCGCTATACGCGTATCGAAGCAAATGACGACGTGAACGAATGAAAGGAGAAACTATAAAATATCTCAAAGTATACATCACCGTCTACGTTTTGTTATGGCCGAAAGTCGTTTGATCGCTATCATATATCCCATTGACGAGGAAAGAGGACGGAACAAGCAAGAAACGTGAGAGAGGATTTGATCGATACGAAGAACGGATGAACGAGAATCAAGGAAGAAACTTTATCAACAGGTTCGCCGCGATTAAAAAGTACTGTCGGTCGTCATGATCACGTTCACCTAGAACCCACCTCGGTACTCGCTATGTTCTGTCCTCTCGCACACCAAAAGAACGAACAAAACGATCCAGTAAAAAGGGCTGCTCAAATGTCGGAAACTTCCATCGGAGGTTAAATAACTTTCCGTTGTAAATGCTGAGGGCAACACGATCGCGACCCACACCAGCAATGTCATTGGTACCCTTTGGTACTTGCTATTCGTTCTTACTTGCGTTACTTGTTATTCATTGTTACACTCGTTATTCGTTATTCGTTATTCCTTACTCGTTGGTACTTGCTGGTACTCGTTGGTACGCGTGGCACGCATTCAATTTGGATGTTTATGCCGCGTTCAGTGCTCGCAACGACGTTATCCTCCAGCGCTATCTACCGAAAGAACAAGGAATCCCTCATGTCAGTCGTTTCTTTCGTTTCTTCGGAACAAACAATATGTAGGAAGAACTTGATCGATTCGACCGATTCCTTTGTAATCACGAGGATTATCATTGCGCCCTGTCTTCGTCCGACGAGAAATAAATCGGCGGTACTACCGAGCGATTTCGCAAAAAATGGAGCGAATACAAAGATACGTTTCTACGACTTTCGATAGTTTAAACGACTGCGACACAGCATGTTGGAGAACCACTGTCAGTTTAGTATTTCGCACTTGCGCAGTTAGTCAAATTTATAGCATACAGGTGCAATCGTCTGTGCTATACGTTTATTCGTTCATTCGTACATGAACCTATTCTCCCTAACTCTTCCAAGAGTACGATTCAGTTACATAGATTCTTATATCTTGCCGTTACTTCTCTGAATTATACCTTAGATATAGCTCCTAAATTATTTACTAATTCACCTCTCTAAGCTTGCCACCCTCCCCGTACTTTTTCTCGATATCTGGAGACTGGTCGATATAATCGATATTAGTCAAACAAGGAAATATAACTTTACACTAGCGATCGGAGCATTGGAGTGATCGGGTCATCGAAGTCATCCGAGTCATCGATGGCAACAGATGGCAGCAAGTAGATAAAACGAAGCGCGCTTTGAAAGATTGCAAGCGTTGCAAAAGATACCGCAATGACACGCTGGCTGTCTTTTCTTTTCTATTTGCTGGTCAAACGATAAAAGTTATTCGATTCATTCCATGGTGGTACACAAGTTCATGTGCAAACAAACAGGCGATGCTTTGTCGAAATTGGCTCACTGGAGGAAACAAAAATGGAAGATGATATCGATATTTACGAAGACCTGCCGACATTCGAGCCGAACCACGCTGAGATCGTAAGTACATTAGCGTTAATCGAATCCATTGACCGATAGATTTGCTCTCATTCGAATCTCATCCGAATCCTTTTTTTCATCACACCTACGTATGCATAACAAATACATGTTTGCGCACGATGCATTCGTATTCTTCAGTATCCACTATCCGAACGCGAGCAACTGAAAACCGAAGTTGCGGAATTAACAACGAAATTGGAAAACCTTCGGAAGATTAACAAAAATTTGGAGGTTAACCTGTCGTCCTTGCTAAAAACTGCAAAAGCGGAAATTGCCCGAAAAGACAGGATGATAGAAGACTTAAGGAAACAGTAAGTAAATCCGATCTGTCGTTTAAAATATGTCCAACTTGGAGCGGCTAAATATTATAGCGAACGTTGCAGGGTAAACGATGCCTTATTTAGAAGAGGTCCGCATACCGATCGCAAGAGGTACGTCGATTTAAGAGAAACACAGCGACAAACTGTCCAATCGACACGCGATGGAACGTACGACTCTTACGAGGAACTTAACTTCGTGGAGCAATCTTCTATGAAAATAGATTCTTTGAACTGTGCTATCGGGGAGCCAAAATTGCGGGCAGAGTTCTGTTCCACGAGGGTCACTGTCTTTGGGGAGCGATTACGCAAGAGGATCGGAAATGAAATAATGGCAAGAAAGGAAAATTCATCGAGCGAGGTCAGGAGCAACGTCGACATGGATGCTACTGTCGATTTGTTGTCCGAAAAACGCATCGAAAAATGTGTACCCGATAGCGACAAAGAAAATGGCTCCCAACGTGTGACTCTGTCTTCGAACTTAAACAGAGAACATGGCTCCGGTGTGTCACATAATGTCGACGATGCCGGTGGTATCGATAAAAGGAAGAAGAGGCTTCATGTCGGAAACGTCGAGTTGAATTCCGTTAAACGCTTAAAAACCTCTACTGGGCAGCCAGCTTGTTACGGGATGGCCCTTAAAGAGAATGCAACGGAAATTGCCAAAAATTTAATCGACGAAGCCAGTATGTTTGAGCATAGGGTTTTTCGACATTCCGAGCAACGTTTACCGGAGGAACATAGATTCCTTGAAAAATCTACCAAAAAAACTGACCAGAAATCTCGTCCCCATTTTCTCGTCGATGCAAACGAGAGCACAAACAGAGTTTGCGAAAGCAGTTGCGATTCTACCGCAGAAAGAAGACGGAAAGGTGTACGTAATCGACGGGATTGGGATAGGGGTAGGGATAGGGGTAGGGATAGGGATAGGGATAGGGATAGGGATAGGGATAGGGATAGGGATAAAGATAAAGATAGAGACAGTGACAGGGATAGAAATCGGGAACGTGACCGAGACTGGAATCGAGATCGGGATCGGGATCGAAATTATATATCTGGTATTGCCTATGTAGACCGTCGAAGGGACAGACACGGAGAAGTACGTTGTATGGATGAAAAATCGATCGACCGACGTTTGACCTTACCCAGCAGCTATCGCGAGGAGAATCGTGAAAAGAACTGTTCCAGCGAACGGTACGACTTTGAAGCCGCTAACGGAACAAGAAAGAAAAGCGTTATCGAGGAAGTAAAAGATCCACGAAAGACCGTAAAGAGTCGACTTACGACTGAAACGAGACTCGATTCCGATGAAATCGTGGCCCGCTGTCGTAGTGACGTTCGATGCGATCGAACAAAAGGAACGAATGTGAAAAGCACCGACAAGTCGAGCAAACGACAGTCAAGAACGGAAAATCTGGAGCTTGAAGACGCGCCTCTTATCGACAAATTTCCCAAAGGAGCAAACGATGTTATAGCTACAGCGGCACGAACGAGGAATGTTAACGAAGAATTCAAAGTACCAACCGCGGTGAGCAATTGCTCTCAAGAAGTGTCGCGTTGTGGGACCGAAAATTTCGTACGTCAGAGTTCACGTAGTAGCCAAAGCGACTCGAATGATACAAGCTCTTTGCTGTTGGCGATTTCTTCGAGGGATCTTCCGACGATCTCTTCGATCCGTACTGACGCTATATCAGAGAAAACGTCCACCAATTGCGAACTCCCTACGCTTTCGCAACGTTACATCGTCGTTCCGAACAACGCGTATCCGGACTGCCCCGTCGAGGGTGAGCGAATGGGGAATATCGAGGAGAATCAAACCATTGAAAATATTGAGAAGATTGAGGAATTTATTCGCGACTACGGTTGCAAGAAGCAAGACAACGTCGAGCTCTTGGATCTTTCCTCTTCGGAAGGCGGGAAAACGTGCGATATCCCCCTTCGCGATTACAATGTCGTTAGAGATATCGACGATAAAGTTAACGAGGTTGTACATAATCATCGATTTAATAATCTGCAGCTCTTAACCGAAGAGAGCAATGATAGGACCGAGAGCTTTCCCGATCGCATTGCAGTATCAAATACTTCGATCGATTTGAACGCAGAAAGAGTAGCGTCGCAGAGAGATGGGCTAATCACGGACAAAAAGATCGAGGATAATACCGCTCACTTTGAGCAATCTGAGGAAAATTCAAAAAGGAAGGAGACCGTTGGAACCAACGAACGACAATTGACAAAATCTATCGAAACTTTGGAAAGTAAGGGGAGTATTCTTCGGTCCTTGGAATCTCGAGAATCCGATATGCCGCGAGAGGAACAATTATTTCCAGAAAGAAGAAATTATATCGGAAAAAATGTGCCTTTGAATACGTTTCGCAACGAAGTTGGCTGCGATAATACCGGTGACATTACCGATGCTGACGGTAGCATTAGCTGTCGGAAGAAGTGTAGTTTCGATGTTCACAGAACCCACGCTGTCGGCGATTTTGGTAAAGGTCATGATGAAGATAAAGCCAAAGCTGAAGGCGAAGGTGACGTTAACGGTGATGGTCACTGCGATGGTGTTGGTAATGGTAATGGTAATGGTAATGGTGACGGTGACGGTGCCAGTGTCCGTGCCCGTAACGATGACGAAGACGACAAAAATGACCGAGGGACAAGTGCGAAAAGTACAGTTTTCTCAAAGTGTAAGGAGATCAAAGGGCCATGCGCGAATCAAGACTCTCCGAAACGATCATCCCGAACCAGTACAAGCGGCTCACGAGTAACCGCAAACGGAAAAACAATCGTTTTTGCACGTCGCAAAAAACCCGTACAACTTGTAGATAATAACGCAAACATGACTATCCTTGTACACAACGTTAATGGAAATGTCGGTGTCGTCGATAACACGGATGTTTCTACGTCACGCAAAATACTTTGATTCGAAAGCCGTGCAGAATCATTTCTGCAAAGATGTGCGATCGATTTGATCGGTCGACGACTGTCCCGAGATAACGCGAGAAGAATTGTACATAAATCCATCCAGACGTTATTACCGATAAATGCGTTTGATTGTCTTTTGTTCCACTACCTTTGCTGAAACTTCAGTATCCTGTAAACAGTTGCATTACATTGCAGTTGAATAAATACATTACAGTTTACTTTGTCAGGATGCAAATATAATGTTGCCACATTATTTCGCTCTCTCTCTCTCTCTCTCTCTCTCTCTCTCTTTCTCTCTTTTGCCATATATTGTATTTTTGAACGTTACTCGAGATATTACCCGAGACTCTGTATTCTATGACTCGTTCCTAATCTGACAGAATGTGGAGATACTTTTTCCTGGCAGATTAGCCGCGAAGCAAGTTCACGAGCCTTGTTACATTGAGAAGAAGAGATACTACCATAGAAACTTTGCTGACTTTGCATTGTTGTCGAAAGTAGTTCCGCCCCAGACGTTTTACTTTCTACTTTCGATTATTGATTACTCGTGTGTTTATGTAGTGTGTCGGTGCCTAGAAGATATTCTAGTTTTCGGTGGTCGGTGAACGCTTCAACGTCGACGAGTAGGAAAAATTCAAGCACAAATAGCGAACGTCGAACCGTTCGTACCTTGATCCAGCTCGGCTATCCGGTCGAACCTAGTCCACACCCCTGATCGAGCTCTTCGAGCGCGCTCAAAAAACAACAGCGCGGATTGCAACACGCGCGCATCGTGCGAGGCCGCTGTGCGCGCGCAACTCCGTAACCCTGTACGCCCGCAAGCACAGGCTGCGCCGTTGCAAAGCTCAAAGTGAACGAACGGACGAACGGACGGGCAGATGGACAAAACGGACGGACGGACGGACGGACGAACGAACGAGCGAACGAACGGCGGGGGGTTTGGGATGAGGGAGAAACAGAGAGGGAGACAAAAGTGCAAGTATGGACGTTGTTATCGCGGACGGAGTCACAGTAGCGTTGCTAGCGTTTGGATAATTATTGAGAGCGCGGCCAGAGAGTTTTTACAAATTGGCGAATATGTATAGTTGAGCCATCGACTGTTTGCGGAGCGTTCGGGAGTCGCGGTAACGTCTCGTCTTTTCTCCAGTTTCGATCGGACTCCAAATCGATTTTCTTGCCCGCGCGCACCACTGGCTCTCGTCGTGTCTGCCAGCGTTGACTTATCCATCGTCATCGAAACATGGGTTCGATCGTCCTTAAATCTCTCTCGATCCTCCTTGGCATATTTTTCGTTTTCGTCGGCACTATGAAGCTCACCTCACACATCAGCAAAGATCTTCACAGGGACTTGGTGAGTGACACGGTTCTTCTGGAAATATCATCTGGCCGCGCAAATTACGTAATGCGACGTTGATTTCTCCGACGATTGCTTCTACCCCTCCCTAACACCGTATCTCCTCGCTTGATCCCTCAGCTTTCCCCCTCAAGCCCTCCCCCTTCCCCATTCTCTCACTCTCCTCTCTATATGCCCTTCAGTTTTACTCGATTGCTTTTCTCGCCATCGTCTTCGTCTTCTCGCCATGAACATGTTTCCTTTTCGATTCGTCGAGCAGCCACGCGCGCTGTCACATTACGTCGATAAACCGTTGCATCTCGCTTCTTACCCCGGCGGAGCTAACCCGGTTGCATTCGTCTACCCGTCGCATCACGCTGCGTGCCCCGTCATTGCCGCTTCAACCGCGACCGACCACCATGCCCCTTCGCGGCTCTGCCCCTCTTTCTCTTTCTCCTTCTCCTTCTCCTTCTCTTCTTCGACCTTTCTCCGTGATTCTCCCTTGCTTGTTTATCGCTCGTTCGCACGTTTACCCGAACCATTGGTTCGCGGCTCTTATTGTTAGTACCAACGTATCAACTGCCTAACGAACGATCAATACGGAAAGCAGCTTCACTTCGAGGCAGAAAGAAAGAAAGAAAGAAAAGGACATATTCGCTGCGCGGTCAAGGTCGGTACCCTCACCGATACCTTGGCCGACCGAAGCGTTTCCGATAGTTTCTTGAATAACAATGCCACGGTATCTACCTTTTTCTTGTTGATAATTGGATGTAAAATGGCAGTGAACGTTTAGACTACCCGGAACATTGCCAGGTATCGCATACATTCACCAAAAATTCACCGCGATTCGGGACAAATTTGAAATTCCACAATTTAGATGGCCGTCAGCCCTCAGATCAGATCCCGGCGTTCTCTTTCGGTTCATCTCGTTAGTATCATACTTTTTCAACCCTTTTCCAGCTCCCACCTTATATTCTTTATTTAGCTAGGTGGATTTTACAGGTTTTAAATGGGCTACATTGCGATCATTGCGATTATCGCGAGCATTGTGATTATCACTGTAATCGCTGTAATTGCTCTTTTCCGATTTGCCCTTACAGAGAAAGGAATATGTAAAATATGCCAAGGTATTTCCTCTCTCCGGTACACTGGATTTTAAGGTACCCAGCAAGTGGTATCGAAGAGTCGTCGGATCACTCGAAATCATATGCGGGCTTGCAATGGCCGTTGTTCCGAGTCGTAAGTAAAGTTATTTTATTTTATTTTATACACTCGTCATTTGCTCGCTTCTTTTCCACATCGAGCTCGGTTTACTTGATCCCTCTGTTTCCACGGCACTTTGCCAACTTTGCGAAATGTAACTTAAAAGTAAATCATGTTGGAATGATAACGCGCACGCGCTCTCGTACGTTTCAGACAAAGTAAAGAACGTTTCGAATGCGGTATTACTCTTCCTGATGCTGATGGCCGTATATTCTCACTACATGGTGAATGACAAATTTGAAAGGATCGCTCCGGCATTGGTAAGCCGTTGGAATCAGAAAAGTCTTGTATTCCTCGCTTTTAGAAAATACGATACTTTCTCGTATTCTATCACGTTTTAGGTTTTCTTCTTTATGTTAACCGGTCGATTGGTAATAGACTGGCAGCTCAGACACGACGATGCACAGCCGCTTGCGGCGAATGGAGTGGACGAGAAGATGAAAAAGCAGGAGTGAATACGAAATTAAAGTAACGCGCGACCTCGTGACTGCTCTGACAATATCGTTTATAGCGTGCGGACGAGCGCGCGCTCCGTCTACCGATTCTCCCCTTTCTCCTCCCGACCAACCGCTCTTTTTCCTTCTTTACGTTTGCGTTCCCGTTTCGGTTTCCGTTTGCGTTTCCATTACCATGGAACTCGGGACTTCGAGCATCTCTTCGACGGTGCACTTCTTCTCTCCGATACCCGAATCTTATTAACCAGTTTATTAGCCACTATCCGTTTTCCTGGTTCACGAGTTGCGCCGCTGGTGTCTCGTTGTAATCATCTCACTACAGCCGTATTTCCTATACGAGACTTTCCTCCTTCCTATTTCGATGCATTATCGGTCAAACGCGACGAATCTTCGGATGTACTTCGATACTTTCGAAACTCCTCAAAATTCAGCGTGAAAATCTCAATTTTGTTATGCTTGATTGAAATTCTTCAAAGGTAAGTATCGACTGACAGTTGGTTTTTAGCCGACGACGGAGCTAATGGAAAACCGTTCGATATTAACTCGAACAAAAGGTATTAAACTGCCATTTGAATCTATGTGTTCTTATTATCGCGCTAAGATCTTCGCAAATTGTCTAGCACAGCACCGCAGCCCAACACATGTCCACGCGAGTCTCGCCTTACCGTTTCTCCTTGTTCGTCCAGGGAAAAGGTTTCCTAGTTTCGCGGAAACTCAAATAGCAACCGCGAAAGGCTAACGCAAGATTTTGGGCGAGCTGTCGAAGAAAGGGAGGGTGTTACTCTCTTTCTACACGGTGTATACTGAAAAGTGTGTCTTGTCCAGAATTTCTCATTGATGCTACCGTTGATAGCGTATGATATTGGGCGGTGGGAATGTGCGATCACCGGACCGGCGTTTGTCAACGGTTACGGCAGCCGATCGTCCTAGTCTGTCTCATTTCATGTAATAATCTAAACGGTTATTCAATCGTGCGATACGTATGGTCGTACGAAACTATCGAAAAGCCGGTAAACCCGGTGGGATTTGCGCTATATATCTTGACACAAGACCTTTAAAATAGAAACACGAGACTCCCCCTTTTCGACCAACACTTTCGAGCACACGTACTCGAGTCTTCGACGAATTGCAAACGGGATACTCGAAAATTTGCAGCGAATGATAGTAACGAATTATAATTGTAATATGACCTCCTTCAAGGACACAATAAACTACATAACGTTTTTAACTCTTCTATATTTTTGAATAATAAATCATAACAACATTACGGCTGAGATATAGAAAATCCTGCCACAGCGAGTCAGTTTATAGTTACGTCTCGAAGCGCGGTTGAGCGGTAATAGCGATACGATTACAGATTTCAGATTCCCCCTGCTTGTGCTTGGGATACTCGCCGTTCAATCGAGTTCACGTCCGGTGGTCAAGAGATGTAAGGCCTTACGAAGATTCGACACTGCAGTGGGTACGTCGTCGTAATTCAGTGCGCTGCCTGCCCACTTTATGTACTTTTGGGCCTTGCCCGTCTGCTCCAGAGACAATTTAGGTTCACCTACCAATTTTATTTCCAATAAATAAAATGCACGAGTTACGAACCAAGCATCGAGTATCGATTAGATTTACGAGAGACTTCCGCAAAGTTCTTTTAAACTTACGTCCCGTTTGTATCGCCGTTAAGTTGTCCTCGTTGGTGTCCGAAGGTTGCCAGTTTTCTTCGTCGGTTACGCATTTCGTGAGGTCCGTAGCCTCGGACTCGCTGTTGGGAGCGACGATACCTGCATTGCCAGTACCCTCGGCATCGTCGCACTCCGGTCCTGGCGAACCGTCATACGTATCTATTGGCTCTGCAAGTAAAGAAAAGAAGACGCGGCAATGCTTCGTCGATAGAAATATCGGTAATGATGCAGGAATAATGGAAAGTCCTTTTACCATTGCTAGCATGTATGTTCTCTGTGTTTTCACTTATCGGTCCTGCTATCGGTGTTTCTCCGTTCATTTGGCAGTTGCGAATGTAAGTGGCTTTCCACTTGGCATATTTTCTATTTTGCATCGCTTCTTCTCCAAGTTCGCCGAATATGGTCAGGACGTCATACAGTAAACCCGCGGTGAAAAAACTTTGTATCACGCTTTTTCCAAAATTCGATGCTCTGTCGTTCTTGTCGGCATATAGGAACAGCTTGAGCGCCCAATTCTCCAAATGCGCCTCCGCGGCTACGTCATTGACGATGGCATCGTTGTCGTGCGACTGCTTTTTGGTTGCCTCCAACCAGTCCATCAGCTTTAACAAAAAGTTGGTCTCTTCGGAGGTTTTGGCCGAGAGCTTCAACCCCGTCTGAAGAGCATATAGACGACCTAAGACGAAAGGACACGATCGTCACTCGAGAACATCGATGATAACTCGCCGATAGCAGGCTCCGCTGCGTCGAGCGACACAGAGAAAGTGATCGATGGAAGCAAAACACGCACACCAATAACTGACAACGGGATCTCGTTGGTCGTGCATCGATGCAATTTTTAGATAATGTTGAATACTCTTAAGAGAAGCCGGAATCTCCGGCAAATCAGGACCCGCCATATCGTTGCTTTCGATTCTCTCGTGCCGTTCGAATTAAGTAGAATCGTCCGTTAAAACTTCCCAAGAGCTGCTTCCTACGGTTTTCACTCGTTTGACGTTTCGGGGAAACGTTCGACGTTGCAATGAAATTACTCCAGGTTTGTAACCTCTCGATCACAACTGCTCCAAATCGTCGTACCTTTCAACCCGTTCTGTAAATTCCAACAGAGTTGCATAAAATAAAACTCTATGGGCTTTGTATGGCCTGTGGCTGCATTGTGCTTCAAATTTACATACATTCCATCGAGTATTGGTACTGAACGGTAAATGATTACTGGCAATTACTGGATTACTACGTCTTGTCTGACAACTGACAATGAGTATTTCTTATGAGTGGGTAACTCCTGTAAATTCCGCGTAGCGCAATCAGTGCCACTGAGTGTCACCGGTGGCACCTAGTACTTTCTGCTAGTCGATCACGTCGTGCTCTTTTCGTTTCAATTCGCGTTGTTCTGCGGTATCCGGCGTCGTTTTAATCCGTTTCCACTGTTTCAGTATTCCGGGCATTCCGGAATTCCCGGAAAGCATCGCAACGCACCGGACCGTCTTTAGATGTTTTTAAAATTTCTTGACGCTCTCGGCATTAACAAATTGGGGAAACAAAATGTTGAGACAACTTTCCAAATTGCGTATCCCATGCGATACGTTATTATCTTCAGGTATGTTGATAATAACGAGATAAATTTTAGATCTCTGTCCATTTTTCTCAGAGATCGATTCAATGACTCGTTTAACCCGACATGAAATATGAATTGTTCACGAATTATATCGTGAAATATGAAAGAGCACGTGAGGTTGAAAGTGTTCAACTCGTAGTATGAGCTTATGACATCTTCCTCTTCTTTTAAGAAACAACCCATAGTCGCATTAATATTTATTTCACATAAATTTAGATGTTTAACAAGCTAGTGTCATGCTTGGATAGAAATAATTAAACACAGAGAGATCCTTCTACGTAGGTACTTCTAAAAAGCAAGAAGCAACATTATTTTCATTGAAGATGCAAAAGAGGGACAATCGGGGCTTTCATTCCGCAGTCCCTCCAAAAAGGTGGGATCTCGTGAGCGCAGTGTGCTTGGAACGTCATCCTCGGATTACGAAACGTGCAACTGACATAGAAACTCAATTTTTGGAAATGTTAAAACTAATAGAGTTTGAGAATAGCATGAAATGTGATTATGAGATGAAAGTCGAAGCAGAGAAGGGACAAACAAAGTTACAAAAACAAAGTTCAGTGGGAATCGATGCAACAATGTCGATTCAAACTGTGGAAGAATTTGAGGACAGTTGGCAGAAGGAGTTGAATTCTTTCCAGTTTGCTCCAAGATTTGAGGGTACGAATGTTTGAAGTGGGTATTAACCGCAGCATCATGGTATGTCGTTCCATCAATTTTATTTATAGAAAAAGATGAAGATACCACGTCGTTGAAACATAAACCAGACAAAAGCCTATTGTTCTTGGTGGAACAACAGATAGGAAACTGTACGTACTGGCTACCACCTCAGAGCTTAAGAAGACAAGGGGAGACTATGAGGCAGGTAAGGACAGACAAAAAGTACATACTTTTATTTTTATCGTTAAAAATCCTAAACGTCCTAATGAACTGTTATATCGTTTAATCTTAGGCAGCTGATAGAACACTCCAAGATTTTTGCGGCACAAAATTAAACGCAAAATTTTATGGTAATGCACCTATTGGTTTTTACAAGTACAAATATCCTAAAAAGATACAGGCTCAGGGATCTCATGGGGCCAAAGTTTTCTATTTTCTCGCAAAATACATTGATGGAAGTGTTTGGTCCCAAGCAAAGTATGGATGGTTCGATCATGACGAGGCAGGCAAAAATTTGCCTTCTGATGTTCATAGGAGTATACATCAATTCTTATCACTCGACTGATCTACCCGTAATACAGGACTAATTTTTGTGAAAATCTCCGAAAATCTGCTTTCTCGTTCGACGGCATCGAAAAAATTAAATATTTATAATGATCATGGGCAATTTTAAACAATCATTAAAGTTCGATTACAAACGTGATTATTCAATAAAAGTAAATAAAATAACCAAATTAAAAACGTCCGCTTCTTTTTCTACCGGTATATTTTGAATCTTCGCGAACATTCTTCCCCTGCTTTCGCCGTCTCTCCTTTTTCTCTGTGATCCAATCTCTGCTCTTCTTTAGCGATTTATTTTTCACTCTGTATGCCGTCTCTCTGCAATAGAAGCGCAATATGTGTGGAATATTTTGGAGAGATCCACGGTGTTATGTTATAAATATTGTTTAGTGATTAGGTCTGCCGAAACTCGCCAACCTTCTTGCCACGTATCTCACAGTGGTATCTTCCGCCGACTCAGTGCCGAGTGCCCGAGGAAGAGGAACTGCTCCGCCGGTCATTAAGACCAGGAAGAACTTTTTAGCTTTGCTACTGTTTGGGTAATCTACAACCACCCCTCCGTAAAAGCCAGCTCTGGTAGCCTGAGTTGTGATTAGTTCAATTTGTTCGCCATTCTCCGGATAAAACTGAAACACTGCCCTGGCGGATCTTGAGAGGCATGCGAGCAACATAGAAAATAACCGGTATAGCCTCTTGTGTGGATGATGGGAACTTTTTTCTGCGTTGCAAAGCCACTGTAGAGCAGAAATACTGACTGCGCCGTCAAAAGTGCCAGCCCTGAACGGTATTCCTTGACCTAGGTCACCCAAGATCAAATCTCCGTCCACTTGTCTATCCAGGGCTACCTCTGCGATTGAATGCCAAAATGTTACAGTACCGTCGACGCAAAAGTGGCGAAAAAATTACTAACATTCCACTTGCCTAACATTGCCGTGGACACGTCTATTCCTATCCATGCGTGTCCTTGTTCTTCGATCACGCTACCGCTCAAACCTGAGCCACATCCTAAGTCCAGCACTAACGAGGGTTGATCGTCCGGCAAGAGAAGTAATTCTAAAGCACGCTCGCACATCTGTGTTTGGATTTCCGTTATTCGCGAGCTGCGGATTGCAAAAGATGTGTATGTGCGTGTACGTTGGATCGGAGAGAAATACGTGCATCAAGTGCTACGTTACGTACCTTTGTGCATATTTTCGCGCCTCAATGTTGTCGTAAAACTACGGGAAAGAAAAGTATAGGTCAAAGTGTTGGAAAGTTTGCTTGGTCGCTTCGCTTTACAAATGAATCCATCTTTTGAAGAGAAGCTTACCACATCGGGCGGAGCTAAGCGTTCCGGTCGTTTTGACATTTTCGAAAAATAGTAGTAAGATCTGAGTCTCTGAAAAGTGGCAGAATACAAACGTTGGGCATACAATTTTATTTTTTTCTGACTATAGGGCAATACACTGTATTGAATACAGACTGTATTATACAGTGACCCTCTTAAGCCATAAACTATGAGAATGCTAAAAGAGCGGAAACTCGATATGTTTTAGAAGATGGGGTTGTGGCGCCATTTATCGGATTGCATTCTCCGAAACTCCAAAAACTATATTTTCCATTTCCTTGGCTTCTACGCATGCTAGACACATGATTTTTTTTTCATTAACGCAGTTTTCCACGCCCTTTCAGATGATATATGCCACAAAGTTGCGACCCTCTTTGACAACAGATGTTGTTTTTGGGTATTATACAGGGTGGTCCACGTAACTTGTGCACCTCGAATAACTTTTAAAGTATGCGTTGCACAAAAGAATGTTATATACAAAATTTACATGGTTTAAAAGAGTACACTATGTAGTGTGTTAATTTTTTTTATAGGTGGAGGCGTTTCGGAGATTTGAAGGTCAACTTTGTTTTTTTAAATGGAATGATATGTTTTTTTATTCATCATGAAATAGTACGTTTCAAGACGAGTTCAATGACCTATGACTCAAGTTCATTCAAGGTCAAACTTGCTTGAATATTAAGTAACTATAATTCAAAGTATGTCGTTTTTGGTATCATTTTAATTAGAAAAATCTCACAAATACGTTAGCAAAGGTTTAAAAAAAATCGAAAATGAAAACGGCCGATCCTCCCGATTTTTCTGACCTAACCCTTTTCTGATTTTTCTGATTAAAATGATACCAAACACGACATATTTTGAATTATAGTTACTTAATATTCAAGCAAGTTTGGCCTTGAATGAACTTGAGTCATAGGTCATTGAACTCCTCTTGAAATGTACTATTTCATGATGAATAAAAAAACATATCATTCCATTTAAAAAAACAAAGTTGACCTTCAAATCTCCGAAACGCCTCCACCTATAAAAAAAATTAACACACTACATAGTGTACCCTTTTAAACCATGTAACTTTTGTATATAACATTCTTTCGTGCAACGCATACTTTAAAAGTTATTCGAGGTGCACAAGTTACGTGGACCACCCTGTATACTTACTGATAGCGAGCAAACCAGTAGTGTTTCAGAGTTTTCCATTAGTAGATCGATAGTTTAGAAACTAAGTAAGACGCTGTATCAAAAGGTATCTAAATTGGTCAAGAAATAAGCGATATATTAGTGTTTAAATATTTGTCTTTCATCGAGGGGTTAGTTCCCGCCAGAGAAAATGCAGAAAATTGCAAAAAACTAGATCGCGCTGAAAGCAGTGGCTCCAGAACTCTTTGAAAATAGCGAGTTTCGACTCTTTTAGCATTCGCATAGTTTATGGGCTAAAGAGGGTCGCTTTACGACAAAGAGAAAATGAAATTCGTATTCTCAACGTTTATATTGGTTTACATTCTGCCACTTTTCAGGGACATATCATATGCTCTTTAGAAATTTGTAGGGAATATGGATTTCATGAATGGGACAAAGGTAGTGGGAGAAAAAAATTTAAGTGTTTTCGACTTAATAAATTCTTTATTTATCATCTGCATTGTGATTTTTCGTGATCGTTCCTCATCGGTAGAAAGCTAATCTGTTCTCTGAATCCGCTGTACATGCCACATGATCTGTACATTTTAGATACAAAGAAGAAAAGTGCGATATATAACGCGTAAAGTAAAATGAATATTTTGCACAGAATGAAACCTTGTTTGATCGAATTATCGTTGAAACGTCTATTTCTCTCCTTGATGTACTTACTGTTTTATCAGCTGTCTACTGTATCGACATATATATGATGCACGTCAAAACGTTTGTAGATTATTATTTTCACAGATTTTAACGTCGTTTGAACGGTAGCTATCAGATATTTGTAACAAAGACTATGCAACTAACAGATTGCAATTATCGTGTACCTCCAATTTGTTCAAATTAATTCAACATCTATCAGTGATGTCCACAAACAGGAATAATATTCAGATAAATTTGGGTGAATTAAAACGAGAAATCAATTTTTTTACTATAAGGTCGTTACTTACTAAAATAAAAGGTTTTACACGATCGAATCTATTTGTAACAGTTTCAATGCTTTGTCCATACAATGTTCACGGATGGATACGCCTGTGGCTTGAAAAATTCGCTCGCGGACGTTCGTATAGGCCGATCGTACCGAAGCACGACATATTTCGATGTCTGACGATTAATAGTTTTACGATCTTGTACGCGATTGTTGAACAGTTTTCCATCTTCTGTATGCCAAAAATCTGGGGACAATGCGCGCGATTTTTCACGGCAATGATTGGTAACAACAGCAGCAGCAGCAACAGTAGAGTAATAGCATTGTAGTGGTGGTAGTAGTATTTTAGTAGTAGTGTAGTGGTAGTGGTAGTGGTAGTAATAGTAATAGTAGTAGTGTAGTAGTAGTAATTGTAGCAGTAGCAGTAGTAGCAGTAGCAGTAGTAGTAGTAGCAGTAGCAGTAGTAGTAGTAGTAGTTGTAGTAGTAGTAGTAGTGTAGTAGTGTAGTAGTAGTAGTAGTAGTAGTAGTAGTAGTAGTAGTAGTAGTAGTAGTAGTAGTAGTAGTAGTAGTAGTGTAGTAGTAGTAGTAGTAGTAGTAGTAGTAGTAGTAGTAGTAATAGTAGTAACAATTGTAGCAAATGATGGCAATAGTGCAGTAGTAGCGATAGTACGAGAAAGTTAGTAGAAGGCCATAAAAGTAGTGAGAACAGTAATAACACTAATAGTTTTGAACAAGTGTCATACTGTGACCGTGATATTTGCGACTGTAGAAGCAAAGAAAATAAGAAGAGATGGTGTAAGCGCAATGGAGCCAAACGGGTAACAGGCGAGAGTGGTGAGAATGAGAATGACCATGTTATACTATTTTTCGAGTGCCAACGGAGCAATGTTCGGAGAAGCTGTTCCGATATTGCTAAGCGAACTTTAATCCATCGTTTTTATAAATTCTATAGCGGAACAGAATTGCGTCCACCAATACTGTTCCTCGCCTTCTAGTTGATTTCCGTAGAAACTGTCGACGTATTGTATAGTGGAAAGCAGTGATGGTGGATTGGTCTGAAAAAGACAAACGTTACATTTACACAAGTAGATTTAAGAAGAGAGCAGAGCAAAACAGGGCAGAAGGGTAGAGAAGAGAAGAGAAGAGAAGAGAAGGGGAGAGGAGAGGTTTGAAATATTTGCCTTTATGATGACGTAAACCAAAACTGGAACAAGATCGTCGGCAGCGGGTACTCCTCTCTCCGTTGCCATAGACAGAAGATTCATGATGGTCGTAGCGCAACGGAAGACACATTGAAGCTTATCCCGGGGAGTTTTGTAGGCTGATATTACCGCTAATTCGGCCTGCGCCCACGGCCAAGGACACTCGTAATGATAGATCTTTGGAATACGCAGATCCTTGTGATTTGGTGTCACGATTTTGGCCAATTTTTTAATATGATCGTGGAGCAATTGATCCCTGTAAAGGTCTCCGTCACTGTTTGGATAAAGCGCGTTGTGATATACTCGAGCCATTACTGTTCTCTCTACCACGATTCTGGCCAGTTCGAGTTGATTCTCACTGGCAGCTGAAAGCAACAACGCAAAATTGAATAACGCATTTTATCGCTACATATTACAGAGGGGCAGTAAGCTAATGTAAATGTGATGGGTGGACGAGGAATCTTCGTGTATCTACCCTGCCACATTGGATCGTTGTCCATTTTCGCGCGGACTTTTCCCAAAAAATTGTCAACGAGGTCTTGCTTCTCATCTGCCAACGTTAGCTTCTTGAATTCGTCGCAAAAGCGGAGAAGAAGCGTTTCTCTCTTCTCCAAGAAGACTCTCACGCAAACGGAGACAAGATGATTATTAACCGCGTCACGATCGCACTTTATGCGCACGCACAATCTTGAAAAGAGAGAGAGAGAAAGGGCAGAGTTATCGTTAAGGAAGAAAGCGTGTTTACGCGGAACGGAAGCGTAGAAAGGAAGGCCCGAGGAAGTAGGGGAGGAGGGCGGGGGTTCGATACCTGTCCAAATGAGCCAATGTCGATAGCAGTCCCTGTCGACATCTGATCAGGTAGGCGATGTAAGGGGACCGTTTCTGATAGTCCTCCCGAAGAGACTTGAACAATTTTCGGCAGCCATCGTCGTTGAACAGTCGGACGCATCGCAGCGTTTCGTGCAAGTGAGCTATCAGCGCTCTGTCCTGTAAATTGATGGCTTCCGCCAGCTGTAGCTGTAGAAAAGCAACCAACTCGTTCTCCTTTTGTGACCACGAACCTCGCTGTAAGTCGGAGGAACGAACGAATGAGCTATTTCGGGGACGTTATCGTCGATAGGTACGGTTAACAAAGCAGCATTACTTCGGATGTACCGGACCAAGGAATGTGCTGAAGATCGGCGGTGCTCAGTACCATCCGTAATTTTCTCTTTGCGTCGGCGAACGCGTAAGAAAGTTCGACGTTGTTCGGATCTATGTAAAGTCTCTCGTCTTCCACGGTATCCTTCGTCCGCGACTGATTGCTCTCGACAGAGGCGGTGTCGCTCGCCACGCTGGGTTTTCTTCTGTATTTAGCCAAGATATCGTCCGTGCTATCTGAAAAGCAGTTTTCCGTATTTACAGACATTTGCGCGTTTCTTCGGGTAAGTTCCTTGAGAACTCTCCGTGGATACGATACGGTGAAACGTGGGTTTGCTTTCGCGGAGAAGTGATGAAACGATAGACGTACCAGCGTTTATATTGTCACTCGACGTTGTATCTTCCGACATGATTCTACGTAATTTGTGGCGTGCCACGTCGGGGCCGTCTCCGGCGGCCTCGCGATCGTAACATCTGACCATGTCGTCCGTCCCACGAATCGTCTTGCCCCGGCGACTTCTCAAAGACATTTTCAGTTTGCCAAAGAAACTTCGCTTGTTCTTCTGATCGTCGTCGAGGAGCTCCTTGTCTCCGCGTTCGGCGGTCATGTCAAAACTTATACTTTTCGGAATTGCACCGCTGGAGCCGGCCGACTTGGTGGAATCGCCGATACTCGCATCGATCGCGTCGATCGCGCAACTACCGTTCACCGCGTTGCCCATTAACGGTAAGTCCGAGGCAATTCCGTTGCTCGTCGCGTTGCCGCCCTTTCCTCGGGATTCCGAACCACAACTGCTGCTGGACGTGGAACTACCTGTGCTCAAGCCAGCGACAACGTCGCTGATACCCGAGCCCATGCAATTGTCCAATTCCTAAATTTCCAACGAACGATCGTTATTGCATGATAAGGAGAGATTGGAAAGATAGAAAACGAAAGGGCAAACCGGACCTCGGGTTTCGGCTCGCTGTTTCGAGACTTGTCGCCGATCGTTAAAACTGGCGGTGATACATGGTTTGCCAGGAGGAGAGCGGGTTCGATTGCCGCGGTCGTAATGTGATTTCGGGAACAAGTTTGCCGCTCGCTCGAATCACACTTTTCCTCGTCGATTTGAAGTTTGTCCATTAAATGAACGAACCTATCTTCCCGTAATGATTTCCCGGACTCTCCCGCATTCCCGATAAGGCTTTTGTCCATGTATTCCCTCTCGGCAATGGCGCCCTTTCGATGATCATACCTGTTTCCAACGCGTCCATTCGTGTTGGGGCTAGAGGTCG
The DNA here is from genome assembly GCA_963989415.1 of Cerceris ruficornis. Taxonomy (NCBI): domain Eukaryota; kingdom Metazoa; phylum Arthropoda; class Insecta; order Hymenoptera; family Crabronidae; genus Cerceris; species Cerceris ruficornis. The sequence continues at coordinate 94,610 of OZ022523.1, forward strand.
AGGGACAACTCGTCGGTGAGGTGGGTATGGTAGCGGGAAATCGGGAGGTCCGATCTTCCCGATTGATTGAAGCCCCTTGAAAGCACATGGCCGATCCGTCGGAGGATATCGAAATTTCTAGGACAAACGCAAAATCGTTCTTGGTAGCTCTGTAGCGTTGTTGCAAGCGCGTCGAGGGAACGTCGTACTTACGAGCTGCCGGAAGGTTAGCCAATGTTGCCGACTCTTCGGTTGCCTCTGCCTCGGTACGTCCTTCGACTTCGATCTCGGATCTGGCCGTGTCGTCGGATCTGAGAAAAACGATAAAAACGGGGCAAGTTGAGCGGCGAAGGGGTTGCTCCCAACTAACTAAATTTTTACTCTCCTCCTGTGGTACCTGGCTACGCTGGCCGTATCGTCGGTGTCAACTTCGGTCAATCTCTCGGTATCGCTGGCCAATACGTCGGTACTCCAGGCCTCGGAAGCAGTTTCACTCACATCCAGCATGGCTTGGCCGGTAGATTCGGCCACCGGTAGAACCGGAGGATTTTGATCCGATGAAGCAACGGAGGAATATGGCAGTTTTTCCTGCTGCTCGACTATCTCGCTGTCTGAGGCTAACACGTCCGTCGACCATGTATCCGAAACCATGGAGACGGTTTCGTCTCCTGAGAGGAAGACATCGGCAATTGCGTGGCCAACGTCGAGTTTTTTACTATATTCCATGATAGAATCTTACCTTCGATCAGTTTTTTAATCTCAAACTTGCAGAATTTATCGTCGATCTCGGAGCGGCTCTGCTTCGTCGGCATATTCGGTGTAGGCAAGTCAAGTTGCCGCACCTCGCCGGCTGCCCTTCCCTCGTCTCCCTCGGTGATTTGAGACGACGGTGTATCGCGGCCTACGAAACTCTCCGTTAATTCTTGTACTCCGACTTTCTCTTTTTCTACGCTATTTCGTGTAAGCGTAAGCGTGCATGATTCTACGAAATAAAGTCGAAGGAGAACGAATGAGAGAAGCGGACGGAGGAAGCTCACAGACCCGAAATGTTGGGCGTTCCTCTGCCAGAGACGCTAGCTGACACCATGTCCGATAGATTGTCGTTCTGATCTTCGGTTTCTAGCTCCAGGGAAGAAGCGACACTGTGATTTGAGGCACCTTCCGATACAGCCTCCAAATTGTCCGATGTGTTTCCAATGAAGCCTTCGAACAGAACTGACGATATTTAACCTCGATGCTGATCTTGGCAGTAATTCCCTCTACCGTTCGGTCTATCGGCGAAAAAGTAAAAGTACTCGTGCCCAGACTCCCATTTATAACGCTTATAGCTGGTTAAAAAGAAATTTAACCAGTTCCCCAATTCCGGTTGCTTTACCTTCGTCGTGTGAAAGGGAGAATCTAGTTCGCTTCTCTTGAATCTCCATACGATCGATACGATCCATGCGATCCATGCGTTCAACGCCGCAGCTGTCTCGCCTACCAATGTTGGGTATCTCATCGGGAAGATTGAGGGCGACGGCACCGTTTTCCATGTTGGTGCAAATTTCCGAACACAGTACCTTTCACCGCAATGAAAAATCGCCAAATACAGTACGATACGACATATCTATAATGCTATAGCGTATCGTCATACATCATGCAACATCGTGCACAATGCTAGCTGATACAGGTCCAAAAGGATCACACCTTTTGTTCGTTGAGCAGTCCCACGAATTCTCCAGTAGCTGGTCCGAATGGAACAACGAGGACATATTGCGCCGCTCTGTCGGCAGAGTCCTCTTCGGGCGTAGATATGCCGTTTAAATCGTCTCCTCCGTCAGTGGTCGCATTGGAGGAGAAGGACGACGAAGAGGACACTCGCGGTCCACGTCCCTTGCCTGTCGAAGAAGCGACAATGATGCAAAACTTTCAGAGAGTGACGGGAGAAAGAGATAGAGGGGGAGGGAGAGAGAGAGAGAGAGAGAGAAAGAGAGAGCAGGGGAGGGGGTCGGTACCTTTCGTCAAGAGACCGCCCCGCTTGCCGGATGTTTCGACGGATGAAACGTTATTGGTAAGTTTCTGACCGCTCAATGCTCCTGATGGTAACTGAGAAAGCATGTCGTTCAAGCGTTTCACGTCGAAGGCAATCGCACTACGGTTGTGTCCAGCAACAGACACCGTCTCACCCAGGCTGTTCTCAGCGACTATAGTTTGTAGAAATCCTATCAAAGAATTCAATTCGGTCTCCGTAAAAAGGGCAGCGGAACGAGAGAGGCCGCGAAGCTTATTGACATCGACGAGATTCGGTTCGTCGTCCAGTTCCTCGGACGCACTTTCGAGCATAGCGTCTATTATCGAGGACACCGAATCTTTGTCGAATTTTCTGTAAAGGTCGACCACCTTACCGTCGATAGTCTGATGCTTCATCAAAGAAAGCATTTGCAAGATCTGGCCTACTTGCATCAAATTGAATCTAGCGACGTAGCTAATGGGCGCGTCGGTAATACCGTACGGCTCGGGATTCACTATTGCCGGGCATATGAAATATGTAAAGACAAGATCGGTACACATTGCGTGGACCTCCTTGGGCTCAACGGTACCACTCTTTTCCAAGAGACCGGCCATTTGCTTGACCAGCCAGTAAACGCTGCTAGGGAAACAATGCATGTTCTCGCGTATACCGACGATAAATCGTTGCGTGATACGGTACAACGAATTCACCGTCCATAGCCTATAGCGTTGCAACTTTGCCTCGTATTCCGGGGTACCCTCTTTTCCAAATTTTTTCACTCTCTCCGCTGGAGGAAATCTGACCGGGACCTTGTCCGGATCCACGTCCAGAAACATCTCGTCTTCCATAAGTAACTGCACGATAGGATTGTGCAGCGCCGCCGTCAGAAAGAATTTCGCAGAGAAAAGGCTTTCATGAAAGACAGAGTAGAACCTAGAGAAAGCACAAGTTCCATGTCTGAGTAACCTTCGAGGATCGTCCGATGGTACGATCTGAAGTAGCATCAGATGCTTGAGTAACTTCAAGACCAGAATCTTATCCTCCGGCAGTAAACAACTGCCGTAGAGTCCAGCGGCTAAAGACTGTACGACTCCTTGCACCGCTTCCGGCAACAGTCTATCTCCCTCTACTAGGCACGAGGCCAACAGTTCGGGCGATTTTCGAAGTGCACCCAGAAACTCCCCGTACGAAAGGCACGCCTGATAACGCAGACATTTGTACGCGTCGATAAATCTCGAATTTTCCAAGGTATTTGCTCTCTGACAACAAGAAGCCGGTGTACAGTCAGCTCTGGCGACTATCAAACGATTCAGATTGACCCTCTGTTGAGCAGTGATCCATGCTTGCCGTGCTAGATCCGAGGATGCGTACAGCACCTGAAAGTATGACGTCGCTTTGTTCCTGTGAATCCTTTTAAACCGAACGCTATGGTCGTCCAACGATACGACGGTCGGTACCTTCTGATTTAACGTCTGCAAATTTTGTTGCTCCGAACTGACAAACAGTCGTTCCTGGCGCAAATGGCCTGCCAGTTCGATCGTGTCCCATCTTAGCGTACTAAGAGACTCTACGCTGTTAGCAGAAGACATCGTTGAACATAACCAAACGCTGTCCTAACACCGGGGAACGGTACTTCCCGCGCAATCAAGACTTTCCCGAGAATCGCGGGGGTACTTTTCTCGAAGCAGCTGTCGTAAACGAGAACGCGTCGTCGATCGCCAGCGATCGTGTAACGTAATTCTTGCTTTACGATTCTCGAGCAGCAAGATCAGGGAGGTCACTCCCCCGCTACCTTTTTGGCCCGGTGATACGAAATTGCAGCACGCGAAACGAAATGTCCTAGCTGAAAAAATGTCGAACAAGCATCGTTATCGATTCAAACACCTACGAGTTTCCGCCTTATCATGTTTCGGAGAACAAAAGTTACGTTCGTTCCTTCGCATAATTTGTACGATAAATACACACCGTACGTGTATCACCTTTCGGCGTTTCTCGCAATGTCTCAGGAACCTTTCCTGTCCGCTCCGATTATCTTAAACTCAAACTCCCAACGACGCACAATCATTTTCAACTTTACGTCTTTTAGGTTAGAATCATTCGATAAATGGCCGTATTTGTTGTACTTTAAATCGAGAATCGAATATCGATTTCTCAAGGAGTACCCGAGAAACGACTACTTGAATCGAAGAAGGAGCAACGCGTATCGACTTTCATTTCCATGAACATTCCATCGACTCTCCGTATCTTCTTGAAAAATCGATCGTAAATTCTCGATAGTTTCATGTGTAGATCGATGTAGGTATTATATAAATATGTAGTATGGTGAAGTACTGGGAAACGGCGAGGGATAAGGGGGTTAAGCACGTTAAACTCGCGTAAATTTTATACGCTATTTACAACTGCACCATGGGACGTAATTCGATACTGTTATAATCGAAATTGCACATCGGTTGATGACAGTGCGCAAGTAGACTAACCGAGAGGTCCGTATTCGTTGGTGTAGGAGTCCAAGGGTGTCGAGTACACCACTTCCTTGCACAATCGCATACAGTGTTTTTCGACAGCGTTCGTTCGGTACATTTTACACAAGAGATAAAAGAAGGCTCGTTGACTGGGAAAATGCTGATCCGATGCATCGTTAACATGATTCGATAGGTGTCACGAAACTGATGGATCATGCCGTTCAACTTATACACTCAACGGAATTCCCTGCTATTGTTTGTGGTGCTTGAGATTGAAAAAGGAAAGCGTACTATAAGAAAAAAGACGTGAGGCTAAATGCAAAAATCAGTGCTTAAAGTCACCGGATTATACCAGCGCGAAATCGTACAAATTTTTCACTGAAAACAAAACGCTATTAAGGCAATTAATAATTTTGTGAGACCTTCTAGTTTTCGTACAGACTATCACCGTTACTTAACGTTAAACTATCCATAATGAATTTCTCGAAAGTTTATTTTCTCAACAATTTTTGGAGGTTTCTTCAAGCACATACTTCTCAGATCACATTGTCAAATTCTAAGTTGAAAAACTACAATGTACCCCAAAGTATCTTCTGAAAACTTTGAAGATATTTAGTTTAAACTATATAGAAACAATTGCTGCAGAATTTGGCTGTGCCTACCTGCCCTTTTTATTGTTATACCTTCCCACAGTTTATGCGACACAGTCTGGCTGTAGGGTCAGACAGGACAGAGGCAGGACAGATAGAATATGAATTTATATACGATATTATCTATATACGTGTAACCACAGAAGGGTACTCTAAGGATGCATCGGGCGCCTGGATGCCTAGACAAGTATAGACAAGGACACAATGACTGTTTTGATCTTCGAAAGTCCAAGAGGGGCATCGGTGATGTCCCATTGGTCGTGGAATGATCTTCTGTTGGCAGGGGAATGATCGAAGAACAGTACCAGGTAGACGGACAAAGCCGCCATTGGCAAGGCCCACAGCGTGCACCGTTCGAATGTCACGATACATCGTGTCTACCATCTACAGTGTTTTTAGCGTATACTCAAATTCCAACTTCTTGTCTATATTATGCAGATCTATCCTATAATTAACGCCTCGTGTCATTCTTTCCTTGCAACATCGTCGCCGGATAACGTCCGCATTTTGAACTCTCGTGTACATCGTCGCAACGTTGAATCGATCGGTATGCTTACGGACGATTTTTAAGATCTTTTCAACGTATGAGTCGACGCTCGTGGCTGTTTCCTTCTCCCGATCTTCCCAATAGTAGGCAGTAATACTGTCGATAGCTAACAGGGCAATATCGGCTTTGCTCAAAAATATGTCGTCGAGAGTACTTAGTGTCAAGAGAAATTGTTCACTATCGTAGCAATCGATGACCAGCAAGTTTTTTAAAGAATCTCGAACAATTAAGTCGATCGTATCCGTGTCGATCGCGACAATTTTAGAAATTCGTTCGAGGCAGATTACGGTTACGATACCGGTCATCCTTTCCACGAGTTTCGTACTTTGAAAATGATGATCGTTATTTATTAAGACTGCCGAAGCTCCGCAGCCTTCCATTGAGATATTCCGATAGGAGGCTGGAAGAATACATTTGGCCAACATCCGAGACAGGAGACAAGTTTTACCAACGGAGACATCTCCAATTATTTCTACGACATCCGTGTTGCGGAGGCCCTTTCGAAACATTTTCTCGTCGAGTCTACGTAAACTTGTTTTTTCGCTGAGTCTAGCTATCAGCTCCACTCCGGCTTCTATGCGCGATTGTGTTGCCATCCTTTTCTTCTTTGTATTTCTCTACTATCCACTTACTTTCACTCATGAATATTCCTCGCAAATTGCCTATGTGGTTATATCTTATCTTAAGCCGATAGTTTTTCTAGACATATCACGAAACTCGAAGGAAATCCAAACCTTTCGAGGTTAGGGTATAGCTTCAATCTGCCATTTCTTTTGAAAAACGCGGTCAACGCTGCGGGGACAGCGATCGATATGCCATCTCTTGATCACGTGTGTAAACTCAAAGAAGCAGAAAACAAAAGAATCCGTAGGAAATTATATGCATCAGGTGACTAATATGCAGAGTGAGAAAAAGCGTGCAATTAATATTAAAATTGCGAATCTCCAAAGAGAACGTTATATTTCTACGAACTTACATCTAATTATATGTAATTCTGTAAGTACTTATGGTTATGCCGCGGAAAACAGTAAGATCGTTCTGCGCAGTAAATTCGACTGGAAATGTATTTAAGAGCTATTATCTTGAACGCGGTGATATTTTTTGAAACGGAATTTAACACGCTATAAGTTATACGCTATACGCGAGAAGTAAAAACCGCGCGAATGTCGATCGAACAGTTGGAGCACCTAGCGGTTGCAGTTAGAATCCGATGGCGTTGACCAAGCAGACGGAGCGGACGAAGCCCGCAGAGTCGCCGGAGTCGCCACATAGCTGCATGTTGTTGCAGGTTCCCGCGATTGCTCCATGTAACTGCATAGACAGCGCGTGCATACAATTTTCATTCCTTGCTTCAACTTCGTCACAGTCGGTTCTGCGAAACGTTACCCTACCAGACGGAATTTCCTTTGAAGAATGGTGCCTCTTGGACCGTCGCCGGGTCACCAGACCTCCGCCAACAATACCGCCAGTGCACCCGCGTCTGGGACTAAGAGTAGCTCATCACTGGTAAGCGGTATTCTCTGCTTTCTCTTTCTCTTTCCCTTTCCCTTTTTCTTATATTCCTACTTTATGCTTATCCTTACTTTCTCAATGTAAATTATATCATATATTTCCATAGAAACCAAACTATACTTTGAAGTATACTTTGGCGGGTCATACCAAAGCAGTTTCTTCGGTCAAATTCAGCCCCAATGGAGAATGGCTGGCAAGCTCTTGTGAGTAGTGGTAATATTTTTTTCCTTAACTGAAAGTAACTCATTCGTCGAACGCCAATTCAACGAGTCGTCGCAAAATTATCTCCCGCTCTTACAGCCGCGGATAAGCTAATCAAAATATGGGGTTCGTACGATGGAAAGTTTGAAAAAACTATATCCGGTCACAAGCTTGGTATCTCAGATGTTGCCTGGTCCAGCGACAGTAGGCTTTTGGTATCCGCATCTGACGACAAGACATTGAAGATTTGGGAATTGAGTTCCGTTAGTGAGATTCAACTTGGTCGGATCTAAAATTATATATTTTACAACTGTATAACGAGACTGTCTCTGCGATACCGCGTAATGCTCTGCTAGCTACGGCATTTTCTTCGGATTAACCATTGATGCGTTTTGCAGGGTAAATGTTTGAAGACGCTAAAGGGCCACAGTAATTACGTATTCTGTTGCAATTTTAATCCACAATCGAATCTTATAGTATCAGGATCGGTAAGTAGAACTCGAGACTATCTTCTGTTAAGTATGTATTCTTCGATGATATTCTTTTGTCGTATGCATGCATAGTCTAATACAGGGAACTCTTTAGAAAAGATTGGTAGCTGTTTCGCCCCTAATTCCTTACTTTTAATACTAGTTGCACCTTAATTTTTGTTAGTTCGACGAAAGCGTACGAATATGGGACGTAAGGACAGGGAAGTGTTTGAAGACATTGCCGGCTCACTCGGATCCTGTGAGCGCCGTGCACTTCAACAGGGACGGCTCGCTGATTGTTTCGAGCAGTTACGATGGTCTTTGGTAGGCATTACTCGACGTAATTACGTTTGGAACTTGTAATTATCGATGCATAAGTTAATTGCATGTGGTTAAACGTTTCGCATGCTTTCCAGTCGAATTTGGGACACGGCCTCTGGTCAGTGTCTAAAAACTCTAATAGACGACGATAATCCACCGGTATCGTTCGTCAAATTTTCACCAAACGGAAAGTATATCCTAGCTGCAACGTTGGACAATACATTGAAACTATGGGACTACAGCAAAGGAAAATGTTTGAAAACGTACACGGGTCATAAGAATGAAAAGTACTGTATATTCGCAAACTTCTCTGTCACGGGTGGAAAGGTATGCCGTCATAGCAGTTGCCAATTTTTTGTTTTACGTCATTTCTTCGAGGGCTCTCAGTTTTGAGGAAGGTTTCCCTCTTATTTCGTAGTGGATCGTTTCCGGCTCCGAGGATAACATGGTCTATATTTGGAACTTACAAACGAAGGAAATCGTTCAAAAACTACAAGGTCACACAGGTGAGAGAAACCGAATAACTACATTTACAATGATGTATAGAAACGAAAGTGGTAGCCGGAGCACTCGAGTGACTGAACGTCGATCTATTTTCAGACGTCGTACTTTGCACAACGTGTCATCCAACGGATAATATTATAGCCTCCGCCGCTCTTGAGAACGACAAAACTATCAAATTATGGAAGAGTGATACGTAGAGAATATGTTAATTATCGCTATTCATCGTCGTAATTTCTTTCGTGTGCGTAGTTTTGTACCACGAATACTTCTCGCTGTTCCGTCAATTCTCCCTTTTCCCCGTTTCTTTGATTTTTCACCTTTCCACAGATTCGATCGTACTTTAATTCCCGAAAAAAATGTTTCACACTTTTTCGATACAAGACGTTGGTAAGGCCAGACCTAACCCAGCCTACCTCTGAGCAATTGAACGGCGATCTTTCGGCAGGAAGATTGAGGAGGAGAGAACACGCAATAGGAGAAAGAACAACGGTTAGATTTCACGACCAGACAACTGCGGGAAAATGATCGACGAACGGTTTAAACGAGCGATCATTTTTCATTGTTCCGTCAATTGATATTTATTGTATAGAGTTTGGTAAATTGCTAATAGTTTTTCGGATAGACGAGCGATTTACTGCTTACGAAACGGACATAGACTTTGTGTACAGCGAAAATAAAACGATAAACAAGACGAGACAAGATTGGAAGAAAGGAATGTAAAATCAATGTATGTACTTCTATGTAGCAAACAGTGTATCATTCTCGATAGCATTAATTTTATAATTGTCGTTGTTATCGCAATTATCATCATCGTCGTCGTCGTCGTCGTCGTCGTCGTCGTCGTCGTCGTCATCGTCATCATCATCATCATCATCATCATCATCATCATCATCAGTCGTTATCATAATCATCTGAAACGTTAGCACTGGCGGCATCGTCCGTAAGTGTTAACGCGTTATCATAGTTTCGTGAGGATACCATATCGGCAGTGATGATATCACTGTTCTTGTCATTCTTACATTTCATGTACACTAATTCTGGAAAATATATTTTCGTACCTGAAAGTTTATCAAATTATTAATATTCGCTTAACTTGTAATTATCAAATAAGTCGCGGCCCTATAAAGACCAAAGGTGAGAATATGTGTATTCGATCTTGCATACGATGCAGCCATATAATGCTGCTGCAACATCGGTAGTGAAAAAAATAAATGAACAGGACAAACGGCACGTCAAAGTTTTCATTTATTAAAGCATAAATTCCTTTTTCCGACGATACAAGTGTCAGTAAGCATTGATACATAATATACCGAAGGGAAGTAAATTTTCTTACCAAAGGAAATGAACAATGGATTATCTGTATAACAAGGTTACTATATTTTTTACTTGCGAATGAGTGTTACCGTTTCAGAGGCAACGTACAATTGGCAGAAAAAAGCGGCGATTTACGACTCGTTTAGAGAATTCAAATTTACACACTAATAAGAAAGAAAGAAAGAAAGAAAGAAAGAAATAAAGGAAGGAAGGAAGGAAGGAAGGAAGGAAGGAAGGAAGGAAGGAAGAAAGAAAGAAAGAAAGAACAGTAGAGCGAAGAAGGAACTGTTGGTCGAAATTCGATTGGTGTATCGTTATTCAAACGAGAGTTCGTAATGTTTCACTTATGTATGTAGATGGATTTGTTAGCTCTTCCAATAAGCCTGAAAGAGAAAAAGAGGATGTTAAAGTTGAACGATACAACGGTGGTGTAAACTAATAATCTCGATAGCCCTTATTACCAAGGACGTCGCAAAATTCTTCAAACGAAGAACACGGTAATAATTCGTCACGGTATGTTGCGAGTACACGCTCAGAGGCTTTCAGCATGGCTTCGTCGTTGTGCCTGATGTACTCTGCCAAAACGGAAGGCCACTGATCGTCCGACAGAACGTTCACTTTCTAAAGTAACGGAGAAGGAAAAGTTGAGAGACATTTGAAAGATGTCAACAACAGATGAGCAACAGGGTTGCGTGAATTTTGTTACCTTGAAGAAACGATCGTAAATACAGTCGACTAGGCCAAAAAATATGAGAGCACTCTTATAGACGGTGTAATCTTTTACGGTAACGTCGATGATAGTTTTTGTAGGAGCCGCGGGGGAGGTGTAACGCTGATGGGCGAGGACGATCAATCGATTGAGATGAGCGATTTTGTGGGTTCTCCAGCGTGCGGGTGTAAAGAGGAGAAGAGACATGGCGCACTGATAGAATGGGCCTTCTGCCTCGTAGGAACTTGCAAGCCAACTGGAATTTGGTGTCGATTCCAAGTATCCTAGAAGCGCCTTCTCCTCACGCGCGGCTGATCGTGTTCTGCCGAATGAAGCAAAATGAGGAATTGAAAAAGATTGCGAATACGAGGTAACATAAATGTGTCTTGTTGATTTCCTATGTAAATGCATTGCTTTTTACTATATAAGGAAACGTCGAAAGTTGGACAGGTCGAAACGACGGATAAGCAGCCACTTACGTGTTAATAACGTAAAGAGCCATGTGAATCAAATAGGGAACGATGTGCATGTTCGACTGAGGTCCTCCTCCTCCGGTGTCCTCGTGAAAACTCTTCTCTTGAGCGAAACGCAGCAATAATAATTTAAAGTCGTGAACAGTCGAGGAATAAGATATGTCCCGATAACTGGTACATTCCTGCAAGTACGTGTTGTGCCTTGCCAAGCAACTGGCAAACGCCGATTCTGGTACCTGGGGACCCCAGAGCGGCAGTAAACCGTTGCACTTTGTATTAGCGTTTTGGAGGGCTGCACTTTCCCATTCATCTCTTGCACGTGCCAATCTTACGGCTGACATATGACAATCAACGTGGACGACGTTGAAATGAGTAACAGTCGTATAACCAACGGTTTTTCTTTGTTTAGTCTCAAATTCTTCGACGTTGCAACGTTTCGTGAAGGTATAAATACCAAGTACCTGAGAGCACAAACAAGAGAGAATAAGCAGACATGTTAATAGAGGTATCGCATCTCGTTGAGTCGCATTACCATGTTTGGCTTGAATTTATATCCTTCGCGGCAGATAACGCAGACCAGTCCTGTTTCATCCCCCAGATCCTCCATTTGTTGTAAAATCGTTCCACTGGCAGTTACTTGTCCTTTATCGTTGGTTTGCATGCCCAACGCGCCCAGTTGCCTCTCTCGCATCGCCATTGCCAAACGTTTCTTCTCACTGCGCGTATGTTGCCGCGTCTCTTCGATTAACTCTGCTACCCGTTTATTCGTACATAACGCCTCCAATAAATTCTCTGCCAGCGAACCAACGTGCTCGTCCGAGGATACTTGCTCTAGTCTGTGAATGATGCTGATGGTGACCTGAGATACCGCCAACTGTCGTGCGCGTCCATCGAGAACGTGTTTCGTTGGACGTGATAAAACATAAATGGTAGAAAAAGAGGAGTTTTAGAATCAGTGGAACACGAAGGAGGTATAAATCGTAAACGTGAATTGCATTGCAGTTTACCTGCGTTGGCTCGTGGTCGGTGGCTAAACCGGTCAGAAATCGTAGGATGTACTTGAGCGCTGGTTTTGAGATGAAATCTTTGAGTTCGTCGCTATCGGTCCGCAAGAGGGTAGGCTTGACGCATGGTGCGTGTACCTGCGTGTACAGTGAGCACACGTTTATGCTTACGAGCTTATTTAACAGTTACGAATATGGAATGGAGAAGGGATTATTATTATTTTCATTATCATTATTACTTTTCTTATTACCGTTATGTATTCAAAGGCATCCTTCACTATTCCCATGTTGATGATATAATCTTTTAACGTGTTTCCGATGGCATTACGTTCGATACCCTGGGTTAGGATACAGAATAACTCGAGTTTCTGTTCATCCTCCGGGGTGTGCTCAAAATCGAACTTGTAGAAATTCAAAACGTGTTTGAAGTAATCGCAGAGGAGGGCCATTTTCTCTTCGTTTCCGTAGGTGAGTGCTGCTAATACACGTGCTAAATGCGCCAAGACATTGCTGCTCTGTCTCACCGCGGTGGATTGCGTGCAGGAGAGAAGGGCCTTTACGTGTTCCCGTCCACCGAGGGTGCGGGAGAAAGCTTCGAAGCTCGAAAATGGCTGAGATGCAGCGTTTGTCAAAATTGTTTCCATGATCTGGGAAAGACGAGGGCGAAACGAAGAAAAATAACGTTAGCATTTTTACTCCGTATTTCTTATTTCTTATTTGGAAATCGAAGAAAATAAAAAGAAATGGGAGGAGAGGTGTCGAGCTCTCGAATCTACGATGGAAGAGGGGGTACTCACGTCGAGCAATTGTTCAGTGACTTTGGCTTGAGAGCTTTCGGACTCGGTCGCCAAACAACGCTGCAAAACATCCAGTAACACCGTTACCGCTCCCAATTCGGGCTTGCTCAGGACCTCCTGATTCTTCTTCACCTTGACGGAAAGTCGAAAGAGTTTGAGAAGAACCTGAAGCAACGGTTGCGCTCGATTGACATCTCGTATAGCGGCTAGCCTATTGAGCATCACTTCGAGACCGCCGCAATCTGCCAGAACGTTGGCCATTTTATAGACTTCCTCGTTGTTTACTTCTTGCTCGCTATTTGCATTCAAAACCTCGACGAATTCCTCGGTTGCGTCCCCGAGCAGACCTCGCATTCGATATATCACTCGCATAGCATCGCATTCTCCGCCTTCGAGGACCCAAACCTTTTTATATACCTGCCCGATCAAAGCGAAACACATTTCGATGAGTCGTAGCCATACTTCTTCTCGCATCCTGTATCCTACTTGACACGGTCATCCGAGTAATACTCTCACGTAACAAGAAAATATATCTGTACCTCTTTCACCGGTAAATCAAGACTGATGATTTTGTTGTTGACCAACAGTTCCATTCCATTGTCATCTTCGAGTAGAGCTACCAATTCGCAATCTTGGCAAATTTTATTCTTTACGTCCCTCATAAGCGGCCCGAGTCCAGGTTCCAGGCTGCTATAAGGATTTCCTAACATTCTTCCCTGTGAAAACGAAAGAAAAATATAGGAAATTGAGGTTGAAGCCGAAATGGAAATTAACGAGGAATAAGAGAGATGTATCTATCGTACAGCTTAAACTGCTGTGGAGGATTTCGTATGTACCTGAAGGAAATCCTCTTGTTGCGGATCCTTCTCAAGAGTTAAGAAAAATTCTCCGACATCATTTTCCTCCGTGTATATGATGGAGCAGAGTCTCTCGAAAATAAATACAGGGGTACGTACGTCCTCTGTACTGTACTTTTGCACGGTTTCCACGCAGATCGCCATGAACGCCTTGGTCTCTTCTTCGGTACCTGCGGATACGATCGATGGTAGAGACACGTAAGATGACGCGGCGAGTAAGGAGGAGAAGGGAGGGAGGCCGTAATATGAAAAGCGACGAAAGAAACCTGTAGTCATTTCCTCGAGGAGTTCCAGCAATTTCTCTTGAGTATCATCGATGAGCCTTGTGCGTTGAACAACGAGTCTTCTTAACGAAAGGTATCCGTTAAGAACTGCTCCCACTAATCGGCCTTTATACTGTTGCTTGATGTTTTCCTGCTCGAGGAAAGTCGACAAGAGTTCGGTCAACATTTTTAAGGAATATCCTTGCGCGAGATCGCTGGTCAGAGTCGTTTCTTCCAGTCGATGGAGTTCCTCTATCTCCCTGGTCAACAGATCCGCGAGCAAAGTCATGACTCCTCGCACTGCCAGGAATTGTTTCCAAGGCGGCTGTTTTATCAGGTTTTGATACAATGCGAGGAACTCGGTGCTACTTTCGCCGGCTGTACGCAGTTCCTCCAAGTAGCAGGTCAATAAAACTAAAACTTCCTTCTTCCTTTCGGTCCCTTGACTGAGGCTCGCGATCATATTGCAAGCAACCTGCCGCGCGAACCGGGAACTCGGATTAAACAGGACTTCCTTCAACCAAGCACCATCGGCCAGCCTTAACGGCTGGACTCCCTGCTGTCGTGCGCACCGATTGCGCCACCTGTGCCCATATTTCTCCATGAGGTACAGAACTCTCGCTTCGTCCTACGACAAATCGAAACAGGATTAATTTTCGGTGTTGCTCTTTGACAGCGCATTCGGTGAAACGATCGGTAATGCGCTCTTTTTAATAGAGCCAATACGAATAGAATTTCCTTGGAGGCCAACCTTCTTTAGTTGCTTGCCGGAAAATGGTTCCGCCGTCCGTTTTGCCGGCATACGGCGAATCCATTCGATGTACGAGTGCTTCGGATCTCCGCTGAGCCACTTGTTTACATCGGTGCTGATACCTTCGGGTGGCTGTACAGTTGCCAATGACTCGATGGTCTTGCCCTATTGCGAATAAATGAAAAGTCCGAGTTAGTAGGCAGGTTGTTAGCATCGGTGCTGCCTGTCACCGTTATTATCATAGTTCCTGCTACTCGTTAAGACGAAGACGTTAAACGACGTTAAGCAAGCCAAGCTTCGACTTACTTTGTTCTTCTTCGAGACAGGCTGTTCCGGTCTGACGAGACCTTGTAAGATCTTCAAGCACGGTAGGATGATGCTTTCCATTACGACCGGGATTTTTGATTCCTTACAAGCCATCAGAAATAGTTGCATCACGCAACGTAACTTTTGTTCCCAAGAGGCATCCTCCCTTTGTACAAGTGCAGCAAGAAGAGACATCTCGTGACGTACCGCCAACGAAAGATCGGAGGCAGCGACGCGACCCCGAAGCGTCAAGGTAATCCGACCGGTTAGAAGCGAACACAGTTCCTTCGTTGACTTTAGATCGTCCCTAGTCACAAGACACAACAGTTGACGAACTTCTTCCTGCATTTGTACGGTGCCCTTTCGCAAGTTATGTTCAACCAGTTCCTGTATCAATCCTTGCTTACAGAGAACCTCCTTGGCGACTTGATTGGTCGCGAGGGCACGCAAAAGCGTGAGACAGTGCTCCGTCGCAGCGGTCGCGCAACCGTAACAACGACCACCGACCGGTACGGCCGTCAGTGGGGCTACCGATTGATTTCCGAGCATCGTTGCGCTCGTCGTTGCGCTCGTCGTTGCGCTCGTCGTTGCGCTCGTCATTGCGCTCGTCGTTGCAGACGTTGACGTCGGAGAGTCGTCCTTGTCGGTAATGGAGGAATACTCGGATACACTGGGATATCCAGCCGTTTGACCTCGCTGTTGGCGATCGTACGCAACGAGTTCTCGTCGACAGGCCAAAACTTTTTGGATGATCTTGCTGAGTTCCTCGAAGGAAGATTTACACTCTCCGCAGTACTGCTGAGCCAGCAGCTGTATGGCTCTGTTAACATGGGTGGTTCCAGCAGCAACCTGGATGCCGCCGCTGTCTTCCAATCCACGGTCGAGCCGATGTTCCGATATCTTAACCAACAACATCTCCAAAGTCGGTTTGTTCGAGATTAAAGTCTTGTAAACTCTGTCCGCTTTTTCCAGCAACGAATTGATCGTCGCTACGGTTTTCTTGCGATCTTCGTCGTTCTCGATTGGATCGACCGCGCAGCACGGTCTACCGGTCAAAGTATAGTCGAATTTCGCGTACTTACAGAAGCCGCAAGCGTGACAGAGGAAGGGATCTTTCTCGTCGTAATTTATGGCACGGCATTTGTGACACTGAAAGACGTTCTCGCCGCAATTCGCGCAAACGCCAGGATTAGCCGGGACGTTTGCCGAGCAACGTGGGCACTGCAACGTCTCCGAAGATGCTTGAATGTTTTCATAAAAATCGGCATACTCGATCATAAGATTGCACGCAACAATCGGCAAAGGGAATTCCATTTTGATCTCCGTCTGACCTTGAGCGAGCGTTATCCTCTTAGCTTTGTGCCACATGGCCGGCTTGTTCTTCAGCTCGACTACCGCTTGGACGGATCGATTGTTGTAATAGATATTGATCGTCCGGACCATCTTTGTTCTCTTGAGATCGCCAATCCGCAGGGTGATTCGGCTGACGGTGTGACTGCCGACCAGCTTGACTATTTGCGTGGTCGTTGTGAACTTTGAATCCACTTTGATCGACGAGAGCTTGATCGTCGACATCGGTACCTCGGGATTGTTGCACACTAAGCAAGGTTCACTCTCGAGATAATAACCATCGAGCTCAACGAATTGGGCCAGATTCGCGTAAAGATTGGCGTTTGGATGCCGTGCGAGTAGCTGATTTTGCGCGTGCAACACCGCGACGGCATGTTCCATGTACGACTGTAATTTCTTCCGGGCATAAGGTGTCTTTAAAGAAAAGTAACCGAGCAGGTCCACGAACTGTGCCGCTTTACGACCATACGCCGGCAGTAAGGGCCATAATTTCCATAGTAGATCGAGTAGAACCTCCTGATAGGCCGGTCCGCAATTCCTGTCCAACAATACGGATCGTCGAATCATGCGTCGCCGGTATAGATAAAAGCTAAAGAATCTACGTCAATCGACACACTATTACGTCTTACTTGTAAATGGCTAAAATCAAGGAATGTGCCTGCCAGCGGACGTTCGTGTTGTTGGTCTCGAGCAAGAAAGTTTGAATAAATTTCATGAGTAAACTCGGCGGAACTTGATCTTGGATTTGTTCGACCAGTGTCAGGCATTGGGCCTCTTCGAATTTCGCCTCGGTGTCGGAGTCTTCGGATTTTTCGCGCTCTCGGTCCCGTTCACGTTCACGTTCACGTTCCCGTTCACGTTCTCGCTCACGCTCACGTTCACGTTCACGTTCACGTTCACGTTCACGTTCACGTTCACGTTCACGTTCACGTTCACGGTCCCGTCTATCCTTCGTTCCCACCGTAGAAGACTTTGACTCCTATGGCATAAACGAAGAACTCTATATTTGCTCGAAAATTTGTTAAATGTACAAATTCGTGTACACACAAAAGACAAAAGACATTCATCTTGGTCGAACTTACCCTCGACTTTGTATCTTTCGCTTCCTTCGATTTGCTGCTCGAGCATATAGCGCACTGAAGCAATTGCAGCACGGTAGGGCATACACCTTCGTCCAAGAGCGTCGAAATGGTAAAGAGATAAGCGAGGACGGTGTTCTGTTTCAAGCAGAAGCGTTGCCAATTTCCGGTACGACTGGTGGCAATTTCCACGCAACACTTGAGGTGTTCTATCAGCTCAACCAAAGAATCGTAGGGTAAATTGATAGAGTGGGGACGCGTCTCAACCGGATCGTAACCACCTGCTGTACAGCACTGTTGCACCGACTGTGGAACCATCGGAGAAAGAAATGAAAAGAAATGCAAGAAACAGGATCAACAGGGGAAACGGAATGTCTCGAAAGAGGATCGTTCGATTGCCTATTGTTTGACATCCGCGAGAGAAACTGACCTGAACGTGCGAGATAAGGGCGTGTAAGTCTCGTAACTGTCTATACTTTTCCTTGTTTCCGCAAATAAAGAGGAGCAGCTTGCGTACTTGGCGTCGGACAAACGGTGTTTGATAAGACATCATGTATGCGCAAAGATAAAGGTACCACGGCTGTTCGAACGCTGGCTGCACCGTGTTATTGTCAGCGTACTTGTGTACTTGGTACGGTAGTCGAAGAACCATTTCCGTAAGTAATTGCGGATAGGGCTCGAACACGTCGCCCGCGTGACCTTTGACGTGTTGCCGCAGGAAAAACGGTGACATATCCGGCGGAGACGAAGCTAGATGTTCCTTCAAAAGTTGGCCCCCGATCATTGTTCCAGGTTCTTCCGTCGACGTGCTTAGAAATGGAAAACGAAAAAGGTGGAGTCCCAATGCCGATCGTGATCCCAATCGGAATTCGGAATTCTAGGTATTCGTCTAGATTACTTACGTTTTCCAGTACAACAACAGAGCCTTGAGAAGAGCCAGACAATAATCTATAACCCCCGCTTTGCTGAGTACAGCCGCGGTGGTCTGCGAAACAAAGTTGGAATTCTCGGACTGGGATTTTGCGGTATACTTGGAACGCGACATCAAAACACCTAACGAAGTAAGAGCAATTTGGCGATAAGTATTTGAACTCTGTAATAGGTGGGTAACGGATTGTTGGAAGAAAGCAAAGCTTGGACGCCGCTGTACACTCACTCAGTAACCGCATGATGATCAGATGAACCTCCCTCTTATTATTGCGTTGGCACACGTTATTCGTTTCCGGATTACCCATATCCAGCTCCTTTACCAGTATCCAAAGTAACCGTTCCACGCAACTTCTGTCCCTCTCTTCTTGGCCGTCTAGGTCGGTGGTTAACATGAGCAGCACCTACAAATCGGGAAAAAAGAAATTACGGGATTAGCGAGAGCAAGATGCACGATTGGTCGTTCGAGGGACAGATACCTGCATAAATGGGATAGCCAGTACTCCGGATACACTAACTAAATTGGGTACAAACTGCATCAGTCTGTCGAGCAAAAGGAGCCGTACAACGTGCAGTTTTGCCGTTGTCTCTCTATTCGCATCGCTTTCTGCCTCCACAACGTGTTCCTGTTCCAAGCCTACTTCCTGCTCGGCAACCTACAATGACAATTTAACGTTTACCGATAATTGGAGGTACGTGATCATTACTAGGAGAAAGATAAACCGATCAAAGTACGATGATAGGATACGAAGGAACGAAAAGAATAGGACGAAAAGTCGATGCGACCGCAATGCACTGCGTTGCGGTTCATTGCAGTTCATTGCGGTTCGTTGCGTTGCGGTGCGATGGGGTGCGATGCGGTGCGGTGCGGTGCGGTGCGGTGCGGTGCTCTGCTTTGCTGTTCTGTGGTGTGCTGTGCGTTGCGATGCGATGCAGTTCGATGCGGTACCGTAAGATGCAGTGAGATATGCGATACGATAGGGTGCCGTGAAACGTGCGATGCGAGGTGATGCAATGTGAGGTGATGCGACGCGATGCGATCCACCTACGGTAGACTTTCGTTTCGAGCGTCTCACATCCGAGAAAACGAGCGTGAAATACGGCTCTAAGAAGCGTCACGATGTACCTCGATGAAAGTTGGAATCGCGGAGGTGAGCGAGAACGTTGGAGCGTCGGCCGTTTAAAGCACGGACGCGCGAAAAGCGAGCTGTTTCACAGGCGCGTCGAATCGAAGGTCTACCGTAACATCTATGATAAAAGAACGCTCGAAGATGAGGGTGATAACGCGACGACGGTAAGAACTTACGGTGAACGTCGCGGTCACGGAATTAGTTTCGGAGCGTGGGACTTGAGTGAGGCCAATAGCTCCGATCGGAGGTATAGCATCGGGAGCATTGTCTCCATACGTGGAGCTCCTTCCCGAAACGTTATTCTCTCCTGTCATGCTGTCAACGGCACTTCCTCCGCTCTCGCTTCCACCGCTTTCGCTACCCTTGCTACCACCACTACCACCCTAATATACAATAAAATGCGAGGCAAATATTACTGCGGTCCATGGCAACACGTCGGGACCGTCCTTTCTTTCGTCTCTCGACTGCCTCTCCGCTCAGTGTTACCATTAACCGCGTTAACGTGTTACCCCGACAGCCGATACTCGGCTTACGAGTGTACGATGTTACAACGGAGATATATGGAACATTGAGATATGCAGGTACCAAGAGTCGTGTTCTATAACCGACTTGATCTTTGAATAACTCACTTGCTCGGCCGGAGAGGTTCTGAGCGTGCTACCGTCGGTAGCGGCGGTCGAGCCTTCGTCGTCGGAACCTCCAGCAGAAGCGGTCGTGTCCGAGTAGTGTCCTCCGCTTTCCTGGCCCTGAGAATGTGTGTGCGGTATATGCATCTACGTACCTCTATGTACCTTTACGTACCTACACGTACGTCTATACACGTACGTACATATTTACGCACGTATAGAGGACGCGTTATCACGTGTGTAACATGGAGGCGGGTCGATATAGTTATTATCACGTTAACGAATACGTACTTGACTCGTACTCTGAACCGGAACCAATCCTTCTGCTGCTAAAGCTTGGAAATTTTGCAATGCCGGTTCGCTCAAGTTTTGTAGGCTTTCCAGTCCTTGAAAATTCGGTAAGCTTTGCTCGAATCCCTGCTGCAACGTCTGCAAATCGGCGCCGCTATCCTCGTGATCCTCCAAACTCAGAGCCATCGCGAACTGCACCATTACTTCGTCATCTATGTCGAGCGGTACGTTCATCATTTGTAGAAAGCTTCCTGGCAACAACGCTTCCGACGGATTCACCGAGGGTCCTGGCGCCGTTCCAGATGCAGCAGCGCTGCTTCCAGCGTTAATTCCGACGATCTCACCGCCATTTCCGGCGGATGTCGAAGCGGCCGTCACGGAGCAACTTTGCCTACTTCCACCGGTGAGTATCGTTGTCGCCGAACCGACGGCTGGTTCGGCGTCCAGAGGTTGCTCGATCACTTCCCTACTTGTCGTTTCGCGTTGACTTTGTTTTCCGTCTTCAGTTTCCGTGGTTCCTCCTACATACACGTCACAAATATCGTAACCGTAATCGTAATCGTAATCGTAGTCGCAGTCGTAGTCGTACCATGGAAATTAGAGGACAAATTTTCGTACCTGGTGTGCCGCAGTGCGACGGACTAGGTATGTAAACTCTTCTCCTCTTGCATCTCGGTCTTAGGACTCGAATTATCGCCTGTTTTGCGCTAAAGCTGATGTTCGTGTCGGGCGAGAGTAACAGTTGCATGTACAGTTTCGCGGCTACTGGAACGTTTTTCTCAACGTCGCAGCTCGTGAAAGCATGAATAATTTCGACGATCGCATAAACCGTTCCTTCGGCGTGCGTCAATCCTGGAACGACCACGGGAGCGAGAGCCATATTCTTCGGATGCGCCGTATGCAAAGACCACAGGATCTCCATCAACTGTAGAACGAGATGCTGCTGACCACTGTCAGAGTTTTCTCGACTTTGACCAGCCGACAAGTCCCCCAGTCTTTCTTTCTCGAAGATGGCCACTAAGATGATAAGGTGGGGGCAAACTGATTAGCACAAGGAGCTCGACAGTGAGATGACTCGGCATGAAAGCCACCCTGTCCCTATCCTACTTACCGGTTGCCTCGTCGATAGGTTTATTCGTATATTGATCCGTAAATTTGGCAAGATTCTGTGGTCGCGAAGTAGAAATACCTCGAACGATGAGCACGAGCCTGTAAAAATTCTCAGCATCTACGTCACGTGCATCGCCGAGATCCCTCATTGATTTCAAGGATTCGAGTGCGTGTGACAGTAAAACGTGATCCTGCGAAGAGAATTGATTCTATTCGGTTAAAGTGGAGCAACGTCGAAGGAACGTCGAAGGAACGTCAAAAGGAATGTTGAAAAGTCGGCGTTAAAGGTAACGCAAGTAATATATACGTATGCATTACCTTGTGAAGGTGATAAGCTTGCTTGGACGGATGTAGAGCAGCCAACAGGGCCGTGGTGTGCATCTGGACCGGCGGTGGCGTTGGTAATATCAGCAACCGCGACGCAACTTCGATAGCCATTGATCTCAGAGATAGCTTATTATCATCGTTCAAGGACAGACTGAACGAGGTCTCTAGAACCTCCAGGATACTCGAGACCATTCTAAAATGGACGTGTCGTTAGAAGGTGTAGAGCCTTAGCGGTTGGATCGGCTGATTTCCCAGCCCTTCCTAATTTCAAGTATCTTCATTCGCGAAAAAAGAACCGTATTTTTTGCTTTCTAATTGTCCTTACCTGTCAATTTTAATCGAACAGTCCTTTGTCGAGCTAAGACATTGTAATAATAAAACGACATTTTTCGCTGCACTACCAAGTTACGAGAGTTGTTTTGTTTCTCTTCCTCTTGGTTATTTGCTTATTTTATTTGTTTGTTTGTTCGTTCGTTCGTTTATTTGTTTGTTTCCTTACCTATCGATAGACGAGAGAGGGGTGGGCGAAACAACGGTACTGTCCGCTTCGTTGTTTATAGCCGTGACGGGGGCGGAGGTCGACTGACCATTCTGGAGGTCCTCCGCTTCCTCGGGCCAACCAAAACTGTCTTTCGTTTTACCGTATCTAGAAGAAAGGGGGTGCACATTCGTTGTTTATCTTCAGCTTG
This sequence comes from Cerceris ruficornis, assembly GCA_963989415.1. Lineage (NCBI taxonomy): Eukaryota > Metazoa > Arthropoda > Insecta > Hymenoptera > Crabronidae > Cerceris > Cerceris ruficornis. Next base: position 117,249 of record OZ022523.1, read on the forward strand.
CCCTTGCGCCCTTTAAAGGGCATCTTACACAGAGAATGCAAATGGATGAAGCACGTACATTTTTATGGAATCGACAATGATGACGCCCGCCGGATCTTGAGAGGGACCAAAGGTTATCGTAAGCGTTTTGTCTGCCTGTAGACTCTCTTCTCGAGTCAGAGGAATATCGAACCAGCGGCTTCTAGTTAATATCGTTCGAATTCTTCTGCCAAATACCTGAAAAATGTTGCGAAGATCGATTCGATTCGAGTCGCGATGGAAGAATAAGCGAAAAACGGGGATGTGCGACGGAATGACTCACTTCGACGTAGACAGGAGCCCTTTGAATATCTTGATAGCCGAGAAGCAACCTGATTCCTGTCATAACCAGAACGGGATCGGTGTTGGTCACTTCAACGTTGAATCCCATTGCCTTCATGGAAACGACGTACATTCCCGTCGTATTGAGTCTATGCTTTATTTGTGCGACGTTGTAAATCTGAAGTAAATCGTTCCCACCGAATTCCACGTCGTTCATCACTTGACAATGTTCGAAAAATTCGATGGGAAAAGTAATGGAACTCGAGGGCTTTCCCGTTTTGTTCGCTTTCTTCTTCCTTGTCGGTTTGACAGTGGCGTTTGTGCCGATAGGCTGAACGGTCGGTGACATCCAGTATCCGGTTTGCTCCATACCAGCGATGTAGATTCTTAGGCTCCCGTCCTCGCACAATAGAATCAGCGTCGTTCGATGCTCCGCGTTTGAACTCGGATGCCTGATGGCTACCATGTCCATGATCTTCGCTTTGGCCGGAACGACTTTGATCTCTTGCACCATTATCGTGTCTGGCTTTATCATCAGAATCACTGGATTGTTGCTCGTCTGCAGAACCGAGCAAACTAATCCCGGATGATTTGCAATCTCGCTCCATTGACAGAGCGGTTGCGGCTGATTGTTGTTCGATTTGTTTCCGTTGGAAAGTTTGTTACCGAGAAGATTGATCTGGAAGAGAACCGTCACTTTGGCGTTGATGTTCTTGAGCGGCGCGATAAAACTTTTCCCGCAACCGTAACTGAAGAAGAGCAACTGGAGGGCGTGGGAGTAGTAAACGGACACACCGCCATCGGCGACCTGACCGTTGTCCTTTATGTCCGGATGATAAACATCGAGAGTGTTGGTCACGTAGAACGGACCGTGTTTCGCCGAGCTTGCCTCGTCCATCGCTTGCCCATAAATATAACCGGCGGACGACATCAGGAGCAGGTAAAAGATACCATCCTCCGCGTGCATGAAGGTGCAATCTCTTATCTTCCCAGTAGGGACAAGAAAATAATACTGAGGGCAGAGGGCGTCCTTGGCCAGGTCATAAATCTTTACGAAATCCGCGGTGACCAACGCCAGCTGAGTCTGAGAGCCCGGCAACCAGATTGCTTTTATGATGAAATTACCAGTTTCCAACTGTGGGTGCAAAACCAAATGATCCGATACTGTTCCGGAGGTACTGAAGGTCAATACGTGACAATCCTTGAAGCCGCAGACCGCTAAAAAATCTTCGTTCCATTGATTCCCTGTGACCGAGAGCACCGTGAACGGTACAGGCGCTGACGCCAATCTCGTTAATGTTAGCCGTCTCTTGGACGAATCGGCTTGCTTCAGCAGTGCGCTCAGTTGCAACACCGTTATCTTTCCCTTTTCGTGCGAAACCGCTGCAACCGATACGCAAAAACGTATTTAATTTCATTGAATTACTTTTTATTCCCTTGCCTTTGCACACCTACACAGAGTGCGGAAGGTGCGAAGAATAAACGTGTAGGCGTACAGCCAAGTAATCGAGTAACCTTATGAAAGCAATTTCATCGCGGTATTACTCACCGAGATGTTGCCTCTTGCCGTGGGGAGAAGACAAACAGCACATCGCGACGCGGCGTATCATATGCGCGGACAAGAGCTGCCTGATCGTTTGTCCCTGATCTCCCGAGTAATTCATCCGGACGTTTTCGAACGCACCTTCCTGAGATCCCAACGTGGGGAGCTGTAAAATCAAATGCTTCGCGTTAATTGCACCGGAAAATATTCGATGTTATTGCGTCATGATAAGGTCACAACAGACTGATAACCGTCTACGCACCATCAGTTGATCCGTGTGTTCAAATTTCTTATCCAGCGTGTGTAATTGTTTGAGCGCCGTTTGAGCACGCGCATGACAACCGATCGCAGAGTTCTTTCGGCAAGAAGCATCGATGGCCGGCACCAAGGCACGCGTCAAGTCTACCAATGACGACACCAACCCGCTCTTCCACAACTGACCCTGTATCCAGTCTTTCGAACCATCTGCGTAGACGAATTTACCATCTTCTTTTAAAACGTAGAAAATAATCAAAAAAGAAAGAAAGAAAGCAGAGAAAGAAGGAAGGGAGAGAGGGAGGAATACGTTTCTCGAGTGGTTCGATGCTCGAGACTTACCCAATTGTTTCGCCAAATTCATCTGTCTTTGCTTGTCCCGACCAATTCTGTCGTATTTGTCATAAAAGTGTATGGGACTGGAAGGTCTTCGACGCAAGCTGCTCGTGAGCAGATTGCTCTCGATGGGTGTAGCTAAGGTGGCATTATAGTTGCTGGTGCTACCGGCACTGCCTGTACCGGCAGCAGTACCGGTAACAGAAACCGTAGCAGTACCGGTAGCAGTAACGGAACCACCACCGGAGACTCCACCGGAACCACCAACAGAACCAGAACCAGCCGAGACTGCCGCTGAGGCTGAGGTTGAGGCTGACGCTGAGACTCCGACTCCCACTCCCACTCCGCTGTTTCCGTTGTTCGTAACGCTGCTTTGATGCTCGGACGTTTGCGGACTACGCTTGGTCAATGCCTGGCAAGAACCATCGTCCATGTCGCCGCAATCGCAAAAAAAGTTTCCATATTTTGCATAGGTAACATCGTGCCCGCGATGGCAGACCCGGGCACATACTGTACAGACGCCGACCCCATCCACCATGTTGCAGGTGTGACAATGATACCAATGTTGGTTCATAAACTCCTTTTGAGTAATCGTGAAAGTGCACAGCTTGTTACAGAGACTGTCCTCGTCGGAATCTTCAGCGGCGCTATCCTCGTCATCGTGCGGAATCTCATCGATCCAGTCGCTGTCGTTTACGTCGTTGATCGGTGTCGCTCCTTCCCAAGGAGGACTACTAGCCCGGTCCTGCGAGTGTGTCGACTGCGGGGAAATCGCACCCACTATATCCGCGATATAATTCAGTATGCAGCAGCCAGCTTCGATGTACGCCGACGGTTTCTCCAGGCCTTGTAAATCCTTGTTCATAAGCTGTTCTTTGCTGAAAGTTACAAAAATGATTTTTTCATCTCTTACTTTTCTTCTCTCCGAAGAATTCCAAATTTACGATTCTCCACTCCCACTCTAAAGTGGTTAAAGTAATTGATTCGTAACATTAACCCCTTAACGTGCACACTCGAGTTAATTCGAGCGCGCTAAACCGGCCAAACTGCGCACACTCGAGTTAACTCGAGCGAGGTTTTATTTTATGATGCTATAATTTTTCGCACTCGCACATAATCGAGAATTGAAAATAACAATGTGAAAGCTAAGAAAAACAATCGTTTTGTTGATATTTATCATTTACATAGGATTGTAAGCTATAACACTTATTTATTCAAGAATAAAATATAGCCTTTTTCCATGGGACAAAAGCGCAGTATATTTCTGCACTCGTGACGACTGAATGCGATCCGTCGTAGTATTTTCGAAAACGACTCTACGTTTTAGGAATTCCTATTCCAAACAGAAGACTCTCTCTACAGTGTAGGGGAAAGTAACATAAACAATTTATATTACTGAGTGGACCCGAGCTCGTCTTTTGGGCATCCACAGTCAGTTCCTTCTAAACTCCAGTAATATAAAGACGGTTATTTCATAGCCTCATAGTAAAAGTAATAAATATAAAGTATATTAATTTATCACCCATTTCCAATAATAGTTTAGTTCAATATTTACCTAAATGTTGCAAACTTGCAAAGATAAGTGTATCTTTATAGATACGATCAAAATCCAAATTTAAAGTAAAAATGTTGAATAATTTTTTATTTTTTTTATTTTTTTGCCAAGACTATGTTCTAAAGTATGTACTTTTGCATTAAAAAAAATTGATTTTTTTTGGCCGTTTTTTTTCAACAAAACTGTGCGTTAAGGGGTTAAAGACGCCACTGGGCCTTCTACTTCGGCTATTACCATAGTTCGATCCATTCGGTGGAGGCCTTGAACAACAGCGAATGTCCTTTTTCCGAACCAGCGTCGGCTAACATCGACATAACGTGCATCAGTTCCGTAAAACCGTTTCCTTCTATCGCCGGCGAAAGGATGTGATAAGCAAGAGGCACGAGTGCTCGAAGAATTATTACCGGTACATCTTCGCCCACACCGCTGCAAGATATTAAACGTCATACGGATTTTAGACTAACAACAGCTCGAAAAAGCTTTAGCCTTTTACCTTTTCTCTCTGACAATGTAATTTGTAAGTGACCGCAAAAGTTTGCTGTTTTCGTGCACCGAATGCTGCTGTTGCTGTTGTTGCGTCGGTTGTGGCTGTGGCTGTGGCTGTGGCTGTGGCTGTGGCTGTGGCTGTGGCTGCTGCTGCTGCTGCTGCTGCGGTTGCTGTAATTGTTGCTGGTCGTCGGTGATGCTGACAGGTTGATTGGTATTCGCTGACCCGTCTGACAAAGAAATGGCACATCGAACCTGTTCGTTGTTGGATGCATTATTAGTTTCATCCGATTTTTGAGACTCATCCGTCATAGAATTACCCGCTACCAGTCTGGAAACGGCGAAATAATGTAATTAGCAAACAACTCCGATGTTCAATGTAGACATATCTTTCTACAAGTTTCATGCAAAAGTATACGAATAATGGAGATCAAGGACATACGCGTTTGCGTTTCCGTTTGCATTTGCCGTTGCCGTCGTAGATGTTTGCATGTTGGCCGCAGAAATGCTTGGAGACAAACTCGTAGCTCCCAGAATGACTTGCTTCAACCATGTTTGCAACTTTTCAGTTTCGACATGAGCAAGGTTCGCTACCGACCCACACAAGCGTTCCAACGCGCTGTCGGTTGCTTTCTCGGCTACGACGGAACGATCGTATCGAATCACTTTGAATCCTTATTTCGCGTAGGATCTTCTCCTCTAAATACGATGTGAACGAATAAATCCGAGAAAAACACATACCGGTCTTAAAGAGGGCATTGAAGAAGTGCAAAACGTATGTGCCAAATTGTTGAGATGCCTGCGGAGAAGTGATACAGAGCAGCACGTTAACAAGAGACCGATCGGTATTTGGAGCAAAAAACATATCCAGTGCCTTGCAGCCAACAGGCTTTTCCAGTAGTTGCTCCCAGTATCGAATGCACTGTTTTAAAATTTTCTCGTCGATGGTGATTCTAAAATGGCCGAAAGTTAATATACCTTACAAACATTGAGTAGACGAGCGATTTAAAGATAAGAGGGACAGGAAAAGAGGGGAGTAAGAGATCCTTACCCAATGGGATTTTGACTATCGTTCGTATACTCGATTATTAAATTGTAAGTATGTCCCAAGACAAAGAGGTATTCTCGTAACTGTTGCGTTTCGTTATCGTTATCACCTAACAATTTCATCAAAGTTTTGTTCGACATATCTTGAAGGTACTCTGTGCGTGCATCCATCGATAGAGAAACGAGAATATCCACGGTGTGAGGACGTATCTCCGAGTTCTCCGGTACGGTGGTAGGTCTACAAAGTGGCAGGAGTTTGATGAAATTTCACTCAAGATCGACCCAGTAGCAAGAAAGCATTATATAGAAGGGAAAAAACGATGCGACGACATACGTGACGTATTCCATCATGAAAGCGACCAAGCTATAGAGCAAATTTTTTAACGACGGATTGATGGAGAAGGTCGGGTACTCGGAGAGCGTATTAACGTGATGATTCACAGTTGTCAAAATGTAACTTTCCGCCGGTATAATGTCATTGGCATAGGTGTTCTGTAACAAGTCGGCTCTCTCGAGAGGCAATCTTTCCATTGGAAAATACTATTAAAATTTACTCTATCCGCTTACCCAAGGTACGTGAGCGACGTTGATAGATTTCCACTTATCCAATGCGGATCTGATCGAATTTGGTAAAAAGTTGACTAGCGACGATTCCGCCTCCCAACTGGCACCTGCCATCGAAACAATGTCGTCGAGTATCCAATAATCTCTTGGACCGTATTTACAATCCTGCTCGTTGATGGATTCGAGCATCTGGTAAAGCACGCTGGATCGGCACGAAGATAAAATAGATTCGGTCAACGACAGAACGTGTGGAAGAACGTCGATTATCATTTTTGTTACTCCGGTGCCCCCGGATTCGGAACTCTGTGACGGGCTCCTGCGAATATCCGAATTACACGAATTATCCAAATTTTACGTATTTACGTAAAATCGAATCGTTATCCTCTCCGTGTCTGGTAAAACCCAAGAGACGAGAGAATAGAGACGAATTCAGTGTCATCGTAACGGGATACTCACTTCGCAGGTTCAGTGTTCTCATGTTGACTCTTCGATATACTCTCGTCTAAAAGGACTTGCAGTTTCCCGATAACCGCTGCTAATATACACAACGAACTAAGCTTCGGCAACGCTGTTCTTGCCATTATTTTGTTATCGAAGCTCGTCGTGTCTGGCTTCAATGTTGTGATACAGTTTTTGGCAAGTGTAACGTCATACTTGAGAGAATTAACTGTGGACGAAACGGTCTTTAGAAGATTCTCCGCGTACTGAGTGTACATTCCTTGCTTCACGAGGCAATCCTTGAAGCGAAAAGTTTCAAATTATCATCGAACAATACTATGCAATTTGAGCATAATTCCTGCGATACTGTTAAACTTTGCATTAAATCATGTGTACTTTATGACCATTTATTACTTACTTTCATCCAGCTGGTAAAAGTTTTATACGCCGCTCTCGGGCCCCAGATCAAAGTATGAAGCAATATCGGTCCGGCTGGAATCTCCTCGCCAAGAGCAAGTTTATCCATGTACGGCGTCGACGGTGGTAGCATCAAGAGTAACCTGTCGACGGCTATTTGTAAGAAAACTAGCGACTATCGACTAACAACTACCAACTGCTAATCATCAACTGCCAAAGCGATTTCTCCACGATTGATTTATCATTGATAAATACGCGATAGGTACTTACCGCCAGCATATCGAGAAGCAATACTGTATGGCGCAAAGACCCGTAAACGTAGTCGTTTTATCTTTGCATTGCGCCTCGTTTGTCGGTTTCCTATACATATCCGTCTGATTCAAGATGTTCAGAATATCTATCAGTGCATCGACCAGCAAAGGGTACTTCATTTTATCAGGAGTACCCAGAATGAAATTACAAGCCTGGAAAGTAGAAAAAAAGTTATGCTCTGATTTCATTGCAATTCATTACAAAGAACAATTACACAGGTGAACGTTATCGAACAAGCACGATACTAACCAAACCATCCAACTTTGGGGAATCTTGGTTGTTAAAATCCGTCGTCGAGAGATTGTAGAATCGAGGTTTCATTGAAAATTCATCTTGCGAGCCAAATTTACGGTAATTGTCTTCGATCTCTATCCAAGGAGTAAAAACTCTGGCGGACTGCTTGTTACCGTCTTTTATATCGCAGACCAAACTTGTGGCGGAAAATAAATTCCATTGAACCTGCACATTGTCGATTAAACGACTCTTATTTGTCATTACGACCAAAGAAAATCTCACGGTCAAGGTAGGAAAAAATATAGAAATAAGAAGGAGATGTGCAAGACTTTTACTACCACTCAAACGTCACTTTCGATCAGGTGGCCCTGTTATCTCGCTACGGCCCGATCGTGAACCGATGTTACTTTTGCATTTGATATATAATCACGCGCATTACCAGAAACGATCACTTGTAATGACGCGCAAATGGAGGAAGAGGAGGAAGAGAAGGAGGGAGAACAAGAAAAAAGGAACGTACGAGATTGAAAAAAAAGAAAGGATAACGGAGTACAAGATACATCGTCGATGTACCTTATCGAGGAAGACTGATTTCAAAATGCTCAAGCATAATGTTTTCAAATCACCGTCGCAGATATAACAGTTGATAAAAATTTTCTTACTTGCTCGAGCAATGCCGCTGGTGCATCGTAAAGATGTTTCATCATGTATTCGAGAAGCAACAAAAGTCGTGACAAATGTAACACCTGAGAATCCTTCATCGGTGTCTTGACGGCTTCGCTGCAACGAACCGCGCCGCTTCCAGTTACCAGCAATACCGATTTCTTTTGCATCAGATTCAGAGAGTGAAACAAGAACAAGACGAGCTGAGCATGTTCCACGTTTAAGTCTGCAAGTAACGATACGTAATTTTCAATCTGAAATATTGGATCTTGATCGCTTCAGTTCGCGCAATCGATTTACCCTCATTTTCCGTTTCAAATGTCGTAGGTGGATTGCAAACGTTTTCAACCATCGTCGTCACTAAACGATGCCATATACTGATACACGCGGCTTCCTTCTCCCACTGAGGCTTTAAAAGAAGCACCTAACGAAAAAATGTCGAAGCAATGTATTTACATGTAAACTTTGACGTACTCTAGATTACTGAGTAAAGGAAAGAAGTAAAACAAACCTGGGCCAATACACTGAGAGTTCTTGGATATACTTGCAGTGGCCAAGTACACGGAGCAGCACTTTCCGCTCCGGACCAGGGGTTTACACCCAGATGTTGAAGAAGAGTATTTTGCAAACTTTCGCTCAGTGTATTCCGTGCAAGCAAATTGTGAGTGTAACGGCTTAAGGCTTGAGAAAACTCCGAATACATAGCACCCAAGGTGGCGCCGTAAAATATCGAAATGGTGCCTGAAACGTCGATCGCACCTTGAAAAACGATGTCTTCACAATCGAAAAGTTCTTCGGAATACGCATTAAACGTATGTAAGACGTGTACCGTCTTCCTATATACCGAACCCGGGACCCTATACCAACCTGTTTCCGTCCTCGCAGTTTCGTGATCTAAATCTCTTATTATCGCGGCTAATATAACCATTTGTTGCTCCACAAGACCATTCACAACATACTCCCGTACGTACGAGCTTCTACTACCGATTAGATGTTGATTCATAAATTGAAAAATTTTTGTGGCCAGTGAGATGTACTGTAAGGAAATGAAAGTCCGTTGTTACACCGGATGGTATGAGAGAGAGAGAGAGAGAGAGAGAGAGATTTGGGGGGGGGAAGAACTCTTACTCCGTGAGGTTCTCGATTATCGGGTACAATGGTCGTTGTGGTCCGTTCAGTGGTTGTCTCGTTACTCGGCTCTTTCGTAGCAATATTTGTAAGCGATCCGTCGGAAGGCGCGAGAGTTTCTTCGAACCATAAACCCAAAATAGGCTCGCTGTCCTCCTCTATCGAAATACAAAAATTTTTTTTCCCTGTGTGACCAAAGCACTCGACTTCCAGTAAAAGGAATATAGGGGGCGATATATTCATGCGCGCAAAATGTGAAAAGGTAAATATTTGCAATTACTTCACCTTCGTCGGTTGAGTTATCCGAACAGCTCAAGAGATCTTCGTAATACGTTGTAGAATCGGACTGGCTCAAAGCGTCGGTGCCCTCCAACGGATGTTTCTGTACTCTCTTCAAAGTGCAAGCCTGTAATGGACGAATGACAGGTGAATAAATAATATTCAATGGAAACATGGAGACACACACGATAAATGGTATTACCTTTCTGTAACTTATCGTTGCTAGATAAAATAGCAGATGATTAAGCGGCACGGCCTGAAGAAACGTTACTGCTCTCTGAAGAGCACTAGCAGTCGATAGTATATCCAACGGCGCGGGTTCCGCGGAGACTGTCCGATCGCTAACAGCTTCGATTGATACGTCTTCCAAAAGGGCGCTCATTAGAGTCAGTGCATGAGAAGCCAGAGCCACCGAGAGCACACCAAAACCCTGTTGACTGAAATTTTACAATCTTCATTATTCTCTTTTCTCCATGTTGTCTACTGCCCTCCCTCTTAAACCAAAACGGAAACGTTTCTTGTATCTTTAAGATAAGTCAATATTACACTTTCATTAGATTAACTCGTCCGGTTCCGTCCCGTACTTTGCTTGGCGACTTTCCCTTCTCTTCCTTTCCTTTGTCCGCTGCACTGAAACTGCTCACCGAAAGTTGGGCTTGTAATCCGGCAACCAACAACCAGACACCGATCAACAAATGATTTTGAAGAATCTGATATGAAAATATTTCGAGCTCGTTAATTTAACACTATCCATCATGGAGGAATGCGAAATTGTACGATTAAGCACACGGAAAAACGATCTTACGTGTCCGCCTGCACGAGTACTATTCTTTATTACGCCGGAGACTAATCCAAATATCTCAAGACTCTTCTCGACTACTGCATTCGCCAAAGTATCGTATTCGTCTTCTGCGTTCTTTGCACTCTGATTCACTTGCGAATTTGTATTGTTCGTACTGCATTTTGGTGAAACTGCATTAGTTATTCCAACAATACTCGAAGCAGTGGCATTTGCGATTGAACAATACAGACAGGACATCGTCAAAAGAGAGACTTTTTCCAACTTGGTCGGAGTGAGAGGCTCGAGCAAGGGCAAAGACATTACACTGTGCACTATATTGATATCGCTAACGACAGAATGTAAGCTATGGCGTATCGTATGGGCTTCCGATGCATTTGCAGGTAAACTAAAACCCTTCTTATTTAAATATGCTTGATATTTGCGAGCATAGCGAGACAAATGTGGTAAACTGGAACACATATCCAACAAAATATCTCCCGCTCCCATGCTTCGGAGAGTGTTTATGTTATTCGTGACAAAAGTCGTCTATGGGAAGGGAAAAAGAAATTTGTATAGCGGCGTGCATTACTTAACCTTGATTAAACACTGTACTAACACCAACCTTGGTATCCGAATGGATGTCCGCTAGTGTACCATCATTATTCGCCTTGCTCGTTCCATCATTTGCGCTGTCGGCTACGATCGGTAACGGCGGCATAAAGTCTTGTAACGGCATAGTTAATTGTTCTAGAATACTGCTGGATAAATCGCATCGAATTCGTACAGTGTCTTTAGTAGTTTGAGAAACTTCTTTCTCCTTTCCAGTTTGCGTGACCTTAATGTATGGAGGTATCTTGGAATTTCTTACGATGGCGATCAAAGCGACCGCTTCCGTGGACGTCAGCAAAGACTGTCCTGTGCATAAAGCACGTATTGGAAGAAGTAGCTGCTTTGTCGTCAAAATTATGGCTGTGCCATCTCCTGGTTGACTCTGCTGTTGGGACAATTTGCCCACGAGACGAACAAACAAAACTCTGCATGCTTGACAGACCAACGGTATCTGAGTTTTGGTAACTGTGAAACGGGAACATTTTTTTTACAAGAGTCCAAACAGTGGCTGTGGTCTTAAACTTAATTGATTTTGACCTAAATACTTGAGTTATCTTAATAGGATTATACCACTACTTTTGGATTGTGACTATTCGCACAAATACATATATTTACGAGACATGTTTGTACGCGGAAGAAGTGAGATCGGAACTTACAAGTACTGGCACATCCGCTGATATAATCCGCCGCTAACGCCGCTATCGAGGTATAAAAGGTTTCGTACTGTTCGTCGTGCGAAATAAACTTTTTTTCGCTGAAAATCAAAGAAACGAATGTAGCTGATCGATAACGTCTTTTCACAAAAAGTTGGAAAATTTGATTTTGCGCTGTCAGCGCGAGTACGTTTCTCGAAAACGAAACTACGTATTCTTCGTAATTTGAAATTACTTGTTGTTGCGAATCGTAAACGACATCATACCTTTTGACGATACTTTTTACCAAGTCGATCACATCATTTTTATCAAAAGAACCGTTCGACAATGCTAATATCGGTTTCATTATCGTAGACCAGTCATCGTTACCACCACTCTTGGCCGCCATTTTCGAAACTGTTCGACTTTTTCGATTTTCCTCGCGAAGAAAGTCTCAACTATAGTTCCATCCTACTTCTTCGTCCTTTCGATCTCCATAGCAGTGAGACAGCACGTACGTAAATATGTGCACGCGAATATGTATGTGTATTAACATGCGCGCAGTAAGTCGAGCATATGTATAGTCTGTACAAATTGAAACCGAATCAAACCGAACAGACAGGATCAGACGGAACCGAAGCAACGTAACGAAACAAAGTTGCACAATGTTATACAATCCATAAAGACAGCACAGAGGATAAAACGCATTAAATGAGGGAAAGCGCCATTTTCAAATGGTACGTATGTTCGATAAAGCACGACATTGTGAAGCTCGATAATAACTGACGTGAACTGACGTTCGTCAATTTGAGTAATCCAACGAATTGGAAAGGTTGTGAACGATGCTTGATGTGCCTAATATCACTTAATATCCTCCTATTTTCTAACCAGGGATAAAATGTTAAATCTATTATCTTCTCGTCTATGGCTGAATACTGACCCTGGTTATCTGATTACGAATTAGGACGACATGATTCATATGTTAAACACGTATTATATGAATATTGTATTTTTTTTAAATCTAAAGCACTGTCACATTTTTTTAACCGCTACCTTTGTTCCATTCATAAAATTCCATATTATCTAGAAACATCAAAAGAGAGCATCGTAATTCCGAATATTTATAATTAAAAAAATATTAGTAACATATGGGTCTCTAAAAAGTGGCAGAATATAAACGTCGGGCATGGTCGGGCATACCAATTTTATTTTTTTCTGGCTATACGGCCATTATGGCCATACAGTGGCCGTCTTAACCCATAAACTATACGAATGCTGAAAGAGTGAAATCTCGCTTTCTACAAGGGTTTTTCGGGACCCTGCCTTCACAAATAACAGTATTCGGATAAAAGAAGAAAGTAATTTAAGCGCCCCATATTTCAAATTGTCTGTTACAAGCATAGAAGAGACGAAATTCTGTGACGATACCGCTTTCTACCGTCTGCTGCAGACACTAAATTCGATGACGCTACCGCCTCCTACAACCACGGATGCGAAACATTTTTCGAAACTTGGACTCCCTGGCTGTAAATTCGATCCCAGTTCCTTTTCTAGCTCCCTGGTACTTTTTAGTGTTTGTAATTGGGAATATCAGCCCTGCGACTGAAACGAACGTTCACTTTTTCACCGTACACAGCTCTCTCTTCCGGCGACCGGACGAAAGGGATATCGTTATCCCGTTGACCGTAATCAGGCACAGTTTGATATTTTCTCTTTCACCGGACTTTCGCAATGGCTGTCGGCGATCTGAAAACCGACAAAGGTGTCAAAGAGTTGAACGCGTACCTGGCGGATCGTAGCTACATCGAAGGGTGAGTCTAAACGTAATACGATGCAGACTTTGTTCTGCTACACGTGCTCTCTCTTTTTGTATCCCGAAATCATTACCTTCGTGCAGCAATCTAGACAAAAAGAAATCGTCCGAAAACAATATTTCCTTCGACCGAGACGCGTTTCATTCTTGCATCGGTGAACGTGTCGTTTCGGCGGATCTTAAATTGTACCGCGATTCAAGGGATTTTTCCGTTTGCAATTTTACCGGTCGAATATTTCCGTATGTAAGTTCTTGAACATCTGGCTACTTCCTCCTCCCTTTGTAAACCTATCTATAGAAACACGCACGCTACCGGCTGTCGGTTGTGTCGACGATATAAAGTAGCCGGTAAGGGTACGTTTACGTGTGCCGCGTGGTTTCGTCACGCAACCGGCACATTGCACTCTCTACCTAACCAACATTGACATCGGACAACGAACGTTGCTCTCCCATATTTTATTGTTCATGCATGGAAATTCGCTTTTTCCTTCGATGATTCAAGTATATTCGTACAAAGTGTAAAAGTTAGAAGACTTTTTCAAGGTGGCAAGCGTCTCAAGCCGATATCGTCGTCCTCGAAGCCTTAGGAAAGAGTCCCACTTCTTCGGATCCTCACTTGCTTCGTTGGTATAATCATATAAAATCGTACGATCCGAAAACTCTGCCTGGCGAGAAGAAGGCACCAGGCATCTTTAGCAATGTGGACCATTCTGCGTGCGCTCTGCCCGACAAACCCAGTGATAATGACGATATTGATCTTTTTGGATCGGACGACGAGGAGGATGCAGATGCTGCCAGGATAAGGGAAGAGAGACTGAAAGCATACGCAGAGAAGAAATCGAAAAAACCGGTGCTTATCGCCAAGTCCAGTTTAGTCCTGGACGTTAAGCCTTGGGGCGACGATACGGATATGAATGCACTCGCGGAAGCAGTGAAATCGATCGAAATGGACGGCCTAGTGTGGGGAGCATGTAAGTTATCCGTTTGTTTCCTACTTATCGTATCCGTTCAATGTTTCTTGTTTTCAGCGAAATTGGAACCGATCGGGTATGGCATACACAAATTCAGGATAATGTGCGTGATAGAGGACGACAAGGTGTCCGTGGATCTACTGGTGGAGAAAATCGAAAGTTTTGAGCATTTAGTTCAATCCGTCGACATTGAATCCTTCAACAAAATATAAACGAATCCTCGTTACTTTTAATATGAAATTAATAAATAATAATAATAACTGTTTGTATATATACGTTGTTATTGAATACTCCCAAAGTAGTAAGAAATTAATGCGACTTTGGTGGTAATATAACGGTAAAGATTTCGTTTGACTATTTATTTAATTACCCAATTTGAATTTGCATAAACTGCCGGAGGAATTATTTTTCGTGCGATACACACCGCTTGAAAGTCGTTCGAGAGGTACTTCTACTATTTGTTTTACATACAAATCCAATTGTCTCTCGCGCATTTTGCCTTACGTTGTGCTACCGAAGATTATGCGACCTATAGAGTGCGAGTTCGTTGTGACGATTAATCATTGGAAGACGTTTCGAATAAGCTAGGATAGGGCGATGCGACGCAAAAGGTCGTGATTTTATTTAAGACCAAAATAATTTCAATGATGCGAGACGGCCAACCTTATCTTACGTGTAAGATAATCTTTTTCTTCTGTCTCCCCGACGCGAAACGATGTAGCCTTCGAAATGATGCGCCCAAGGACGAAATACGAATCGCACGATAGTCGAGTCACTTATTTTTCTTTCTGCCGAGCTGGTTTTACGTGCAGCGGGACACCGGTTGGTTCTCGATTTTCATTTTTTTTCTCTGGATCGTAGTCGAATTCCACGAGAAGCGAATCCCCTCGTTCTCCGCGATCGATTGCGATCCTGCTTTGAGAGGAATCGGGAACGATTGGATACGACCGAGAATAACTTGAGACGTTACACGCTTGCATTCCCCACTCTTTTTGCCGCGGTAAAATTTGTGTGTTGACCGCCCACCCTCTGGGATGCATATATAAGAAGAAGTCTTCACGAGGAGCCACGGGTCTATTGGCGCGAGCGTTAACGCGAGTACGGAAAAGGCACGTTTTTAACTTTAACTTTAAACGAGATTTTTCATCGAGGAGGACACACCACGCAACATGCACTTTTCGTCGAATCTTCCGATCGTTGTGTGTTCGCTGGCAACGTTGTTGCTTCAAGTTTACGGTAAGATATCGTTCCTTGTTTGTTTCTTTCTTTTTTTTCCTCTCACGTAGAAGTTCGGTAACGAACAATAAAAGAAATACAAGTATGATATATGTAGTTACGTATGCGCACGAGTCACTGTCGGGAAATAGTAGATAAATATTCTTCGAAATGAGTATTCCCTTTGTTCGTTGAAGATCGTAGTATTTCGATCGCTGACGTTACGCTTTAACGTTCGATATCGGTATTGAATATGTTTCTTACCATACAAAATTACGTCACAGAATAGTTCCGTCCAGATGAAAAGTATTACATTTGATTGCAATCGAAATATCACAACAAAGACTCCTTCGAGTCTAATAACTGTAAATTGATTTTATAGTTATACGATCAACCGTGATGTTCGGTATTGGATTTTAGCTCTTGTACGTTTTCTCGATTTGAAAGAACGGAATTTTTCGTCCAAGTTATTATTACTATAGCCGATCGGATCATCCGGTCGTCCTTGCGAAACGATCCAAAAGAAGTATCAAATCCAGATTCCGACGTTAACGTTTTCGAGGGTAGAAGAGAATCACGATCTTTCACTTCTTCGTAACGCTGCCTTTTGCAACGATGACCGTCATTACGGAATGCAACGAATTTTGTTGTTTGATACCGATCGCTGTTGGAGCCCGACATCGAAGCACCGAAAGTACGCGAAGACATTTCACACGGATGACCGTTATTCAAGGATCCGGTTTGACAAAGGGGCGCCCGGAGCTATTTTTCAGCGAAGCCGTCGAAGGTGTAATGAACTGTACTTAACTGTAACGAGTTTACTGTCCAAGTTCAAGGAAATCCACTCGAATTTTTCGAGCGACTATTCACCGTGATTATTCTCAAACGATTTGACGTGTAGTACCCGTGTTACATGTTTTGAAATATGGTAAATACGTTTGACAATGAGTTTCGTTGAGGGGTGAAGAGAGTAGGGGAAACGGAATAGTTAGGGCCAAGATCCGGGACTGTCTGAATCGTACGATCTTTTCGCAGGCCAAGAACCGACAAGCACCGGACCATCCGGCACGGTAAGTCAGGTCTGCATGGGATGTATTTGCGAGGCTGCTTCTGGCTGTAACGTTACCGTGGGCTGCGACGGCTCTGTTTGCGGACCTTTCCGCATCACTTGGGGATATTGGGCGGACGCTGGGAAACCGACTCTCAATAACGAGCCCAATACAAATGAAGACGGTCGGTATCAATTTTAATGATCCTTTCTCGTTTTTCTTTCGTTTTAATGACAATTCACCTATTACTATATTATGATTTTTTTAGCTTATTCCCGATGCGTGAACGATCCGTATTGCGGGTCGCGCGCGGTCCAGGGTTACATGACTAAATTTGCTCAGGTAACTACTCTTTCGAAAAGTGATAGAACTTTGTAACTTCAAAGTACATCCGATCGCCGATCAAACGGACGAATTTTCGTACGGACATTATGTTTGTCCGAACCTACTATTGCCAAAAAATTTTTTTGCAGGACTGCAACGGGGACGGTAATATCAACTGTGACGATTTTATTCGTATTCACCGGCTAGGCGGTTATGGCTGTAGCGGTCCGCTGAATTCAAAATACGAAAACACCTATAAGCTCTGCATGCAAACTTTTGGCTAGGACTCACAACGAGGAAACATTTCTCTCTCTCTCTCTCTACCGACCAGCTCTCAAAGAAGTCTCGCATCTCACAAACATGCTACAAACATTTACTGTTGTTAAAAACAGTTGCGTAATACTTGGCCTTAAAAAAATTAGGTCAGAAGCTCCCGGAAACGTTAATGGAACGTATAGTCTACCGCTTTATCGATAGATAATTCATAATATACGATGCTTCTTTCCACGGCAATGAGAATGGATCGGTGGCTTCTTATCAAATTACTAACTGAATGTAATAGAACAATAAAAAACAATTAATTTGTTCGTAAATATATTTTTCTTCTCTTCTCTTTTAGATTGTACACCGTCAAGCCCATTATTGACAACAGAACTTTCGGATACTTTGATATCACGGTTGGAAAGGAATTGTTTTTACGGCATAGTCCCGTAAAATATTTAAAACGCGACTCTAGATCCTCGATAAGTTAATATCTTCTCCGCCAATTCGGCTCTTCCTTTCAAAGTCAATTCCTTTTCGGTTGGCGCGAGATTGTCGATAATATTTTTTATAAGAAAGTGGTTTATAAATAACCTAAGGCTCTCCCGAAAGTTCTGTAAATGAGGAGAAATAGCAATTCTTTCGAATACCCTAAGGCAAGTCTCTTCGTTTTTGTGCAACAGTATTCCCAAAACGATTTGTCTGAGGAGTTTCATAGTATGTTTATCTAATTCTGCGAAGTCGATTACCTGCAATGAACCTATACCGATTATTTATACCAACGGAGAAAGAACCGGATACGTACCTTTAGAATTGAAAATGCTACGCTGTTCTCCAGAAATAAATGCGTTAAAAACTTGGCCAAATTGGTCAGCTGTTTGGTATCGTACGTTTCCAATATTTTTAATTTATCCCACAGGGCGTACTGTATCGTGAGCTAGAAAGATGAGAGATATTTCGTGAACCAAGTACTATGTAAATACACAAGCACACGTATATATATATATACCTTATAATACGCTACGGATCCGATAAAAAAGATCATATTCATACCTGATACTTCCGTTCACACTCGCACAATTTCTGTGCCAATATCGCGTAATAAGGATTAAACTTGCTCTCGTGTAAGCAACAATGCATCAAAACATATATCACTTCCCTTTGTTGCTGATCTTTCAAGCCGAGATGATGAAATTTTTCAAAAGCATCCATATAATCTTCGGCCGTCATAAGAACACAGAAAATATTTTTCCTCGTGATAGTATTCATTCTTTGTTTTTGAGCGAGATCCAGGATTTTTTGTTCGAATTTAAGTTCGATGCTCTCCTTTTTTTCTACATTTAATTCGTCACTTGCATTGTTCATGCTTGACCAAGCGGATCCTATTATCCACCATTTTCCTCTTTTCTCAGCTATCAAGAAGAATGCCAGTACAGTCGATTTGTCGCCATTTAATACACAGTATTAGCTCGTTATTGTAACCAGTTACCTTCCAGCAAGTCCTCCAGTGAAACATTAAGTCGTGTTATCGCATTGCCTTTGCGTATTACACTCTTCGCTATTTTCTTCAGATGTTCCACGTAAGAAGAATCATATTGTGATGATACTTTGTTCGCGTTGTTGTTTTTTATCGCTAACAGAACGTCTAGCATAAAGTTAACTCTCGAGCTGCGTAACAAAAATAAAGAAGAATTAATTGGTCATTCTGCCCAGGTAGCATCCAACTATGACCGAATCGCTATATACCTTTCCCTTTTTTCGCCGCTAGCCTTCCGTTGTAAATTTTGTACAAATTCTTTCAAAGCAATTGGGTCGTCCTTCCTAAGTGGGAAGCCTGCCGTTTTTAAAACTAGCAGTATCAATTCGATTTCTTTTTCCGTAAACTTACTGGACAAATTCTCCAATATTTGATACAATAGTTTATGCCCATATATCTAATTTCATAATAACGTAAGAATTGTTTTGATAATCAATTACTTAGAAAAAGAGTAACAGGTTTGTCACTTACTTTAAAATTGTACAAATGCGAAAACATGAGAATAACGTTATCGAGCTCTTTATTTTCAACTTTCGGTGGTGTTACTAACATTTCGTTCAACTTCTTGGCGAGAACTTCAAGAAAATGAGCACCGACCTCAGTACCGACGTTAGCGTGTAGTATGGCAATTAGCATCATATGTTCGCAAACAAGGCGATCCGGAGTAAGTACAGGTGACACTAGAGCTTCGATTGTTAATTTCGATAAAATATTGTTCATGTCGTTACGACTGTTTGACATATACATTTCGTCTATCTGTAATACATAAGTTACAAGTTTCATAGGAGGAAAAGGTTGTATTTCCATTGTGTGAAAAATCATATGGCTACCTGATTGGCTATGCTGTGGATATTAAACTCTGCTACCCGATTTAGACATCCCTTTAGACGTTTCCTTAACGTTGCAATTCTTTCATCCGTGTCTTCACTGTTCGTAATGGTGCGCGCTGCGGGTGGAACGTATCTGCCGGTATTGCTTACAACATTACCTGCTTTGTCCCTTTTTCTGCCATAGATGTCTTCCCACATATCATCGCCGTTCCTTTCTCCGCCGAGTCTTTCCAAACTGTTAATTTCCATGGTTTCCTTTACGCCATCGTTGAGTGACAAATTCCATGAGCTGCTCGAATCATCATCCTGATCAAGCTCTTGCGCCAACGACGAATCTGCAAAAACGTCATTGCTCCGACTACTTTCCGTTGTACAGGGAACATTGCTTTTAATGTCCTTATCTTTCAATAAATCCCCTTCTGCAACTATAGATAAATCGTTCTGAAATTCTACATCAGACTTGTCGTTTAATAGCTCTTTTTCAGTATCTACAATTCTATCTCTGTCCTTCTCTAAACAGAAATCCAAAAGATCTATTTGTTTATTAAAGAGAAATTTATGTTATTCTCTAAATGGTAATGTTAAGTTATAAGAATAACGAAATAACAAGAAAGTCAAAAGGATACAGTCTAAACCATCCTCCACAAAAGATTTGGGAATTGAGTCCTTCTTCTTTCTCTTGTTTAATTTCAGCTGTTTTTCCAACTTCTTAATCAATATATTTTCTTTTTCGTTTGCTTCCTTCAATGAAGTCTCTTTCGCTCTGTTACGTTCAAATTCCAGCTGCCTCTTTTTCTTTTGTAACTTTGTAATTCCATCGACAGCAACATTACGCTTCTCATTCTTTTCGTTTGAACTTTCATCGGATCGATCAGGATGGCATTTGTCTATACATTTCACACGGGACTTTCCCTTTTCTTGAAAATAAGTTGCCCTAGCAATTTTCTTTTGTTTTCTCTGTTCTTTCCTTTTCTCTTTACGAGATTTTTCTACTACCTTTGAACGTTTTCTTTTGCTGTCCTTGAATTTTGATTGTCGGATCAACTTCATTTTACGATGATATCTTAATCCAGTAATATTACCATTATTTGAATATTATCGTCTAGCGTCTAACCTAACTTAGTTTTTTATGTATTGTATGTATATCCTCTTAAAATGAAGTGCATGTGAACCGGATCACAGTAATGCATGCACAAGACCGACATATATTGAATAAATCGGGAAGAGATGTGAGAATCACATATAGTCATTAACTTAGATTTAGTTTGAATCCACATGTACGTATCGTAGCAGTATCGTACGTAAACACCGCGTATCATGCAAATATACTATGCTCTGTTGGTGAACTCGCTATTAACTGCTATTAACCAACATACGATTAAACGGGTATATATGGTAAGCATTTTTGTCTCGTTGAATTAAAACACCTGGAGGCACAGCATTGTATTTTCAAAAAATTTCATTTTACCGACTGATAATGTGCCATTGATCGTTCTCTTACCTTTTTCGACAAGTTGGACAGTTTAAATAATTTTTTAATTGCCTTTATTTTACAATATTTTATATTTCAAGAGCCTTCGAAATTTGCACCAGCTTTTCCGTTATATTATTTATATATATATATACATGTATATATTCTCTCATCACAAATATTATTTATAATTGAACGTTTTGAAAAAGTACAATTTATAAATATTTCTTCAACTCGAGTTTCCAATGTTTTCAAAACATTGCGTCACAATGGAGTCCCCTCATATTGAAAAATATTACCAAACTGCCCTTCGACGTCACTGATTTTCAGTGTTTTCTTTCCTGCATCAGCCTGGATTGATTGGCTCTTTCATCTCTGTTTTGCCTTGTTGGTACCTACTTTCGTTATCCGACATACTGCCACCACAAAGCTGAACAAACCAAAATACCCCAATAATTGATGAGAAATGTCTTTCAAATTCTATGTAAAACAGTGAAATTGAATTTACGTTAGAAAGAATTTCGAATGACAGAATGAAAATGCTGATGAAAGTATCACAAAGTTCCATGATAGTTACCATTAAGAAAAGGTAACGATTGAGTAATGACGAAGATTTATATCGACTGTTTCGCTTGAGTTAACCTTACTTTTACAATATTTAACTCTGTTACTTTTCGCACATCAATGTGATTTTGTTAAACATAAAGTTTTTTAAATATTATCGTTGAACAATGAAGTTTACATGATATTGAATTTCCAACATTTCAGCGCGGCTCGAAAAGAAAGCATTTTTCTATTTCAACGATGTAGCTTCTCTGCTCAGAAAGTATCCTCTGATAATACGACACAAAAATCAAGTGTCACGCAGCTTCCACCGCTGACCCAGCCTATACCTAATTTACCAAGAGCTGTTTATTCCACGGCAAAAGAGGAACATCAGACCACTAGAGTCACAGTCCTACAAAATGGATTAAAGGTTGCTTCAGAAAATCGGTTCGGCCAATTCTGTACGATAGGTGGTAAGTCGTGGAAAGAAATTCGACGACGCATTGAACTGTTTGACATTTTTCTATAGACAAGGAACATATTCGTTTGTTATAGTTTTAATTGACTCTGGCCCCCGCTATGAGTCTGCTTATCCCAGTGGTATCTCCCATTTTTTGGAGAAATTGGCATTTGGCGTAAGACTTTTATTATATATAGATCGACTAATGTTGCAAAAATAAGAAAAATATTAGATACTCAATGGTCATCTTTTACAGTCGTCGAGAACATACGAAAGTAAAGACCAAATAATGCTGGCACTGGAAAAGCATGGAGGTATATGCGACTGTCAAGCTTCGAGAGACACATTCGTTTATGCCGCATCTGCGGAGCGTCATGGATTGGATAGAGTTACGCAAATTTTAGGCGATGTAGTTTTGAGACCTCGAATCACAGAAAAGGAGGTACAATTAATACTTTACAATTTTGTGTACTGCACGTTTAATCTGTTCTATCGATATGTCTTCTCTAAATTGCTTTTCAAATGATTCAAACCGTCATGATTATAAAAACAAGGATCGTTGATCTATTATTAGGTAAACATAGCAAGACAAACTGTTCGATTTGAATTGGAATCTTTGCTTACCAGACCAGAACAGGAACCGATACTTATGGATATGATTCATGCTGTAAGTAAGAGAAACATTGCTTCATGGTGACAATAGAAGAATTTTTGAAACATCTAGTGGAATTGACCCGCGTAATTAGTGGCTTTCCTTGTTAGGCTGCATACAGAGACAATACTCTTGGACTGCCAAAGATTTGCCCAGAAGAGAATATTGATCGGATAGATCGGAAAATATTGTTCGACTATCTGAGTCGTCATTACGTGCCAAGTAGAATGGTTGTAGCGGGTGTCGGTGTTGAACATGAGGATCTCGTTCGGGCCGTTGAAAAGTAAATATTCCATCGACGTTAATTGAAATATCATCACAAATGCGATTTACCCACGATAAGATGGCATTGATAAAAGTGAAATTTTTATCATTACAGATATTTCGTCAATGAAAAGTCCACGTGGGAGGAAGAAGACAATTCGATACTCTCGGGAAAGCCTTCAGCAACGGTTGACGCATCGATCGCCCAGTATACAGGAGGTTACATGCTAGTTAGTAATTATCCTTCCATATTAGTCGATTAAACGAATTTCTTTCAAAGATCGTTCTTCGGCAATGACCGACAGACTTCAGTAATGTCCAGTGTTACGTGCTTCGATAGGAAGAATGTAACGTACCGGTATACGCGGGACCCAGTGGTTTGCCAGAACTATCGCACGCAGTGATTGGATTGGAAGGATGTTCCCATCAGGATTCTGATTTCGTTGCTATGTGCGTGTTAAATATGATGATGGGCGGGGGAGGGAGTTTCAGCGCCGGGGGGCCAGGAAAAGGCATGTACACTCGTCTATATACGAACGTACTAAATAGGTAAGAGCTTGCTCGCTCTCTCACAGATTTCTTGAGTTACCGAGACGGAATGAGACTGTACACAAGTGTTATGTATCACAGGTACCACTGGTTGTATAGTGCAACGGCATACAATCATGCATACGCTGATACTGGACTTTTCTGTATCCATGCATCTTGCACTCCTTCCTACGTTCGAGAAATGATCGAAGTGATCGTACACGAAATGGTTGAGATGGCCAATAATATTACCGAAAGCGAGCTAGCGGTACAAGTTTTTCACTATATTATGACTTATCTTGTATTGGACTTTCCAAAAATTTGAAATCTCACTTTAAATCTAATGAAGTTGAAAGATTACATTGTTTATATGAAATTATTTGCAATGATACAGAGGGCAAAGAAGCAATTACAGTCTATGCTGTTAATGAATCTGGAACAAAGGCCCGTTGTATTTGAAGATATCGGAAGACAGGTTTTAGCAACCGGATCTCGAAAACGACCGGAATATTTTATTCGAGCAATCGGTAAATGAATCCCTGCTGTTTTTACCGTGTAGTTTGTACCCTCCTTCTATATTTTGATGCTGTGAATCCTTTGAAAATGTGAAAGAAACGATGAAGGTGGAAGTTAACTAAAAGATGATTAAACATTGTATGTTTTACCAGACGCAATATCCAAGGATAACATAAGCAGGGTAGCGCATCGTTTACTAAAGTCACCGCCCAGCGTGGCAGCCCGGGGAGAAGTAAGAACCGTTCCACCGATCGCTGACATTCAAGCTGGATTAATGGATGTGCAAGGAAGATTACCTGGCTCCCGCAATAGATTATCGTTATTTCGTTAAAACTTACTATTAGGATTTCTTTTAGAATTGCAGTTTTTCTCTTCGATGAATTCAGCGAATGTACTTCGACTACTTTATTAATTTTGAAATGTACTCGTCGACATCGTACACCGAATACGATCTAAACTTTTTAAATCTAAATCAATCATGACTGAAATCCTGTTATTTATTTTTTATAAAACCTATATTTTGTCTTACACTCTGGTCATACTCGCTGGTAGCACTGCTATCAGAAACGTGCGTTCGTACGTAGCATCGTATTACATTCGATACACATTTGTGACGGACACTTTAGACGGTGTTATTGTTGAAAAAAAAATAAAGACAGAGATGCGCTTAACATTGATATTATCAAAATAAATAATTTTACAGAGATATAAACGGAAAAGGACAGGCTTTTACATTGTACTTTCTTTATTTTCGTACCACGCTCTACTCCAACGATTTACACGCGTATTCCGAGTTAATCACCGCCCACTTTCAACGATCTCTCGTTTTCTCTCGAATGAGCGTGGCAAAGAAGTTGATCGGATCAAGCTTCCGTTTCCTCCAGGGTCTTCAAGAAGGAAGCCTTCTTCTGGGCCACGCGATTCTTTCTTTCGGACAATGAAAGTTTTGCAAGATTCCACCGCTTTTTAATGGGTACTTTATCCTTGACGATCTTTGTATGTTCCGGATTAGAGCGAATTGCTTCGTGTGCACTTTTATAGATTCCCTCTATCTGTTAACGAACAGAAAAAACAGAGACTGTAGTCTTACTGTCTTCGAACAAGAGGATGCTGCGTAGAAAAAGATATTAGCGGGCAACGGTAAATGGAATGTAACAAAGGTTAATGCACGAAAAATGCTGTTAGATATGCATTCATCTAGACGCAACCAATGTATTTATTATTGTCCAACCGCGACACCACGAGGACTGTAAAATCCAGGGGTAATTATTAGTTGGACGAGATTTCCGATTATTCGATTAATTTGCATAGAATTACTTACACTATCTGCTGTAATGCCATTCTTGATGTATTGCGAGAATTGTCGCTTGAAAACGTCATAGTCTTCTTCCTCCAACTTACTCATGTAATTCGCAACGTGTTGTCCGAAAATGTGTTGCCGATGTACATCAGCACTGAACGACTTCGATTCGCTGTTGTACCCGGGAAACCTTTTGGTGCTGAGTACCGAGACAAGATAAAGAATTTCAGCAACGAGTAAATTGATCGTTCAACGAATCCTTCGTAATCATTCGTTGTCAGAGACACTACTATATAATCCCTTTATGTCTATGCGAAGGCTATAACGTTGCGCAGTAAAACACTGGCGCAAAGAAATGCTTTGCTGTGACTCAGATGACGCGCATGTGCCGTTAATCATCACGTTACTTGACGGAGCAAGACGTTGGTTATAAAATCATGAATTTTTCAATCCCCAGAGCTGTTATGTCGTAATTTTTGTCTATACACACCTATGCGGAATGTTAAGACCGCCATCAACGGCGCCTTTCATAGCACCAAATACCCTAGCGCCTGTAGTTGTACGCATTAAACCTGTGTCCAAGTAACACCTAAAGGCCCTTGGTCCTTCGTCTAGTTCCTCGACATTATACTCATCGCCCGTCACTTCTGTCGTACCGGTATACAATGTGTCGAGACCTAATTTTTTTAAAAGCTAAAAAAAGGAAAAGACCATGCTCATCAGCAATTTGAGTATGACCGTTACTCTTGTTACATTTTAAGTAGATCGTACGATCGTCAGATTTATATATTTGGGAACAATTGCAGTTTCTTCAGTTACACATCAAAGCGAGCTGAGTAGTTCATCATTTGGTACTAGTTTTCATTAAAAAATATTAAAAAGATAAAAACATACATATAAATGCTTACTCTGCGAGCTAACAGCAATCCTGTGCAATAAGCAGAGGCATAATTTGTAAGTCCAACTTTAATTCCATATTTGGGCAGTTCGTGGCTGTATGCAGCACACACTATCCTGTCTCCTTCTATTCTTGAATAAGCAACCTTCGATAGAAGATAAAAATATACTGTTTCAGATATTTCTCTATTTTACAATTGTTGTTGCTTGTGGTATACACTCACCTGGCAAGTGATATCCTTGTTCGATAAGCGAACGATCAGTCTGTATTTAGGAGTGTTGTACTTATTTTTGTCTTGAATAGTGAGTCGCTTACGCGCATAATAATCGGTCTTTCCTTCACGTCGTCGCTTGAATTTCACTTGGTAACGCTTAAAGTACTGCTTATTTTTTACAACTTTTACAAAACCCTGTTTAACGAAAGATTATCAATTACTAGATATTTTTAAGGTCTTCGGACTTTGCTTTCTAAAGCTAATTACAAGTATTAATGAGCGTAGAATAAGAATTTGCGGGATTTTTAATCGGGTCGGCTAGCAATTGGACAGATTGGTTCCATGAACACAGCAAACATATCATTCCTACAGCTGAGATCTAATTGATTTATGCAACGAATCGAAAAGCGAAAGAAAGTCAAAATACAACATCATCGATACAAATAATTTTTTTGAAAAGTAAGGTATGTTGCTCCATGTGGAGCGATATCGCCACGTTAGCCTTACTGGGAACGTTCGGAACGATCCTTGCTTCGTTGCTACGACCAAGCACTGCTTTCATAATCTTTCTCAATAATAACCATCCTACGTGTTTGCAGGTTTTAAATAAATTATAAATATATTATAGCAGACTTTAGAGTGAAATACGTTGATATTAATAAATAATTACTTGCCATTTTATCGGTAAATGTTGTAGAATGATCCGACGCGAACACTACCTCTCCAAGAGCTACGCACAAAAAGGAAGTTGGCGCTGCGCCCTCCTTCGTTACACATGCACATTGGACTTATCAAGTACCATGAATGAGATACATACAAGATTGACATACTGTTTCACGATTTTAAAATTTTTGTAGCCACTACTTTCATTCTATTCACAAAATTCTATATACCCCACAGATTTCTAAAGACAGTATCGTAATTACGACTATTTATAATTAAAAAAATATTAGTAAGATATGAGTCTCTGAAAAGTGGCAGAATATAAACGTTGGGCATAGTAATTTTATTTTTTTCTGGCTATACAGTCATACAGCGACCCTCTTAAACGTTAAACTATACGAATGCTAAAAGAGTGGAAACTCGCTATTTTCAAGAGGTTCTGGAGCCACTGCTTTAAGCGCCATCTACTTTTTTGAAATTTTCTGCATTTCTCTGGCGCGAACTAACCCCTCAATGAAAGACAAATATTTACGCACTAATATGTCGCTTATCTCTTGACTGAATTAGGTGCCGTTTGTTTCAGCGTCTTACTTATAGTCTAAACTATCGATCTACTAATGGAAAACACTGAAACATTACCGGATTACTCGCTATAAGTAAGTTTAAAGCGAGTCTCTTAATGAACCCACTTCAAGTAGCTCGCGTTTCAGATTGCGATACCGCGGAACGGGAGAAAGAATAACCATTAACGCCTTTTAACGTAAAAAGTTAACTTTAATCAAACTAAACTTAATACAAAAAGAAGCGTGTATTCGAAGCTTTGGCCACGTGCACGTGCCTAGGGCGTTCTCTTGTAGGGGTGGCTAAAGCCTCATGTCACCCTCTGCCGGGTGGCTCGTCACACCGCGTCAAAACTCCCTAATCTGAACTCGTGGCGACAGTGATGCCACAAGTATATGTTTCCCAAAAATAACGTCTTTTTTCTAAGAGGGTTGCAATTTTGTGACATATACCATCTGAAAGGGCGTGAGAAAGTGCATTAAAGAAAAAGAAGGTCATCTCCGTAGCACTTGTAGAAGCCAAGAAAAAAGGAAACGAAGTTCTCCGGTTTTCGGAGAGTGCATTCCGATAGATGGCGCCGCCATCGCGTTTCAAGAACCCCTTGAAATTAGTGAGTTGCCCCTCTTTCAGCATTTGCTTAGTTTATGGCTTAACTCTAAAATACATGGAATATATTTTGCCATTTTTCTCGGCTTCTAAAGGTGCTACAGAGATGATCCTTTCTTTTTGTTTAACGCAGTTTTTCACGCCCTTTCAGATGGCATATGTCACAAAGTTGCAATCCTCGTAGAAAAAAACATGTTATTTTTGGGAAGCATATATTTACTTGTAGCAAATAACCGAGTAGAGTTTAAACATTTTTCGAAACTTAGGCAAAGCCTTCCCCATCTAAGCTTCTTCTAAGACTCCCTTGGTTAAATCGTCCGTTTCTAATAATTAATATTAATAACAATAATGATCCAATCTAATGTAGAATTCATTTTTTCTCCTTCATTTCTATTTGTTGTGGATGTAGATATGCGAAATGCAAATTTCAATCCCTTAACGACGATTCATCTTCTTTAAGCGATCAAAGAATTTCCTTAGTATAACAGAAAGTCTATAATGTATGAGGTTTAAAAAACGACTCGACAAATGATGCTACATAAGAATATTATGATCATGCGATTTATTGATCTCTATAAATATTATATTTCCCAAATATAATTTATTTTAGAGCTTAATCGAAAACCATCGATTTGTTTCTTCTCCACACAGATTTTGCTAAATTCGATGCGTCTCATTTGAAATATTTAAAAATATAATATGCTTGCCTTTTGGCTATACACAGTCTTAATAAATGTCCATATATTCCAGCCAATTTTGATTTATAGTTTTCAGGATGAACAGTGCTTTTGTTGTGCAGTGTCGAGTACTGCGACGGTAATTTGTTGTTGGAGTAAAGTGCATTACGATTAAATAAACTTAATCGTTCATATCGTAGAGATAGTGACATTGTTTCTCTCGAAAATTTTCAGTCTTGCATGTTGCCTGCATCCCAGTCGCTCAGGTCTTCGTTCCAAACGTTATTTTCGTCGACTCCATCGGTACTGTTAAATGTTTTCACATCGAATATACTTTTCAAAGGAATTGTAGGTTGTTGGACATGTAGAATCTGCGTTTTTTTTATGACAGGTTCCATGTCTGTAAAAAAATCATACTCCTCTCTCGCAAAATCGCTCGACTTGGAATTTTTTATATCAAGCTCGGAGATATCGGAGAGGGTTTGTACCTTTTTCACAAACTTAGATTCTTTGTCCGTATTTAAAAAAGCATCTGCAGAAGTCACCGACATAGTCGAGTTTGAAACAGTGGTAGAGACTTCGTCGGACTGGCAACTATCCTTGAGAGATTGTGATACGCACTGTTGAGCGTCTGCAGAAACTTCTTGCGCCTCCCAATCTGACCAAGCATACTCCTCCTCGACGAAGGTATACCCAAGTTCTGCTTTGTCCTCTCCTCCATCCGGCGAAGGCCTTTCTGGCAAGTCGATTTGTTTCGCGCCTACGGCGTTTGTCGGTACGGAAAATTCGACGATATTCACAAAAGCCGAATTAACGCCGCTCGACGTGTCGTCGCTAGTATTTGTTTTATCGTTTGGTCGACCATCCGTAAAGAGTTTTCCTCTGTTTCCTCCTATAACGGTAGCAGCACCCAAAATGGGAACAACATCGGCTAATGCTCGCAAAGTCGCACACACTAAATGATCATTGGTATCTTTTATCCCGACGAGCAGCTCTGGCAGTATCTGACTCTTTAATTCGTCCACTTGAAAGGTACAAACGAACGAATGAAAATGTGACAAAAGCACCGAACGTATCGACGCGTCTCTTATACAAAACATTTGTAACAGTTTAGGTATTATATACGCCTTATAAGTAGAAATTGAGAATAAATTGTTTTCATCAGTTTCATCTGCAAATGAATGCAAAAGATTAGTGGCAGCGACGGTGGTGCTTACCGAATTAAAATCATTCCTAATTTTCTCACCCCTTGGTTTCAAAACAAAGGGTAACAATTTTCTTTGAGCCGTGGAATCTAATAAGACTATCCTTGAAAGCAGCAGGCGACCTAGTTGTTCTGCTACCACATTCTCAGGAAAAACTCTTAATTGTGTAACTAAATTTCTGTAATGAAATATTCGAAATATTTGCGATACATCTAAATAATTCGTTGTCAACACCAATATCTGTTTTAATGGATAATTAGAACTTGAACTTGAAACTCACTCGAAAAATGCTTCTTTCTCCATGTTGATTTTAAGGGGTAATTCTTCCAAAAATGCATGAATTCTCATAAAATCATGATTAAAGAATGGATGTCTTAGAACGGCCAAAAGTTTACTTCTTAAGCATGGATCTGTATTTTGTAAGTTGTCTTTACAAAATTCTCTGAATTCTGCTAGCCCAGGTATATCTTCTGCGATCATATGCAAAAAGCAATAGAAAAGTAATTTGACTTTGTCCGATGGCATTTTATATTCATGCAAAAATCGTATGTTTACCCAAATTTTTTGATTTTAATATGTCTTCAGCTAGAACTCCAAATGCATAAGTATCGATCGTGGTAAAATTGGTAGGTGTAATTGTTGCGTCTTCGTCCGGGGATATGGCTTTCTCGTATCTGTACTTTTTAATCTTATGCATGTAAGCAGGCGTCAATTCCTTAGATTTGCACAGGTACTCTAATCCTCCCAACTTCCAACATCCTTCCGGTGTAACATAAATCGAACTGGCGCATACATTATTGTGAGATGCCGATGCTTTTTCATGAAGAAATACCAAAGAGCGCAAGATGCTATATAGACCGATACATATTTGAAGTGCGTTTTGAGTTTCGATAACTTGAATCAGGGGTCTAACTTGCTCCGTGGTAAGGAAAAATTTACTAGCTTTGGACCACGAAGAAACGTATTTCAAGATGCAAGGATGTCTATGCAACATTAAATTCTGAAAAATACATCTTCCGTAGATATCGAAATATACGGTTAAAATCTTAAATATTAGAAGCGGCGGCAGATGCAGAAAGGAATATTATCGACGTGTCAAAATGATTATGAGTTAAGCAGTTAAGCAATGCGAAACTAAGGTTAACCTTTGCGAGTCTTTCCAGAGGAGACGGCTTCCCAAAACTTGCACTGTAATGTAAAGACGGTTCACTGATAAAAACTGAAACCTTTTTGTGATTATGATCCTTCAGGCTCGCACTATGATGTATCCAGAAATCTGTCACTTCCACCGACTTCTCGTCGACTTCTAGCCCATTGAGGGCACTTCTTTCATTCCCCATTAATCGTTAGTATTTCGAACTATTGGTTACGATCACGCAAAATGAAGCAATTTAATTCCTAAGCAATAACTGAAAAAACATTCGAGGTAGAACTTGTAGCGTTAATAATGATTCGTGACTTTTAAATGTGTGGTGCCTGTTCCGCGACCCTTTCGAATTAGGTTCATCATCTCAATCGGGCATCGATACAACCACTTTGCTCAATCCTGATATACATCGACTCTTATGAAATGAAGTCGTTTAATACGCCGTACTCTGTTCCAAACTGCTGCAATAGTTTCCCTCGATCTAACCAAAGGGCCTGTGTACCCTCTGTGTGCATGTGTGTGTGTGGGAGGGAGGGAGGGAGGGAGAGAGAGAGAGAGAGAGTCAAGCCGTACGTTCTGTACCAGTACAAGACGTACCAGAGCATACCAGAGCACTGATCAGTACTGATTCACCGCCCTCTGGTCATTCAGTTTCGTCTATGCACTGACAATACACACATTGACACTTGGCTATATTTACTAACTCTGCTTATCCCTTCCTCATGGAACGTATTCGTGGAGTACACCGAGTGCATGCAACCGATGCATCCACATGTGACTATGTGCAATTAAACGACGAAATTTCCACTTCATGGACACGCCGCGCACAGTGAAAGAAAACATGAAGGCAAAGAAGATTTCTTTTTCTTTTCCTTTTGTCCCGATTAATGAGCTTGAGTAATCTTGATTTGCTATTACGTACATATGTAGGTAAGTAGCAATAGTAATCGTTAAATTTCGTGCTACGGTATTCGCTATGGGATTCGTTAAGGTTCGATGAAATATTACGGTCAGAAGTTAAACGTAACTTCAATTTGCCATTAACAGTTTTATTCTCATATTTCTGCAGGTAGATGTATAAATTAGTGTTGTCATATCATTAACTACGGTCAAATAGAATTACAGGCGTTCTGTAATTTCATGATAGGTACGAGAATTCATAACATTGTTCTGTCATACTTTCGAAGATATTCACGAGACAACGGTCATTACGGTATTACACTTTTAATTACAGCTTTTCATCGCGGTACAGGAGCTAATACCGTACCTTAATTATTTTAGAAAAAACGTAGCATTCAGTTTCTAAACACGAGCGATACTGACACATACCGTCGGTAGTAAGACGAATCATCGTCACTTTTGCCCACATGTTGAGTTTTTGTCATTCATAGTCTTTTTCCCACATTTAGTGGGATTGGTTAAGGTATTACAACGATCCGTCGGCTAATCGATAAGTCATGATGATACGTTGACATCGATTTTACTTGGTCGTTTTTTCATCGGCCGGGTGATAATGATCCAGTGGACCAGGCGATAATCATTTTATCCCTATGTTGCACAGCACACGGAGTGAAAAGCATCGCAATTCGTGTTTAACTGTCAATAGCTAAACGAATTTAATTCATCTTTTTCCGATTTTATTCCTTTACTTACGCTTTTGCCTAATTTTTTCATAATCTCGTCGTTACCCGCATTAAATGCGTTTACTCGTAGTCCACGAAACGTTTGTTACGGCTGATCACAAAACTGATTAACTATACGATGGTAAACGTTGTCGCAATTCCGTTGAAATCATAGAAATTGGTTGCTGATCTAATATCGTGTTTTGCAACAGTAATTACTCGAGTAACTAAGTCGTCATTGAATAATCACGCGTATAACTAATTATAAATTTGCAATAAAAAAACTGTCATTGCGTATCAATGGCGTGATTATGGTAACGACGTTAATTTAGCTACAATTGTAATGTGGCATAATATCATGTGTCAAGTAATATAATATAATATAATATAACATATGTGACGTGATACAATGCGACATAATGATGAGACTAATAATACATAATGATAGAGATGACGCGTACGATGGTAACAATGATAACAGTCATTGTGATAATTAAAATAATAATGTAAGAAGAAATCATCTAAAATTGTTAAAAACGCCCCTATTTTCATTGAAAATACATTATGGAAACTACTTATAATGCTATGTTGGTAAAAGTTTATCCTTAATCGCCAGTGCAATTGATGATTACGTCGAAGTTTCAATATTTTAAAGAATACAACAGCATAAACGTGTCAAATACACGATTTTAATTGGTTCTTCTTCAGGTATTCTTTTCAACAACCTTTTTTTCGTACGAATATTTAAAGGTTAAAAGGTGTAGACAATATTATTCCTATCGGCAGCAGTACACCTTTGTTTCTACTTTGGTAACACGTGCTCTTCTTGAGTTCATTCTACATTTAAGCTCGTGCCAAATAAATGACCATTGTTATTGTAATAAAATTGGCAAAAATAAATTCCTGTTAATACTACTGTTTATTTTCATTGGCTTCATTTTTTATAATAATAATAATAATAATAATAATAATAATAATAATAATAATGATGGGAAATTGTAATAATAACAATAATAATATTAATATAATAATAATAATAATAATAATAATGCTTGAACTGCAACGAAAGCAGAGAATATACAATCTTTTTATCTACGATTCATGATGCAAGAATGCTGCAATTCACTTGATCCAACGGAATATTTTGTAGCACGAAAAGTTCTGACGTTCTATTCGTGGTTTACATACTTCGTAAATAATATCTCGTATTCCAAATACCGAAAGACCGATGGTCTTTATCAGCGTACGTGGTCAGGTTCAAACGTGTGATACTCACGAATAATCGGATGGTCTTCCAGTTTTCAGCCATAACATTCTTCGTGACCTTGAATACGCTTCAATGAACTACCAATTTACACCAATTACCGATTGATCGCTCTGAATCAGCGACGTCACGCGCATCTGTACGACCATCGTGCCGTTAATGAAAATTTCAGTGACTTCGACATAAAGGGTACAGAGCAGCCTTTGTCTTCTTCGTGTGATTTTTAATTGTCGACTTCGAATTTGCCGTGGAAAACGTTGCAACCGTCGTGCGATAATCTTTGTCGGTTTACAAATTTTCAAAGACCTAAAGTTTTCATTATCATCGCGGATCTTTATCGTATCCACGCATGAAAATACGTGCGAATCCTGTCGTACCTCGTGAGGCTTCTTCAGTCTTTGAGCGTATTTATTGCAAAAACCCTTTCCTATCTCCGGGCGACAATCGAGCGCAAATTGGCTCGATGATCTAGAGAGGTTTTGCATTTTCAACGTACATTCCATGACAAGAAACTCAATGAAATTGTTAGTGATCGCACGTTTTAAGACGCTTCTCCGGTTCCAGGAGTCTCATTCTAGTCTCTTATTATCGCGACGCAATTAATAGAGATTCGTTCGTTGAAATCACGAAGAACCAAGCTTCATAATTCTTAAACAACAATAACATCTATTTTCTTTCGTCGATTCGTGTAACGGACGTTCTCAAATCATTTCAACCGAATGTAATAAAATGCAAAGCTGAGAATCGTAAGATTCTGAGCTATCGTAAATTAGGTGACATGTTTTGTAATATGAATGTACTCGATTCTCTTGTAAATACGAATACAATTTCATTGTTACCATTTACCTTGTAATTCACGCAATGTCAATTTGTGATAGCGCCGTATCTTGTCCGTGTATATTGTTCGCGCATGTATCTTTTAAATTTATATTCACTCGTTTTGCTGATTCACTTCTTCCTTACTATCGGCCTCCTGTTGATTCACGTTAGGCTTATTGCCTCCTTGTTGAGCACCGGCACCACTCTCGTTAATTTTATCATTGTGGGATTCCGATTTTTCGTTCGAGTCTATCTTGACGTTCCCTGTAAAATACAGCAAGGCAATGAAGATTATTGTCTCCTATATTTGAGTTTCAGTTAGCAATATTAAAACTGTACCTTGGGTAGAGTAGTATTGCTGCTGCATCTTCAAGTTACGCTGCTGCTGCTGTTGTTGCTGCTGTTGCTGCTGCTGATGCAAATTTGATCTGTGACGATTTATTTGAGCCTGTTGCTGTTGAGATGGCATGCAATTCGGCTGCTGTTGAGTAGGATTATTCGGATTTGGGCCTGGTGCAAACGGGACAACGGGTCTTTGAATCGGTTGCGGGTAGCGTTGTTGCGACGGTTGTATACCGGCACGCGGTGGTATACCCATACCACGCACATTTTGTTGCAGAACCTGGAATTTGTGCAATACGTGGAGATATGTAAGAAATAAAGGCATCGCGATGGGCGCACTTGCTCAAGCGTGTATTGGCTACTTACCACAGCCGATTGTCCAACGCCTTGATACTGCTGATATTTGTGATGTTGCGTTGGACTTGGTTGCGGCTGCTGAGACGACGACTGCTGCTTACAATTTCTCGACTTAGGCGACGGTATTTGAAGTGCTACGATAAAATTCGTACATCGTAATACAGGTTGGACGAAAGAGAGAGAGTCGTTTTCGATTGTAAGTAGAACAACATGGTAATCCATTATAAAATATTAGCTTTCTGGAAATGTACTTACTGGAACCGAAGACGGATGCAAGTACGTCTTGCTGGCTCCCCGAAGGGCTCTTCAGCTGCCTGGGTTGTTCCTGTGGTTGATGTTTACTAAGAAAAGTTGGACCAGCATTCGCTGGTCCGGGTAATCCTCCGGTGGGGTTGCGAAATTGCTGGGCAGCTGCGGCAATCTGTAAACCTGAACCGGACAAAAATCCGGAGCCGAAATTTTGCAGACCGACAGGAGTGGCACTGCCGGTTGCTAAATTTTGACTGTGCTGACCAAATCCCTGTAGACCGTAATGAGTACCGGTTTGTTGAGTAGCGCCTCCTGGTTGATAAAAACCTGTCTGAGAGCCGGGAAACACGTCTGAAAATGTAACACCATGTAAGAAGGTAATTACATACGAGACAGTTAACAACGTAACGACGAAAGAAGAAATAAAGAAAGAATTCGAGGCAGAGAAAGAAAGATATTTTGTTCGCATTCAACAGAGGACGATAAACGTTATATTTCTTACCAGCGGAGGTGGCACTGTAATAGCTGTTGGCTGACGCTTGGACGTTCGGACCGGGTCTTTGAACCAACTGGGAATTGCCCATGTAACTACCGCTTACACCGAGCACTTGATTCGGGTCGTACGGTATGTAAGTGAGCTGCAAAATGTAAATGAGATCGACGATGTAACAACAATGAAAATAAAGTTTTCAGGTAGGTTGGAGGGTGAATGGGAAGGAGAAGGGGAGAAAAGTCGAACTTACCGGATTCGGCTGAGGAGCGGACGGTGCTTGAAAATGCGGAGCTTTCGTCCCAATGGCACCGATCGGCTGGGAAGATGGTTTTACGCTGGCCGACATCAAAGAATTTGACGAAGAGCTGATAAGAACGGTGTTTGGATTATTACTGAGTTGCTGATTTTGTCCAAACGGTGGAGCAGCGGCTGCGGTCTATGAAAAGCGATCGTATATGTCTTTGTAGATACGTACGCACAAATAGATTCGAGAATAACCGAAGGAGCGTGAAAGTTGAAAGACTACTTACGATTCGGTACTGCGAGAGGTTGCTTTGATACATGTCGGGGGTCGGGGCGTTTGGCGCGTGTGGAGGAGGCGGAGGCGGTTGTTGCAAGTATACGTTTTGCTGATTGAACGAATTTTGGAGAGACGGCGCGTACGGCGGGTATTGAGTGAACGGAGATCGACTTTGATCCAGTTGAAACGCTCCATAGAGACCACCCGCTTGGGCTGGTAGCTGTCCGGAACCTGTATTGAATAACACGGCAGGCGGCGAAGGTATGGCGGACATGCTTCCGTATTGCGCGGCTTGCGTGCCAGGATACTGAGGAAATTCCTACAATAAAACCAGAACGAGCACGTTACGACGGAGAAAGCGAAAAAGAGCGGCACATCGTATTACATATAATGTATAAGATCCCGAAGTAATAGGATCATGTCATATGTGTGATACGTGGAACATGGAATTCGGACGAGGAAAGCGATAAGCGAAAAGCTAAAAGCGATAAGCCATTTAATAACATAGGAGAGAAGATATACCTGATAATTTATATGAGAAGGCTGCCCGGTAGAATTGAACGGAGGTGGACTTAGAGGGCCTTGAAGGCTGGCAGGAGGATGACCGATCGGACTCTGGCCTGCTCCTATGGGACTCGGCCCGGGGACGGTGGAGCCTGGTTGGGTGCTGCTGCTTCCCGAAGATTGTTGCTGCGGCTTCACCTGCGGGGGAACCAGCTGCGCATCAGGCAAAGAGTCAGCGTCTTCCCACAGGGGACATGGTATTTCGTTATTTTATTTCCTATTTACATCACTATCAACTGTCGTTTTAGCAAATGCTCTTCGGACGACGTACTCTTTCGGAAATTAATTTATCCTATTTAATGTTTCTCTCAACTCTGGTGAAAATAGTTAGGTTCATTGCTAAACGCGCGATTGGATAGTACGAAAAAGAAATGGGAACAATCGTCTTTCGTTTAATGTGACGATGAAGCTTTGATTCGTAAATATTTGCTTTAATGGCAACGCTGACAATGCAACAACAATGGCAATGAGGCTGTCAATCATGATGAAATGGTAGGAGGGCGGCGACAACGACGACGATGAAGACAACGACGACGACGAGGACCACGACGAGGACAAGGACAACGACAACGACAACGACAACGACGACGACGACGACGACGACAATGACTACGATCGAAACGATAAGGGGCAATAAGGGCAATGGAAACGATAAAAGTGTAGAAAAGAATGGAAAAAATCGACACAAACGAAAAGGTCGCCGGTAAAGTAGAATTGTCAACGAATAGATGGATCAAGATACGCGAGATGAAGTATTCGACGTGAAATTAAATCCACGAGACGCGTTAGCCACTTACCTTTCTGATTTTCACCATGGTAACTATTTAAGAGAATTCCAAAGGAAAGAGAATTTAAGTCAGAAGTGGTAACGAAGTAGTGGACGATCGGTAAAATAAGTTTGATAAAAATAATGGAGTGTCGTGCCAATTTCTAGTGATGTAATAGTTTCGTTGCATGCATGGTAATATGATAAGAAATGTGCGCGAAATGATTTCTCACCTTGCAGACGTTCGTGGAAGTCGTTATTTCGTTTTTCATATTATTTTGATTGTACTGTTGATGAGGGCTGTAATTGTCATCGACGTCTGTACTTTCAAACGCCTGGGGAAATG
The DNA here is from genome assembly GCA_963989415.1 of Cerceris ruficornis. Lineage (NCBI taxonomy): Eukaryota > Metazoa > Arthropoda > Insecta > Hymenoptera > Crabronidae > Cerceris > Cerceris ruficornis. The sequence continues at coordinate 155,878 of OZ022523.1, forward strand.
TATTACCGCTACTGACTACACTGCCATCTTCGTGCTCCACCACGGTTGGCATCGGCGGTGCATTTTCCCATACTTTCTTAACCGAAGCGATCTTCAAATTAAGTTCCGCCGTCGAGGGTGAAATGGTATTTTGACCGGTAGCCATGTGCATCGATCGCGGCATTCCTAGACTCTTACTTTTGTCTTCCGTTAATTGGGAAAGATCCGAGTCAAATGTAAAATCGAGTTTCATGTCGGCATTATCCTCATTTTTATTGAACGAGAGAGGCATCTGAATGGGCTCCTGATTCTTATCCTTCATGAGGTCGTTGCTCTTGTTGGAGAATGCAACGGGTAGGGTTTGCTGTTGATGCTGCTGCATCGCCGTACCACTGCCGTCCTCCTCCAAGTCACTACGCTTTTCGATCCGCTGTTGGGCCTTTATGTGATTCGGAAACTTTTTCACCGCCAAATCGGAAGGGCCCCCCTTCGTGGTTTTCGAGTAATTCGTATTTTCGAAGATCAACGTCTGCACCGGCGGAGAGGAGACGTCGGAGACAGTTTTTTCGTTGAGCGGTTCCTTTAAACTTTTTCCAACTTTTTCGCTGTTCGGTGAATTTCGTTGACTGTTATTTCCGGAATTGATTTGCTCGTTGACTTCGTGCCCGTGTCCGTGTCCAAGGCTATGTCGACCGTGTCCATGGCTGTGCCCGTGGCCATGATTGTGCCCGTGTCCGTGTCCGTGACCGTGTCCTTGACTCTGGCCCTGGCCCTGACCTTGGCCCTGACCGTGACTCTGGGGGTGTCCATGACTGTGATCGTTTTGCGCGGCGAGACCGGACATTAATTGAATATCGCTGGGAACCGCGGTGGGGGAATTTGATCGTATCTGACTGGTGAACGGTTTGTCCCAAGCGTTGACGGACGGCGGTGGTGCGGGACTGCTCGACGAATCTTTTGTGTAATTACCGTTAGAGCTGTTCATTTTACTTCCGTCGGTAGACTCCGACGGGCATATTTGCTGTTGCTGCTGTTGCTGCTGTTGCTGCTGCTGCTGCTGCTGTTGCTGTTGCTGTTGCTGTTGCTGTTGGTGATGCTGTTTCACCAGGCGTTGTTTTTGAAATCGCGGTGCAAGATTCAAACTCCGGGAATTTCTTTCATACTGCTTTTGCATCATATTCGCAGACTGTGGAATGGTCTGACCCAATAAAGGTGGTATATTTTGTACCTGTTGAACCGCGGTCGACTGTGCACTGTTCGATGTTTTCGACTTGGAGCGGTCGCGTTCCCGATCCCTCTCCTTCTCTCGTTTCGCTAGTCTGGTCTCCTCTTTTTGACCGTGTCTTGATTCCTTAACGTTTTTCTTCGATCGGACTTCTTGAAAGCCGTCGGAGTCTAGCTTGTCTTCCGCGACGTTCGGTCCGTCGTCGCTACAATTGTTTATTTCCGTCTCACATTCGATAGATTTTCTTTCCTTCATCTGGGCCTTTTTGTTCATGTCGTTGAGAGCTTGATTTATTAAGTTCGGATCGCTCAGTTTTATCTCGTCCAGACGATTCACCGTGCTATCCTTGTTAGAGGCCTTGCCGGAAGTCGTTAAATTACTTCCAGACGCCTGACTTCGCGTCCTTCCATTTTGCACCTGAGCGGTTTGCATAAGCGGCGAAATTCCAGCGGAATGATTCTTTTGATTAGCGAAAGTAGAATTTTGTAAATTCCGCTTCTCTGCGCCCGGGGCTCGAGACGCTGCATTGGAAGATTTTACACTCTTCTCACGCTGCTCTCGGCAGTTTCCCACCTGATCGTTTCTGCGAGAATGCACATTTCCTCCTGCGGCATTCTGGCTACTACCGCCGGAATTTGCCCGACCACCGAATTGTTTATTGCGGTTGTTGCGCAACTCTTTGTGATCTTCCACGTGATCCTCGCTATTCTCCGACGTTGTTTCCCAGTCTTCGTTTCCTACATCCGAGGAAGTTTGCTTCGACACATTGCCGCTGCTTCCTCGATAACGCGTTTCACGGTTGTCTCTGCCCTAGAAGACAAGTAGCGCACAAGTTTACAGCACATTGTACTCAAAGGTGCATCGAATGAATAAATGAACAAATGAGCAAACTAATAAACGTATAAGTGAAGGAACGAATAAAAGAATGGAAGAAACGGGAAAACTTACTCTCCTGCTGCCACTACGAGTCCTCTTGGAACGTGATTCCTCTTTTCTCAGTTGTATCTTCTGCAAGGGTGCGTTGATGACACTCGTGTGATTAACGTCCTGCTTATTGCCGGACTGCTGATTCGATTGAGACGGTTGCTGATTCGGAGATTTATTGTGCCTACCAGTTATCCCAGCGGTAAGCGCTTGTTGTTTGGCTATGATCTTGTCATCGGTGGATTCGGCTTGCGACGGTGAAGCCGTGCTTGGCTCCTTGTCCGGTGTAGGAGTCGGTGGACCCTGTCGCGTCGAAGACATTTGTTTCTCCTCCGCGTTTCGTTCCGAAGAGAAGGGATTTTTGCTCGAGGGTGGTCCGTAGCCTTCCATACGACTGCCAGTGGTAGCAGTGGTTCGAATGCGGAAGCTGCCATGACCGCGACGAGAAGGTTCGCCGGACGGGGCGAAGCTCTCTCTGCCCGATTTAGTTTCGTAGCCGCGTTTCTCGGCGCGCTGCGATTGCGGGTAATCGGCGCGCTTTTCGTCTCGGACGGACACCTCGCGATTACGCTCTTCCTTCTCAGCTTTTTGATTGGATTTCGGCGACCTAGCCGAAGTCTTTTTCTCCTCTTTGCCAGACTCGGTAGAGCCAGAAATTTCGTCTGCACTGTTTTCGGAATCGGTACACAGGAGAAAACGGCGCCTGGTGGAAGTCGATCTGCCTGGGGCTCTGCCGTTGCCGCTACTTCCTCCTCCTCCTCCTCCTCCTCCTCCTCCTCCTACTCCGCCACCACCGCCTCTTCGTCCCCGCGACTCTGAACCGCGCCAACCGCGAGTATAGGCACTGTATGTACCTGCCCATTGACGTCCACCGCGAGAATCACGAACTCTTGAACTCGAACTACCACTGCTGGTTCGATTTCGAATATTTTTCTCTCGCTTGTCCTCCTTCGCTTGCTGCTCCTTGTTTTCCTCGTTCAGAGAATCTTCGCGCTTGTCCAGAACCGACTTTGGATCGTCCATCTCTTTATCGTCTTGCAAAGATTCCATAGTTTTCTCCTCCTCTTTTTCAAAAGTCGGGGAAACGGCTTCGGCCCAAGCCTTTGGAGAACCGTCCTCCCTCTCTACCGTTCTCATACTTTCGTTGGAACGTTCCATCTTTCTGTTCCACACGTCCGCATCTTTCTTTGTCGTGTCTGCCGAGATCTCTTTGACTTGATCCTTCTTCTCCAGCTCCGAATTTGCTCGCTTCAATTGGGTGAGATTCCGCTTTTCGGCCTTGAGCTCGTCCGCCTCGATCCTTTCTTTGGTCACCGGCCCGAGCGGCTGCCTTCTATCCCTCTCCCTATCGCGAACATCTTCGTGATACAAATCGCGCTTCTTCTCCTCGTAATCGTTCACTTCGTTCACCCAGGAGCTACAGTCCCGTAATTTGTGCGGCTCGTCGTCGCGCACAGACGTTTTCGACTCCCTGGAAGTGCGACTGTCGCGTGAATCAGGTCTCTGAGGACGCTCATTGCGCTCGTTACGTTCCATACGTTCCTCTCTCGACACATCGCGACGACCGTCGATCAACCTGTCTTGCTGCGTAACGCGCTCTTCGCGCCATTCTGTATTTTCGGGTCTTTCTCTCTGATCACGATCCCGCTCGTCGAAAGAATCCTGTCAAAATATTCAAACGCACCTTTCAATTATAATGGCTACAAGAACAAAAAAAACAACAAAAAAACAAAAGACAAATAACGCCGCTAATCTAATCCAAAGAACTGTCGTCACGATAATGATACACCTCTCCTCTCTTTTCCCGACTATCTGATACTGCACTTTACTTTACATGATTATACGAAGAATTTGTTTGTGTCTTCAAAGAATAGTTTGGAATCTCAGGTCGAGGGAAAAGTGACACCATCGAAACCGAACGTTAATTCATTCTTTCACGATGAGGCGATTCGTAATTCGAACAGCGCGACGGGATCGCATTTAAAAAGACTTTGATAGGAAACTTTACCTTGATATAATTATCGTAATCTTTCTTTTCTTTACTGTCTCTGTCCCGATTTTCCCTCGTGTCCCGATTGTCTCTGGCACTTCTACTCTCCCGCGTATCACGGCTGTCTCTAACGTCTCGGATGTCTCTCGTTTCCAGAGCAGCACTGTCCTTCGTCTCTCGATCCTTGTCGTCGCAGTACCGTTCGCGCTCCCATGAGTCGCGAGAATGTCTATCGTCGTAATCGTAGTCTCTGTAGCTACGTGTGTACTCATCGTAAAAACCGCTGGCAGACTTGCGAGCATCGTACGGTCGATGGGAAGAATGACGATAACGATCGTCTCTAAGAGGTGGACCACGATGATCTCGTGATGGAGGTCGATCGTCGTCCATCGAACCGGAGATGTCGGAATCCGTTCTGCTTCGACGTTGCGGTGGTACGGTATGGGATTGTTTCATGCTATTATCTACTAATACAAGTTTTATTGAATATGAGTGCCACTCTATTCGTTCTACATTGCACGTTTGATCATGACACGAACGCGATGATAATAATGAAAAGAAACTGATGGTGAGTAAAAAACGAAGGTATTGAAAATATTGTACTAGTGATCATAGTAGAGATAGTAGTAGCAACAGCGGCAGCAGCAGCAGCAGCGGTAGTAGATGCGAGCGACAGTAGATAACGGTAATAAGATCAACGGATAGGGAAATAATAACTTTAATATTAATAAAGACATCGTTGGCGCTTTCGGTGAGAAAAACTAAAGCAAAGTTGAACCGACGGAAAATTAAGTATAGTAGAGTAGAGTATAGTATAGTAGAGAAAAGAAAAGAAAAGAAAGGAAAAGAATAGAATAGAATAAAATGACAAATGATATTACATCTGTAGATACTTACTCAAAGAATTGTGACTGTGAAGCCATCTACTAGGATCGTACTGTTGAGAGAAAGACATAGATTGGGAGGCCGATCTCTCCGTGCTGGGTGAAATTCGACTGAACCCCACGTTGTTCCTCTCCGCCTGTTGCTTTTGGAATCTAGGTGGCAAATTATTTTGAAAATGTCGAGAGAAATGCATGTGCTGCTCGCGGTCTCTCGTGTCTCTCTGATCGCGATCTCTCATGTCCCTTTGATCGCGATCACGATCCCGTTCTCTATCGCGTTCACTACGCGCACTGTCTTGCTGCCTGATAAAACTTTGACGGTCGTTTTGTCGAAAATCCGACATTAACTGATCGCGTGAATCTCGAGTGTCTTTTGGACCGTCTCTGGGTTCTCGGGTTTCGCGATTCGCCGACTTTTCGTCTTTTCCTTCGGACGCGGAAGTTGCGCAGGACCTTTCCCGCTCGCGGCTCTCTCGTTCTCTGTTCTCTCTTTCTCGTTCCCATTCAGGGACAGGGATCGGCACGGGAGGAACGTTGATTAAGCCTTTCGATTCGTTGGACTGTCCACGCTCGTCCTCCTTGTTTTTTGCTTGTTTCTCCTTTAACTTTTGCTCTAAATCTTGTAATTTCTTAGCTGCCGCCTGCTTCGTTAACTCCTGGAACCGTTTTTCCTCCTCCTCTTTGCGTTGTCGAGCGCGTTCGACGACAGAAGCGACTTCGACTTTCAGTCTACGTCTTTCGTTCCAACCTTCGTCGTCTTCTACGCCTGATGGTGTAAAACATGAAAAAACGAATGACTTCTATATTTATACTCGCCCATCACCGATGACTTACATCCTTCGCCATCGGTCTATATAAATATATACGTACGTACGTACGCATGTACACACACACAAACGTTTATAAGAAAATTAAACATTTCCTCACCTCTCAGAGAATGTACAGAGTGCAATTGTGACTGGCCGGCGTAATTACCGGATCCATTAGATCCACGATAATCACGTGGCATCGAAGTTTGACCCCAAGATCGAGGTGCCGGTTGATCTCGAGATTCTTTCGTGTCCCGATTATCGCGATTCTCCTTTTTCTCTTTGTCTTCCATTGAGCTTTCTTCGAATTTCTCCTCTTTAGTTTCTCTTTTCTCCTCTTTCTTAAGGGGTTCAGATTCGAGCTCGTCGTCGCTGAAAGCCAACTTTTGGTTATAATCGATATCATCGTGCGCGGCCCAACCGGCATCGCGGGAAATGTCATCCATTCGCGTCAAGTCTTCCTCCTTGATGATCGGTCGGGTAACGATTTCTTCTTCGGGAAGGCGTTCTCGTTCTTGTTGTTGTTGTTGTTGTTGTTGCCGTTGAGGAGCCGGGAATCGTTCCGCCGGGTAGCCGAATCTTGGACGAGGGCCACCGGAAGCTACGTTCGACGGAAACTGTGAAGGGAAGCCGGCGGAGAAACTCCCTCTGCACATCTAAATAATTCGTCCAAGAGCAAGAATATATCAAATCAGCATGATCGATTCATGCTAGCATCGTGTCATCAATCGTTTTCGCAAATACGTATCAAAAGATACCTACGAATGGGGGAATGAGTCCTCGATAATGATGCAAGTTCGGAGTAAGTTGATGGGAAGAATTCGGATTATTTGCAGTAGTGTGAGGGCCTCCCTGGGCCATACCCATGTTGGGAGACTGGCCCAAGTTCTGCCGTCCGCCACCAGATATTTCGGCGTGTCCTCCCGATCCAGTTATACCCAATGGGGGGGCCTGGACCCCCGAAGTACTCCCACTTCCGGGACCAACCGATCCTATTCCTGTACCGCTTGTTGTGCGACTTCCACCTTGAATCCAACTTCCTTCCGCTAAAGAGACATTATTAATGTTCACCGGACGTTACTTGCTTTTTCGACCGTTTAATAATTCAATCGCTAAACAATAACTTCTTTGAAAATTGAGATGACACTTTCAAATGCTTCTTACTTTGTGGTCTTAAACTTGGCCCAGGTCCGTATTGTGCATTTAATTCTCGATTTGCCGATTGTTGTTGCTGCTGCTGCTGCTGTTGCTGCTGCTGCGGCTGTTGCTGCTGCTGCGGCTGCTGCTGCTGCTGCTGCTGTTGTTGCTGCTGCTGCTGCTGCTGCTGTTGCTGCTGCTGCTGCTGCTGCTGCTGCTGCTGCTGCTGCTGCTGCTGTTGTTGACCTCCTGTTACGGAGCCTGAGAAATTTAAGACGATAAAGTGAGTGAGTGAGTGAGTGAGTGTGTGTGTGTATGAGAGAGATAGAGAGAGATAGATAGAGAGATAGATAGATAGATAGATAGATAGAGAGAGAGAGAGAAAGAGAGAGAGAATTACGGATTATAAAATATCGCGCAACTGATAAGATCTATTTTGAAAAAAATAAAAAGCATTTTCTCGTACCGTCTCCAGATCTGCTCATAATTGCACTCCATGACGATCTGTTGCTCACGTCGGTAGAGTACGAAGTCTGTGGAACACTTTGCTGTCCTGGGAGTATTGGATGTAACGACGTCGTTACGGCAGTACCCACTGCACATTGCGCCGATGAAGAATTTAACTAGCAGAAACATATAGTTTTAGCTAGTCCTTCGTGATTGCCTTAAGAAAGTGTGCATGTACGAACGTATTCACAATTTAAAATAGAATAGGTTATCTGCTTTATGTATTCTTTTCATCTTAATAGATACAAAACAATAAAACTATGAGAATCGTATTTTCTTTGCACAGATTCTGTGGAAATTATATATGTGAAAATTCTTTACGGTCGCAGTGTCCGATACGGTCGTAGCTGTAGATGTAGTAGCGGTAGTGACAGTAACAGTGACAGTAGTAGAAGTGGTAGTAGCAGTAGTCAACGATGCCAAATCTTTGGTAGTAGCCCAACCGCTTCCTCCACTTGGAACGAGACTGACAGCTGGATCGCTACTACTATGTTCACTTTTCAAACTGGGCAGGTTAGCAGGAGGTCGCCGTGCCGAAGGCACCTTTCCGAGACTTTGCATTCCATGTTTACGTGGTAATGTATTTTTCTGTTGATGTTGCTCCAAAGATTCTCCCTGTACTCGTAATAAATAAAATACCAATACCGTCCTTTTTTAAGCAAGAGATCGTACGCAGGAACAAATAATTATTGTACATTATGGTACAGACATAAAGTGTAACGGTAATTTTACATAATGGTAGGAAAACCAAACTCGATGAAAAAAATAATCGTAGAGAAAAACGGGGGGAAAAAGATATGACAAAAAACAGATTGTTTAACTCACCCTACTCACCCGGTACAAGCTATTGATATCTAACGATTGGAACTTCGATTTTCCTTTCTCCCCCTTCGACACGATCCCTGACAAAGTAGACATGCTGTCTGCAGGCAACCATTTAGTACCAATCAGACCCAAAGAACGAACCCTTTGTCTGAAATTATAACTTTTTTTGTATAACTCTCATTTCGAACTCTTGTCTCTTATAGAGGCAAAGTATATTTCTTCCTTAGTGCGTATGACGGAATGCCTTGTGAAAAATTTTATATTAGAAAAGGGATTTCAAAAATTTTGGTATATCGATTTAAATCCCTTTGGCATATCTTTAAATTCTGGATTCTGTAAGTGACTTGTTAAAAAAGGTATGAGAGCTCAATGGAAACCGTCAATATTCTTTTATATTTTCTCATACCCGAATACTCAAGCACGCCAAAAGGAAAGAGAAAAAAAAAAATGAATTGAATAGAAAACGAAAATACCAATGTTATACAGTATAATTGTGATAACAATAAATCAGAATGAGAAAAGGAAATTGAATGAGACTGAAGGATTAAAATCGGCAAGCGGTAAGCAGTAACAAAAAAAAAAAGCTGTCAAGAACATTCAGTACACCAAGCCTGAGAAAGAAAGACAAAAAAGCTGGAAGGAAAGGAGAGAAAGGGAAAAGAAGATGAGGATGAGGGCAAAGGAACGAGAGACGGGGGAGACTTGTGCGTGTGTGTGTATGCGAGAGAGAGAGAAAGAGAGAGAGAGAGAGAGAGAAGGAGAGCGAGCTATCGAGAGAGCACGTAGGAGGGGGATTTTGAAAAGACACTATTATAAAGTATAAAAAAGATAAAGAAAAGAGTGGAGAAACATCGACGGACACTAAAATTGGAAAATATAAGACTTCGGCCAATACGCCGTAACAAAATAGTTTCGGTTTCAAAGCATTCGCATTTCGACCCAACCCCTTGCAATCCCGATGTCAAAGTCACGAAAATCCAAAACAAAAAGATTCACGTAAAAATGCGGATGAAATTCCAAGATAATGAACGACATTAAAAGGTAGAACTTTCAGGACAATGATAGATCACAGTAACAGTATTAGATATGAAGGAGCGTTGCAGGCGAAACGGTCGAAAAAAAGAATTGGGCAACAAAGTATCCACGTAGGGAAAAGGATTCAGACGGTACTTCGAATCAAAGAAATAACGACTTACTTTGGTCCGTCCAAATGGGTTTCTAATTCACAAAGGGGTTAATTCCCAATAAAATTAATCAATGTTCGGATTGCTGTGGATTACAATTCTTGAAAGCGTACCGCGCCTGCGAGACACAGAAACTTCTTTTCCACAATTCGTCCAAGATGGCGAATGCGCGACTTTCGGCTCTTCTTCCGCGATCAATACAATTACGTCATGCGACCAAAGAGACGTTTGCACAGACGCGCCACTTGTCTCGATTTCTCTGTCACTGCTGTTATGATGCACTCTCACGAACAACTTTCGTTTTCTTCTTCAGTTAAAAGTTTAGTATTATTCGTGATACGAAGAACCTAAGAAATACTTTTTAGGGGTTCAACCTGTACCACAGTATCTGATATCTCTTTTTAACTAACCGTCCCTTACGCCGACAAGCGAGTGGAACGTTCAACAGAAATAAGTGGCGCTGCTTTTGCGACGACTCCTCGACACTGCGAACCAAAGTCAAATTCGTTACGCACTCTTCAGGACTATATGCGAATTGACATATCTTCTCGGCGACTCGAAAATAATTCAATGTTCTCCCCGTGTATACGGCGAGTTTTAAAGAATTTTTCCAACTTTTCCCGAAATTTCTCCATCAACGAACTGTACAATTCGAATTAAGGTATCTATACTTGATCCCGTCAGTGATATATAAAATTCAAAATGGCTGCACTCTATGTATTTTATTATGTATGCCTAGTATTTTAAGTGTTTGAATTTACCGATAGATTCGTGCTACTTACATACGATTACGCATTACGACCAAAGGTGCTTCTGAACATTCGAAGGATCTAATTGTTAATTACGCAAAAAATGGTTTGTCAAATGATATTCGTATTGCGGCTCGAATCGTTTTGGAATTTCGATTATACTTGAAAATCCCATTGCCTCTGTTTTTAGAGCGTGACTTTACATACGGACGTCGGGGACATAAAGATTGAACTGTTTTGTGAATTATGCCCCAAAACGTGCGAGGTAATGTTTTTTCATCGTTTTGAGGAGAGAAAAGAAAAAGTATCACGGTAATATGTACTCAAACTTGAGAAATGTATATGAATTGTTGCAGAATTTTCTTGCATTGTGCGCGAGCAACTATTATGATAATTGCTTATTTCATCGGAACATAAAAGGTTTTATTGTTCAAACGGGCGATCCTACGCAAACTGGTAAAGGTGGAACGTCGATATGGAATCGTAAGTTTGAGGATGAATTTAAAGAAGAATTGAAACATAATTCAAGGGGTTTAGTGTCTATGGCAAATAATGGACCAAATACCAACGGAAGTCAGTTCTTTGTAACGTACGGACCGCAGCCGCATTTGGATCTGAAATATACTTTATTTGGAAGGTAAGGAAAATTAAGGATTAGTACCAGTATCATCGTGCACAGAGCAGATAAAGACAAAACGGTTAGGTAACACGCTCAAAATAATGCTTGTTTACAGAGTGATAGATGGTCTTGAAACTCTTGAGCAGTTGGAAAAATTACCTGTGAATCCTAAGAATTATAAACCATTGACAGAAACGAGAATAAATAGCGCAACTATACACGCCAATCCTTTGGCAGGATAGATAGGTAAATATACAAAACTGTCTTCCACTTTTTTACAAGTTAAATGCATTTATTGTGTCCTGGCTACATCGTAGGGCTGATAATACCATGAACGTAAAAAAAAGAAAAAAAAAAAAGTCGTCCTAATAGACACCCATCAACCTTCTATTCTGCGGATCAAATGGGCTTCGTAGATATAGACGGGTTGGGTAGCGTTTTCCCATGACTTCGATTTCGTAATTGCCAGTCTCCAGGAATGTTTTCGTTACATTCTCCCTGTTTGGATGCTCAATGTACCTAATTTTGGAGGATATTATCGTGATGACCGATTATTTCTTTATACAATAGTAATACCTCAATTTACCCTTGTCCAATAACACTTTGACATCCATAGCGCTGTTCTGCTCTTCGTAGGTAGCCAACCAGGCAATTATCTCTGTAGATAGCTTCCAGTCCCCACATAGGGACGTTACTACGGCAGTGAAAGACAGAAAGATAGGGACGAATAGTTTTATTTATCTTTGGCGCTTTCGCTATTCCTCGGAACCATATACAACATACCTGTCGGTTCGAAAATGCACTAGTCTCTTTTTGATGCCATTCTTACGTGACGCGTCAACTGCCGTCTTACCCAAGTATTCGCCATCCTTACGACAAACAAAACCTAAACCAGCCTCGATTGGATTGTCGTCGGTCCTCAGATCCGAGCCCCATAGATGGTAGCCTGGGAACATGAAGAAATTCATGTTTCAAAGTGAGAATAACAACATATTTCTGCTTTCATTTACCTTTCTCACAGCTGAGACTATAAAGTGCTCTATAACCGGCCAGTTTCAAATCGTAACGTTTACCATGGCTCATTAAAGCTTTGTAGACAGTTTGGCAAGATGATCTGGGAATGTGTAATTCAAAGCCAAGCTCGCCGACGAAGCTGAGTCGGATCAAACGTACCAGTTCGCCATTAATCTTTACTAATTTCGTCGTTGAAAATGGGAGCGCGTCCTCCGATATATCGTGATCCATTAGCCCTTGTAATATATTACGACTGTGAAAAGGACGACACGGTAACATCAGAGATGCGTATCGAGGTGACTGGAGCGAGAGAATGCTTTGGTGTAATGTTGCGGAGTATGTTGTATCGTATTGAGATACCTATTTGGTCCTTGTACAGAAAGTACTCCGATTTGCTCCGTGACGTCGTGTAACGATACATCGAAGCCTTTCTCTTCTATTGTTTTGTTCATGTGAGCCCAGGCCTGATAGGCCGACATTCCGCTCGAAACTAATAAGAAACTATTTTTAAGTGGAATTTGAACTTTGAAAGAAATGAGAAATGCGATAAGCATGTACGTCAAATGACACGAACCGATGTACATAGCCGTACCCCTAAATATTGGATCAATAATACCGCCTGAACCAGGACTGGTTACCGTTACAGTGCAGTCTGCCTCTACACCTCCGGCGTGATTTAGCATGCAACTGTAGATAGTTTTATCCGTGTAACGTTCCGTTTTTGATGTAAATAAATAATCTGCCGCTCTTTGTACTTCCGGTCCGCAGAGATAGAATTTTCCAAAATAAGACATGTCAAATAGAACGGCATTTTTTCGGCAAGCAAGAGCTTCCTCTTGAATCTAATAGGAACTCATTATATTATTAAACGTATCGCATCGCAACACATATTATAGCTTTAATTGTTATTAATGAACTTACAGCATCGTGATGCGGGGAAAGCTGAAAGGTACGTTCTTTCTCTATCAGGACGCGATATTCGTCGTTTTCATTTTTTCTTTTGCCGTAATGTCCACCGTAATCGTACGGCAAAACGTGAATATTTCTTTTATCCGAAGCAAACCAACCCGGTCGTTCCCAACCCTGTCTCTCTTCCATAACAGCGCCCTCGTCGAGGAGCAACTGCAACGATACAAGGACCCCTCAATTCCAACAGTTTCCGCCGGTTGTACTATTAGGAAAACACGAACGATAAGCTCACATCGTGAAAAGGGTCAGTCTTCAAATTTCTACCGCCTAAAGGCTCGTCGTGCGGATAAGCGATGTCATAATTTTTTGCGTAAGCCTCGTGAGTTCTTTCGTTTGCCCAAACTGTATTATTTCTTTGTTCTGGGATGAATCTGTGTCGACACTGACCGTCAAACGTACATACCTTTCATTTTATTTAATCGATTCATATTTTCTATGGCTTCACCTTCTAATGTCGTAGTTGAACATGTGCCTATCCGGTCGACCGTTTAGTATCCAACGCGCAATTTGCTCTCCACAGCCACCTCCTAGCATCATGCCTGCGCTGTTATAACCGCACGAGTAAAACAGTCCAGAACAGCGCGGATCCTCGCCTTTCGAGAAAGCCATTCGGGTACAGTTAGTAACGCAAAGTGCCAACCCATCGAAATTAGAAGAGAGTCGTTTGTGCGTTTTACAATCTTACCCATTATCGGTTTGTGATCTGGAGTAAAACTTTCTGGGCCGCAGATGGTTGTCCTTATGCCAGTCGTCGATAATTCTGGCATCAAGCGTACCATTGATTCTATGTGAGCATTGAACACGCCCCAATCTAATTCATAGAGACCGAAGGAAAAGTTTTCGGGTGGCTGCGAAGACACAAGGTAATTATGTATAATAAGATACCTTATAGGCGAATCGACGAACGGACGGGACGATCGGCCACTTACGGTGGACAACATTATGGGGTTCCCTTCGTATCCTCCGATGCTCAACGAACTGCCTTGAATTCGAAAATACAGGCTGATGTCTGGATCTCTGACGTGAGGGCGACCTTGCAATCCATTTATTGGCTCGGTAACGACATAAGCGTGTTTCATCGCCACCAATGGAATGTCTAGTTGTACCATTTTTGCAATGTCCCTGGACCATGTTCCAGCGGCAGCGAGTATAACGTCTGTCTTTATAACGCCGTATGGTGTCTCAACGCCGTAAACTCGTTTACCATCTCCGACCGTTTTTCTCGTGAGTATCTTTGTCACCGGACAATCCTCGATGATCTAAACAGTTTGAGATGTATTCCCTTTAGAAACGTCGAGCGTCAGAGGAGCAGCCAGATTAAAGTCTTCAAGACGTTGAAAATGCCACCTTGCAATCATGATTTTTGGCCGATTTGATCAAGGCGTTCGTCAGCATGGCTGGATCGATTGCACCGTCCGCCGGGGAATAGACAGCTGCTAGGAAAGCATTTTCGTCCAAAAGGGGAAACAATTGCTTCGCTTCCCGGGGAGAGATAGCGTGCGCCTCGATGCCAAAGGCTTTTGAGCCGGTAACCAATCTCTTGAATTCTGCTAATCTTTCCTACGAAATGAAAGGCAACGCGTCGCAAGTAACAGAAACACTCGTCCCTGCTGCGTCTACTCACGGGAGAGTGAGCGATGTAAAGGCCACCGTTTTTAATCCATCCTGGATTGATTCCTGTTTCTTCTTCCAAAGAGTCGAGAACGCGCCTCGTACTTTTAAGCAGCTCAATTTCAACGTCGTTTGGTCCGCGGATACTCCAAACCAGTCCGGCGGTGTGCCACGTCGTACCAGATATTATTTTTGATTTTTCTACAAGTACGGCCTTGATTCCGCATTTACCCATGTGGTAGAGCGCGTTGCATCCCGCGCTGCCGCCGCCTGAAATTACCTCTTGCCTGATTGCTAATCAGCCTTATCACCGTACACGAAACTTTGCTCGCGATCGCTTACCTATTACAACGACATCGGCGTTCGCCGGTATTTTTACGTTCGATGTTACTGGGGGACACTTTGTCGCTAAGGACTTGCCATTCGTGTGCAAACTCTGAAACTGAAAGTATCTTATAGTCAACGGTCTATTTCTTCGTTTCTTTTTCTTTTTTCCCATTCTTCTGCCAAAAGTCTGAATGCCTAGAAGGAGTTGAGTGTAACGATACCTTATTGCTTAGTAGACGTAACATACTTGCTCTCGTTCAGTGTCCAAGAGACTTGTAAAAGGATTGCCTTGCATCGGCAAAGACGCAACAATGAATATTGCTTGATTTCTTTCCGCCAGTGTCTTATCACTTGGCTCGTTTAGTTCCTTTTGCTCCTTCTGCTTTCGATGCATTTTATCGAACGGACCGACTGAGAGGAAGGGCGATATCGGTCGCAATTTTGCATTATTTAACGATACTTCTATCTGGCCGATATACGATTAACATACAAGGAATAATATTCGCATAGGACCCACCGCGCAATATACCGTGTTAAGAATGAAGAATGCGCTCGTTGGTACCAGCCGATTTAAGGTACCGATGATCGAGAGGCGAACGAGATCGAAGAGCAAAATGAATGTTTTGACATTGCTCATCCATGCAATCGCAAAGGTATGAAAAAATGTCACGTACTTGCTCTTTTTGTAGATTTCCACTTGCCATAAAAGCAAGGTCAATGGCAACAAGTCACTCGCGTACTTATTTTATAGAATGGAAAAAAGGCGATATCGCTGCGATTATTTTGCCGTTTTGAAGTGAATGCAGATTGTGAAAGAGTTTGTGCCGTATACGTCAATTCTGTTATCAGGTTGAATAGATATGTACGTCAAATGACACGATAACACTGACAGTTTGTTTCTGTTATATTTCTCAATACAAAATCAAAACAAATCGATTATGGAAGCTTTTTTTAGCTGTGATCAAGTAGAGGTCAACGCGCTTATTCGCCGGCATTTCTCTCTGTATATTGCACAATAAAGTATTGTCGGTGTATCAATAATTGCCAATAAATATCCATCTATGAGACTGTACGAAACTATAAAAGTTTCCGATGCGTATTAGTTTATCGTTCGAATCGCAAACAATCGTATGGGAAATGGAAGCGAACCAACATATTATATGATATATTTGCTATCGATACATTTTATTAACGCCGTTTACCTAGGACTCACTGTCTATGAGAAACAGCAACTAAAGTTGTAAATCCACGTATGTGATTTAATACATTCTTCGATCAAAGTATCTTAAAGTAGAACAGGCTAACTAACGGGCAACTTTCGATCGAACGTTGCGAATACATCGGTAAACTTGAATGTTTTACCGAAAATAAAGCGAATGTAGAATCGTCAAATATTGCCTCCGCAGTGGAGTCATTAAAATCTATACACTGACCGTTAACGTGATTACCGAGGCTCGATGATGAAAGTATTCCAGGCAATACGAATGTGATATTGTCATGCATTCGTGTACAATATTACATGACATACGAGGATTATCGTTTATTCGGATGTAAATGTGAAGCATGATTGATCGGTGGTGAGTTTTACGGTTTCATATGTAGATACGAGAGTGAGACACACTTTCTATCGAACTGCAATTATACATATATTATATACTTGGTCATACGGTGTATTAAAGAAGCACTTAACTATTTTATGACGAATCTTCGAATCGGTGCCGAAGTTCCATTCACAGGGTGCTTGTAGAAGGTTTAGAGAAACGTTAGGAGTATACGTACGAGTTCACGAGAGTCTCGAGTATCTTTTTTCCTTTTAATTCTGCAACAACCACCCACGATAGGACCAATATAGAATTTCTTAATCGTAAAATTAATATTTTTCGCTCAAATTGTTTGAAATAACGAAATTCAACAGGATTATGATTGGAATAATGGTGCTTACGAACGTGCCACTTTGAAGCCTTACAATTTCCACTTGGAAGCATAGTTAGACCTATGTTTATGTAATTTTTCTTGCTCCTTAATACGACTAGAATTTGCTTCTAAAGCTTGCCCCAAAACTTTAATACACGTCATGTCTTTCTTGTATATTGGGCATTCGAAATACAAAATACTTTATTAATGTCCATCATGCGCCTTCTTATAACGATGCTTGAAAGATATGGACAAAAGGTGTGGGTGTGACGCACATTTCACGCGCAAGCCCACAATCACGCACGGGCACACGACGAACACGCACACGTGCAAACCAATGTATCAACGTTGGCTTAGAAACCCGATCACTGTGAGATCATTGAAATATAAATATGATCGTGTTGCAAGTTGGGAATAATCATACCCGACCTTGGACGCGAAAGTCAGTAGCATGAATCGTGAAGAAACGAATATACCTTGAAAGGACTAATATGCGTTTCCAACGAAGAGCATTTAAGGAGGCCAAGAAAACGAGGAACTATAATGGTAAGCATCTTTTTTCCTCGTTAAAGCGAAGTATGTTCCTCGCTAGCCAAACTGTCGGTTTCTTCGGTATCGGAATTCGTTGCGGCTTGCACCCTGGCATATTCGTCGGTATCGATGCTTTTACAAAAGTGTATCGCATATTTCAATTTTTGCCGCAGTACCGGCTTGCACGAATATCTTGGCATTTTCAAGAGGAAAAAGCACGTATAGCTTTCGGGAAGAAAGTGATCCGGAGGGTTGTATTTGTCCATTACCTGAGAAACGAACGTGACTCGTTAACATCGAAATGGCAGCACAACTGTCAACTAGTCGGAGAGTATCGTGGAGTCGGTGGTTACGTTACCTGCAAAACGAAGTCTCTTCCTCGAAAGTCGGCAATTGTGCGTGGCAAACGAGTTCTGCCCCAAACGAAACGAAGGAAAAGCGATCTCTCTTGATTGGAAAATTCTTCCATGACTTCCCAGAACCATTGAATGAGAGGAGCTGTTGCTTCGATACCTAGAAACAGAAAAGATGGTCGTTGTGGATCGTAGGACAGAGGATCCAGCTGGAGATGCAAGCGTTTCGTACCCTTGTAAGTCGCTACGGATTTTAACAAGGTGAGGGGTATATCCGGGCTACCGCAAACCATCGTTTCCAATTCTGCACCGCTGAACAGCGCCAGCAAAGGTACGGGAATAACTTTTGACATCCCTTCGCGTACGGCAGTCACCTGAGTATCGAACTCGTGTAGCCTGTAATTTAATGCTAGCCGAACGTATTCGTAGCGATTTTCGGGTGTTATCTTGTGATACCTGAAAAAGGATGCGTGTAAGAGAGAGAGAGAGAGAGAGAAAGAGAGAGTACAAAGTACAAAAAGGCGGGCATACCTATTGGAGAGAGGCACATCGTGACCGGCGGCCGACGGGGTGGAAAAGGGCATTTCAAGAGTCTGAAAGACCTTCTCGTCGGGGTCCATGTCTCTGATGCAAAGCAATCCGGGCACGTAATCTCTGTCCACCTCCGTCAAATCGGCGGGCGTCAATGGTATACCGGCGAGCTGCTTCCAGAGGGGTTCCGCCAGATTCAAGCTCAACGGACTTCCGGTCCGTATAGCGATACCCATTAGAATTCCGAGAAATTGAAACATGTTTATGTGCAACGGGGAATCGGCGGTCGGATTTAGAAGAAAGCAATCTCTGTTTGTGCCGTTGTCGTCTCGGCCGTTTGGCGTAGGTACGAAGAGAGGTAGGGAACCGTTCTGCAATTCGTCGCACATTTCGGCTATGCTCTCGCTGTATCCGCCGCCGCAATCGTCGACGCTCTCTCCTGTCGGGCAGGAGACGGGTCGTTCGATTAAGAGAGGTCGATAGATTGGGAAGAAAAAGGAGGATCGAGAGGTACCGTGGTTTACGCACCGACAAATTTAACTTTCCAGACCCTGTGAGGCAAAAAGAGAACGTCCTGCGTGAGTAGAGACATCTTTGTGACCATTTGACCAAAGACCGACTTGATTCCGTCGGGTCCTGCCAATCCCCCCTTGCTTCTGGCTCGTTTCACCTGTATACGATTCAATTCGATGACGGGTCCGTGCTGTCGGTCCCGGACCATCGTTGCTTGAACGACTTTGCGAAAGGTGGCCTCCTTGATGCTATAGACCAACATCGGGGCGAGCTTGTCGAGGCCGATGTGTCCCGAGGTGGGAAACATGGGCAACGACGGGCAGAGAAGTTCGGAGAAATGATGCAGTAGCACCAATCTATTATGGAGAACGGGGAAGGGAAGATCCTTGACCAGGTCGTACTCCATGGGGGTGGAAGCAGGCATTCTGCTCTGCGTGGCTTTCGTCGTACTCCAGGCTAGGGTGTGAGCGCTCCCGCAAGCGACGCGAGTTATCTTTTTGCCCTGAAGCGCGTGAACGAGCCTCGGTCTTTGAAGAGCGCTCGTAGTCCCGTCTCCCAGCTGTCCCTCGTCGTTGTCTCCCCAGGTAAATACTTCCCCCTTGTCGGAACAGGCGACGCAGTGCAACGAGCCCGTCGCTATGGACACAATCTTTTTCCCTTGAAGCGCGGCTACTTTGCGTGGTCTTCGCACGTGATCGTCCGTCCCGTGGCCCAAACGATGGTAATCTCCTTTGCCCCTGCACGAAAAACAAATGTTGGAAGGCTTGCCTCGTCGATCGCACAACGACGACGACGACGACGATTCTTACCAGGTATAGATGGCTCCGGATCTCGTCAGAGCAACGGAAAACTGGCTGCCGCACTCGACCTTGACGACGCTCAGACCCGCCAAAGATTCGATCTTCATGGGCACTTTGCAGCCGTCGCTGCCTCCTCTGCCCAATTTTCCATAGTCCCCGTCGCCCCAACTCCACACGCTGTCGTCGTCGGTGATGCAAAGGGTTTGCGCGTCTCCGCTACCGCAGGCAACGTCGACGACTTTGTAATCCTGTAGAGCTTCGACGACCTTTGGGCTCAACTGATCGTCGCTGTCCCCATGACCCAAGCGTCCGTATCGACCTGCAACGGTCGACAACGATCTCGATCGATGCATCGGGGTCTATACCGGGAATGAGTAAAGGCGCAAAGGCGCAGCAACCCTCGAACTTACCCTTTCCCCAGGTATAAAGCCACCCGGCGCTCGTTATCGCCGCGCTGTGATGACCGCCGCAGGCAATGTCGACGATTTCCCTTCCCAGCAAATCTTCGACGAGTTTCGGACAATCGTAGGACAATCTGTTTCCGTGGCCCAGTTTTCCGTCGTCGCCCTCGCCCCAGGAGTAAACGTGGCCCTCCGAGCTCAACGCCAGACAATGTTTTCCTCCGGAATTTACCGCGACCTTCTTCACGAATATGTGTTGGATGGATTCTAGGAGGGTCGGTACCATGACGGAGTCGGTTCCTCCTATTCCGAGGCGACCGACCGCCCCGTAACCTGCGGCGACGCGTTTGCGTGTGCGTTTGCGTTTGCGTATGCGTTTGCGTATGCGTTTGCGTTTGCGTTTGCGTTTGCGTTTAAAGGGAAAAATAACGTTTCGTTAGGACGGCACGGAAGGCCGCACCGTGACGTTAAACGCGAGAGAGAGAGAGAGAGATAGAGATATATATGTATATATATAGAGATAGAGAGAAGATAGAGAGAGAGATAGAGAGAAAGAGAGGATAGGATAGTTACCGGTCGCGTAAACTTTACCGTCGGCCGTCACCGCGAACAGAGTCTGTTCTCCACCGGCGAGTTGAACGGGCCTGAGGGCGGAAAGGCTCTCGCAGGGAGCAGGCAGCTTGACCTTCGCTCCCTCCAGGCCACCCAATTGTCCTCGGTGATTGTGACCCCATCCGTAAATGGCCCCTGAACCCTCCCAGGAGAGCGTCCAATCCTCCGGGCGGCGATTGAGCCACTGTAGGAGTTGCTCGTCGTGTTCCTGCTTGAAGAGTCGGTGACTCTCGTGATCCTTGGCATTGGCCTCGCAGTCGGTAGTCATCTCGTTGATCTGCTTGGTCACCTCGAGGCAGAATGACTTTGGCAAGGGCGTGCGATCGACGAGGGACTTGGCGACGCGGGCCGAGAGGCAGTAACGGCGAAACCAGGACCACTTGTGAATCTCCGAGCAACACTGCATCCCGTCCAATTCGAGGTCACAGGCAAGCGCGACGAGAACCTTGAAGAAGTCGCTGTGCATGAGCTGCTTTCCTCCGCGTACCAGCGGGTCTTCGTAGGCGTACTGCTTGAGCAGGGCCTGCGGCAGAGAGCCGAGGAGGGAGGAGAGAGCGACCTCCGGTCTTATGCTCGGCCCGCTCGTGTAAACGACTCGGAGTTTCCTGAGGGCCCACATTCGCTGCTGGGCCGTTAAAACGCCGAGCTGGCTGCACTGGGCCAACGTAGCCGCCAGTCTCGTGGCGACGTTCCTGTCGCTGCCTATCAGGCCGTTGTCCAGGAGGCATTCGGCCAGGGTGATCGACGGCTGGGAGAGAACCGCCCTGTCCGAGCCGAGCTCGTACGGCGCGAGGCTCGCGAGTACCGGGTGTACCGTGAATCGCCATCCCCATCCGATCACAGATCCGTCCGAGAAGAATCTCCACCTGAGCTCGTCTCCCTGAATGCGAACCTCTGCCGCCCACTCGTTCCACTCCCGGCCGGACTTTATCGCGACCACTCTCCCGGTCGAGTCCATTATCGTGAGGGGATCGTGCCTCCTCTCGGTCGAGCACTGACGATCGAACTCCACCCGAAGCACCTCGGCTCCCGGTATCTTCACGTGTCCGGTCAAGGTCGTGTCGTTCAAGTACGGATGCGGGCTCTCCTGCACGACGGGTCGCGGGACGTTGCTGTTCCCGGTGAAATTGGCGACCGTGTCCTCGAGCTCGGTGACGCAGAGCTCGAGCAGCATGCTTCTGATGGAGCGATTCGCCTTACTGAGGGCTATCAGAACCGAGGAGAGGGTCTCCTTGGCCGATTCGCAGACGCGATTCGCGACGGCCAACTTGAGCAGATCGACGAGCATCCTGGCGTCGTCCTCCGTCAGACTGGAGGTGAACTCGTCGAGGCAAGGATCGCCGGGAATCCCCTCGCCGACGATCTGGGCGTTGGAGGTAAGGGTGGCAGCGATCACGCTCATCGCGCTGGTGGACATCTTGGAGGCGCGGGAGGAGAGGCTCGCCGAGCTCGACATCGAGGGGAACATCGCGAGGGCTGGATAATCCTCGGCCTCGGGGCTCGTTCGCGGGCTGCTCGAGAGATTTGCAACCTCCGCGACGTTAGCGAGGGCCTCCCCGCCCCCCTGGGCGCTCTCGCCGACGTTCTGATAGACGGTGTGCCCGCCGGCCGTGCCCGGAGTTGGGCCGCCGGCGGAAGAGGCCGGGGCGACCGCTGCTACGACCGCTGCTCCGACCGCTGCCTCCATCGTCGGTATCGTCGACATCTCCGGCCCGGTCGAGATGAGGTTCGGCTGCCCTCTCGGACAGCCGGCGCTCGTCAAGGTGGAGTGACTCTGCAACGCTGTCACCACAGCGACGCGCGCTTGCATTATACGAAGGGCGTTTATCACGTGCTGCAGGGCCTGCTGCTTCGCGACGTTGCTCTCGAGGGAGAGGACGATGCTGGAGAGAGAGGGCCTGGCGTTGCCCGTCGATCCAACGGCGGTTGTCGAGGAGCCGACGGTCTCCCCGGGCTCGCAGGTGGACCTCGTCGCGGCCGTGCTCCTCGGACCACCGACGGAGCAGGAGGAGGTGGAGGTGGAGGTGGAGGCGGAGGCGGAGGCGGCAGCGGAGGAGGAGGAATGAACGGCCGGATCGGTAGCGATCTTGAAGCCGAGAGTCATGCGACCCAGGGGATCCTTGCTGGTTGGAAAGGCGACGGGTTCCTGGGTGGCGGTGGTCGGTTGATCCGTCAAGACCCAAGCGACGCTGTGACTCGATCCGCAGGCGACTCTGTTGACGCGACTGTTCTCGAGCTCGTGCACCAGCGACGGCTTCCGATTGACGATCGTCGAACCGTTTCCCTGCTGCCCGTGGTCGTTGTCCCCCCAGGCGTAGACCCGGCCGGCGTCGGTCACCGCCAGGCAGTGAAGCGCCCCGACGGCCACGTGTACGACTTTGTTGCCCCGCAGTCCCTCGACGAGCGAGGGCTTCCTCACGTGATGATCGTTGCCGTGGCCGAGCCGGAAGTAGTCCCCCTTGCCCCAGGTCCAAACCTCGCCGTATTTCGTGAGCGCGAGGGAAAACTGTGCCCCGCACTCGATCTGCACGACCCCGAGGCCGTTCAAACGATCGACCAAGAGGGGAGTGTAACATCCATCGCTGCCTCCTCGTCCGAGCTTTCCGAAGTCCCCGTCGCCCCAGGAGTAAACTGATCCGTCGGCCGTCAGAGCCATTGTCTGGGCGTCTCGACTTCCGCAGGCGATCTGCACGACCCTTTGGCCCACCAGAGCCTGCACGAGCCTCGGCTTGAGCTGCGTCGCCGTGTCGCCGTGGCCCAGTCTACCGTACTCCCCCAGGCCCCAGGTGTACAGTTCCCCGCTGCTAGCGATCGCCGCCGAGTGGCCGGAACCGCAGGCGATGTCGCGAATCCTCTTCGAGCGAAGGGCCTCGATGAGTCTCGGCTTGTCCAGCGAGAGACAATTTCCATGTCCCAGCTTCCCGTCCTCGCCCTCGCCCCAGGAGAACACCTTGCCGTCTTGCGTGAGCGCCATCGCGTGTTTTCCGCCCGAATGCACGGCCACCTTCTTTATCACGTACTGACTGAGAAAGGGGATGGGCTTGGACTCGCTGACGTTGCTGTCGTCTCCGAGGCCCAGTCTGCCGTTGGTGCCCTCCCCGCAGGCGTACAGCTTCCCGTCCTGACTCACGACGAACAGCGTCTTGCTCCCGCCAGCTATGTGAACCGGCTTCAGCTTCGAGAGGACCTCGCTGTAAACGGGCAACTTTATCTTCGATCCCTTCAGTCCACCCAATTGATCCTTGTCGTTCAGTCCCCAAACGTAAACGGCGGAACGTTGCGCCGCCGTGGCGGACGCCGACGGCGACGCCGACGTCGATGCCGTTGCCGTTGCAGTTGCCGTTGCCGCCGTTGCCGTCGCCGAGGTCGAGGCCGTTGCCGCGGTCGAGGCTGAGGCCGAGACCGAGGCCGCGTTCGATGTCCCGGGGACCGGGCATGCCAAAGCTCCAGCCGTCGGCTCGATTCCCCGCTGCGAGTTCATCTGTTCCTGCACGATTTCCCAGTCGGAGGCCAAGAAGGATACCGAGGTCGCCAGTTGATTCTCAAAGACCTTCTTGCGGCCGACGATCTCGAGCGCGTGTATCTTGCAGTCTATGCCGCCGTTTCGGCACTGCTTTATCGCTATCTCGATGCAGGGATAGTACTCCTTGGCGTCCTTGAGAAGGAGGACGGTGGTATCGGTGTGCCTGACGCTGATCGTCGCCAGCTCCACCAGGCCGCCGAACGACTCCCCGCCGTTCACGGCTATCAACGACGGCATGTAACTGCCGTCCAGAGGATTGACGGTCACTTCCAGCGAGTGTACAAGAACGCCGGGCAACATTTCGAGCCTGATCCAGTGTTTGCCCTGAGAGCCGAAGCTCTGCCAATACTTTTCCGAGCCGTCGATCAGCCGTCTCGCCCAGTTCTCCCTCGAGGAGACGCTCAGCGTTCTTATGCACTTTGGCCAGTCGTAGATGAGGGAGGGCTCGAGGAAGTCTTGCCTGTAGTATCTCCCGGGTTTGCCGGCGTAAACGGCCGCCGATCCAGGCTCGGCGATTCGATTGAAGCCGTGCGGATGGCAGCGTTTCGTGTAAAAGCAGTTCTCGCAGAGGTCATAGTTGTCGCAGTACTTGCACTTGAATCTGGAACCGGAGATCGGTAGAAGACGGCAATAGTCGCAAACGACCGAGTTGTGACAGGATGGTACTTTCTCCATTTCTACGGCGCAGCCCGTCCAGTAGCTCTGCTGGGGAAAGTCGACGGTGACGTCTTTGCCGTTGCTCATTATGCTCGTTATCACCCCGATGCTCTGATGATTTACCGATCCCCAGTTGTACTTGGGTACGGCCACGGACGCCTTCACTCGCACCTTGTCGCCGACCTTGAGGGCAGCCGGGCCCGGCAGCATCGGCGGATGTCCGAGGAGCTCGATGTGAATGAATCTTACCCAGTAGGTGCCGCCCTTCCGCTGCCACGCGACCTGCACGTTCAGATCGTGCAGCCCCACCGGATCGATCTTTACCACCTGACCGACGTCTCCGTATTCGACCTCCTCGTAGCTCTTGCAGCATCGGACCAGCATGCCCGGAATCAGGTTGTCCCGCACGTAAATGGCGTACTCGTCGACCGAGAGGAAATCCGAGCGCTTCATGTAGACCGGCGGTGGAGGAGCCGAAACCGCGGCTGCAGCCGTGGCCGTGGCCGTACCCGCGGACGAAGCGGACACCGAGGCGGCGGCGGCGGCGGCGGCGGCGGTGGCATCGTGGGTCGACACGGACTCCTCGATGTCCTCGCTGCTCGAATCCTCCGAGTCCGAGAGGCCGTCCAAGCTCGAGAGGGTCTCCGTGTCGCTGAGCGTCGCGTCCGGATTTTCGAGGAGCCACGCGACGACGTTCTCCGCGGTGATGTAGCCCGCGGTTGTCCCGAGACTCTTTATCGCAAATTCCACGCTCCTCCTATGAAAGCCCATTTCGGTGAGCTGAGCGACCAGGGGACTCGTCGCGGGAGGAGTCTTTCTTCCGCTGCCTCGACAGTGTCTCTTCTGGCTGGAGGTCAAGGACGCCAATGAGCAATCGGAGGCGGGAGAGGTGGGCTCCGAGATCGGACCGGCGCGCTGCTGAATGGGCTTGTGCCTCAATTCGGAGGCCAAGTACTGCGACACGGCCAAAGCGGCCTCCTCCAGTTCCTTGCGTCGGAATATCGGCTTGAGGGGTTGCGGTTTCGTGGCACGCGCCAGCAATTGCCGAAAAACGGTCGTGGACCTCTTGCCGGAGCTGCCGCTGTCAACGTTGTTGCCATTTTCCCCGCCGACGAGCCGAATATTCTCGTTCACGTCCTCGAGCTCGGAGGTCGCTTCGTTGTTGTCGTTGGCCTCGTCCCTCTCGCCGTCGTATTCCTCGTCTTCCTCTCCCACGTCCCTCGCCTCCTCCCCCGCCTCCGCCTCCGATTCCGCCTCCGCCAACGCCACCGCATCTTCCGCCTCCTCCCGCCGCTCGTCACGACGATCGTAGAAGTTCCCGTGTACGGAAGGGTTCGTGCAACCGTTCCCATCGACGGAAAACCTGAGGACCTTCCGTAATTTCGTCTGACGACCTATCAGAGCCTTCTCGGCAGCCAGGGCGGCGAGCTGCTGCTGTTGGCTGCGCAGAATGGAGGCGTTCACGACCCCGGCTATGACGGGCATGCCCCCGGGTCTCCTGTCCATGCCACGATGACCGAGAATGAGATTGGCCCAAATCGACAGGAAGGAGTCGGGGAACGGCATCCGGTCCAAGTCGAATCTCTCGGGGATGGGCCTGATCGCGTAGAAGGGAACCTTTCTTCGCGTCTCGCTCTCGTGAATCTGCACGACCACCTTCGAACGTTTGGTGAATCTGCATATCGTGCCGAGCTGACCGTCGACGTCCACCGATCCGCCGATTCTCGGCCTCTCGTCCAAGCCGCCGACGACGAGAAGGGCCGCCATAACGGTTTGCTGTATGCTCGTCGCGTTCTCCCCTCCGTTCTCGTTCATCCGTATGTGAAAAAAGGGTCCGTCGGTGAGAAGATCAGCGGCGATGGACAGCTTGGAGGCGAGGAAACCGTTGACCGTCGAGCTCCACGTGAATACCGAGTGCAAGTGCCTGATCAACGATACGAGCTCCTCCACGACCGTCGAGCTGTGGGAGGCGGTCAGAGATACGCGACACTTGTTGGAATGAAGCTCCGAGGCGGCACCGAGGTCGCTCGTAAGGGCGATTTCTCCCAGTATTCGGAAGGTCCTCTCGAGGAAGCGAGCCCCGTCGATCTCCGGTCCGTTGCTGGAGCACGAGGGGAGAACGGCCACGAGCAGTCTCACCGCCATTATCTGTTGCTCGAGGCACGGCTCGTTCTCCTCGTCTACGACGCTCAGGAGGAAGTCGATCCATGCTTTCGTGCCGAGAGCCCTGCAGAGTCGTGGAGACTTGGCGATGGCTCGTAAGATTCCGAGGCTGGCCCAGGTCTCGTGATGCTCCCTCGCCAGCTGCACCTGGATTCCGCGCTCGGGCTTGTTCGCGAGGGACACGATGCCGCGCAAAACGGACGAGAGGATCTTTATCGCGGACGAAGGCACCCGCTCGCCCTCGATGCCGCAAGAGAGCAGGAGGACGCGTAGCAGGCCAACGGAGGCGGACTTGAGGCAGGTGGTGGGATGCACGTCCCCGAAGCCGGCTCTCTCGGTGGCCTCGTTCGCGTCGAGCGGCGTGTCCCCGTCCCTGTCGCTCTCCGGCGGCGTCGGCGGCTCGGCCAGTTCCAGGTCGTACTTGCCCTCTTTGCCCATTCGGTACGAGTTGGTCGTTCTATTGTCCCATCGAACGCGAATCCATCCGTCCTCTCCGAGCTCGCCGATGACGCGGCCTTCGCCGGGCGGTGGTCCGTCCTGATCGCCCCACTTCCAGTCCACTCCGCGAACCACTCTCGTGCCGATCTTCATGAGGGCCGCGAGTTCCATCCCGCTTGGCTGAATGCTCGGTGGCTTGTTGCTTTCCAACGAGTCCTCGTAAATGGCCGTGACCGTCTCCTTTTGCTGGCCGTGCCCGTGCCCGTGCCCGTGCCCGTGCCCGTGAGCGTGAAAGTGAGAATGCGGCTGCGAATGGGAATGGGAATGGGATTGGGAGTGCGACTGGGAATGCGATTGAGATTGAGATTGACATTGCGATTGACATTGAGACTGAGATTGAGAATGGGAATAACAATGAGCGTGAGAGTGGGAAAAGGACGCCAAATGCACGCTAGATGGACCGATCTGCCTGAGCAGAGTCAGGATGCTCGAGAGCAGGCCAGAATTTATCAAGGATCCGATGTCGTAGGCGTGTTGATAATTGGTCAGCATGCCGAGAATCGTTAGGAGAAATCTCGCCCTGGGCAACTTCCTCAACCAAGTGTACGTTCCCTGATTCAAGCTGCTCTTTCCGCTGATCTTCGACTTGCTCGGCAACTCGGCCTGAAGAACGTAAGCGCGGAGCGTCTGCACGGCCCAGGACGTGATCTCGGATTCGGCAATGATTATTCGAGACTTCTGATAGGGAGTTATCAGTTGGACGTTGCACAGCGGATCGGTTATTCCATCGACGAGGGACTTGTTCTCGTAGGATAGCCCGAGCCAGCCGTTGAGCAGAGAGTACTTTACGGACGTTATCAGATGGTCCTTGTTCAGCAACTGTCTCATCATAACGATTCCCCGTTCTCGTAGTTTGCCGCGCTGCATTTGACAGTACATTGCCCGTCGCAGCGTCTCCGCGTCCGGTCCATCTTCGGTAGTGACAAAATTAATGATGCTCGTCATGAGCTCGTGCGAGTCGATGTTCAAGGTTCGCTGTTTCATCTTCTCGGCCATTTTCACGGCAGCCGCCGTGCTGACGGGAGCGTCTACCGCTCGTCTCGTTCTGCCGGCTCTGCCGATCCGCGAGGACGTTGCCATCGAGTCCTCGACTTTCGGGGAGAGCGTCGCCGTTGGCGAGCCATCTTCCTCCGATTTCCCCTTTGTCTTGGCGCTCTGAATCGAAGCATTCACGATATCCTCCGGCTTTCCGCTCGATCCTTTGCCCCTTCGAATATCCGCTATGATCGTTTCGACCGCCTTCCTGAAGCGCGGAACGGTATGCAGGAGCTTCGAGTCTCGGAGGCCCTTGATCTCGTAACTCGTCGCGGGTCTTACTTCCTGAAGGAGGAATCTGCACTTTTCCTGCGCCGGGGCGCACACCTCCTTGTAACTCCTGTTCTGCTGCTGTCTGATTCTGATAAAGTTCCATTTCGTCTGGTGAATCGCCCTCACCATGTCGGCGAGAGGTTTCGAGAGCTTGGCGTTGGCGTTGGCGTTGGCGTTTGCATTGCAGTTGTCGTTGTCGTTGACGTCGCCATTTTCATTTTCATTTTCATTTCTATGACCATTCTCGTTTTCATTTTCGCTGTCATCGTGGCCCATCTCCTGATCGACGAGAGCGAGCGCCTGATGGCCCAGGGCAAGATGCTTCACGATGACGGCCATCAGGAGACGACTGATCTCCTCGACCGGATGATCGCCGCAAAAGTCCGCGTGCGAGAGGAGATTGTTCGCCTTGGCGTATCTGTCGATGATCGTGAGAAAGGAATGCACCTGAAGGTCCGTCCTGTGTGTATCCGCTAGGGCGTGGATGAACGAGGCGACCCGGTCCTCTCGACCCCTTCTGTCCTTTTGCTGCTCGTTCTTGGCGCGCGGAGGAAGCGCTGGCTCGGTCGGTGAATTCGCGGCGGTCGACGTGTTGCTCCTCGCTTCTCCCTTCTCCTCCTCGTAAGGATTGGCAGGCTGGAGGGTCTGCAGGCCACCCCTGAGAAAATTTGCGTTCAGCCAAACGCCGGCATCCTCCTCGGCCCTCTGCAACGGTAGGCTCTGGCGCATTCTGTAGGCGTGAAGCCCCAGAAGGAAGGCCAAAGCCCTCTCGGTGTCGAGGAGGGAGGTCGTCACGTCGGCCAGCTCGATCGTCGTTCGAGTGTTCTCCGGCTCGGTGTGACAGTAATGACCGACGAAGCAGGAATCCATCATACCCCGGGGAAGGTTGCACCGTGGAAGGTTCGGGGCGGAGAAAGGCTCGGTGAGGGTAGGGGGTTGTTGTCGGTTCCCCTCCCAGCCGTGCACCGTTCTCTGGAGCGCCTCGAGAGAGCCGAGAGAGCCGAGAGAGCCGAGAGATCCGAGAGAGCCGAGAGAGCCGAGCGAGCACTCGTACCGAAAGTCCTCGACGTCGTAAACGTTGTTGTCCACGACGACCCAGAGGCCGCCGTCGCGATTGTGATTCTCCAGGTCCGCGGAGCGAATGAGGGACGGCTCGTCCGAGAAGGAGATCTTGTTGGCGTGCTGCGGTGCGACGATCCCCGGCCAGGAGAGGTCGTCCGCTTCGCTCTTATCGATGCTCGGGGCCAGCTTATTGAAGCGATCCAACGCCTCGAGCATCGGCCCGATCGTTTCCATCCAGCTCATGTTCAGCATGAACATCGGGTGGTCGACTTGCAGCAAGATCAGACACGTCGCCAACTCGGGAAGCAGGAGGTTCGTTATGTCACCCCTGAGCACGCTACCGGCGAACACGAACTGCTTCGCCCCGTTGCCGGCGAGCTCGACCGCCGTTGGCAGCGTCTGGCAGACGTGAGCGGAAATCTGCGATATATACTTCCGTAGCAGCGACTCCGCCCCGAGCATCTCCTGATCGCGCAGATTCTCCACCTCCCTGCCGGATGCGTTCACGTTCACGTTCACGTTCACGTACTCGTACATCTGGCCGATCAGCAATCGCTGGAATCTGAGAAGCAGGTTCGAGCTCGGCGAGTCTTCGATCCTCTTCTGCGGCTCGTTCGTCGGTGTCTCGGTGCAAGGGATTCGTTGGACGGCTTGCAGCCTCGACTGCGTCACGTGAGTGGCGTTCCTTATCAGCTGCTTTATCAGCTGAAGAAGCGAGATGGTCGCACCGTTCTCCTTCTTCTCCGAGTTCATCTCTTTCCCCTGTTTCACCTGCTTCGCCTGTTTCGCGTCGCTCGTCTTCACGTTACTCT
The DNA here is from genome assembly GCA_963989415.1 of Cerceris ruficornis. Taxonomy (NCBI): domain Eukaryota; kingdom Metazoa; phylum Arthropoda; class Insecta; order Hymenoptera; family Crabronidae; genus Cerceris; species Cerceris ruficornis. The sequence continues at coordinate 186,309 of OZ022523.1, forward strand.
TGCCCGCGGTGTCGACCGATTCCTCCGCGGGGAATTCCTTCTCGTCGGCGACTCGGTTCGTCTCCGCCTTTATCGCGGCCCTGAGAGCCATCTCCAATCCGCCGTCGGCCATCAGACTGGAGACCAAAAGGTCCACCATGAACCGGTGGCCCTTGCTCCCGGCGCTCGCGTCCTCCGAGGCGACGTTGCCGCTCGACAGAAAACTCGACAGGGTCTTTGCCCGCTCGTTCGCCGTTGGCAGAAGAACGCTCCATCCGGTCTGCAGTACGGCCTGAGCGGCTTCCTGTATCGTCACCAATATACCCGTGCCGCTCGCGAGACTCACGCACCGCTGCTTCAAGGAATTCAAGAGCGGCGTGCCCGCCAGTCCCACGGACTTTGCCTCGATGTTGTGCGTTATTATCGTGTGCAGCTGCAAACGAATGAGCTTCAAGCTAGCCACCGCCAAGCATTCGCGATCCTGCGTCGGCGGCCGGATTCCTGGCAGCCCCTCGCAAGCCTTACCCAACAGAGTGTCCAGGAGGCGAAACGTCTCCTCGCAGATATCAACGACGAACGCGACTCGGCTCGCCACCGACCACGTTGATGTACACCAGGCGAAACTCTGCGTAGGCCCGCACACCACACCCACCACGTTCTTTCCGCTGAGCGTCGGGCAGAGCGTCGGCTCCGCTACTATCGCCCCCAATGACGGATCGATCTGCCCGTACTCGTTTTTGCCCCATCCGTAGACCAGCTGATCCTCCGTCAGGGCCAATATGTGCAGACTTCCCACGGACAATTCTTTCACTTTCTTCTTCCTCAGTGCCTCGATGACCTTCGGATATCTCACGTGTTCCTCGTTACCGTGTCCCAAGCGATAAAAGTTTCCCTTTCCCCAGGTGTATACCTCTCCGTTGGCCGTCAGGGCCGCCGAGAATTGTCCTCCGCAAAACACCTTCGCTATGTTGCCGTCCAACAGTTTGTCGACGAGCTTCGGAGTTTTCGATCCGTCGCAGCCTCCTCGGCCCAATTTACCGTAATCCCCGTCGCCCCAGGAGAACACTATACCGCTGGCTGTCACGCACAGCGTCTGAGAGTCTCCGCTTCCGCAAGCCACGCTGACCACCGAATGCCCGCTCAACTTGCTCACCAACGTAGGCACCGTAACGTCGTCCGAATTCCCATGGCCCAATCTACCGTAACTCCCTCTTCCCCAAGTGTACAGTTCACCGCACGAACTCAACGCCGCCGAGTAAGTGCTTCCGCACGCCACGAAGCTGATGTTCTTGTCCACGAGGGCCTCGATGAGCTTCGGTTCGTCGTACGACGTTCTGTCCCCGTGTCCGAGTCGACCGCCGTCTCCGTTTCCCCAAGAGTACACCGAACCGTCTTCGGTCAGGGCCAAGCAATGCTTACCGTCCGAGTGGGAAGCGATCATCGTCACGGCCTTCTCCGAAAACCCGTACACTCTTTGCGGATATTGCGTTTCCGAGCCGTAATACATTACGTAGACGTTACCGCTCATCGAGAGAATCATCAGTGCTCCTTCCGTGCAACAAAGCTGCTTTACGCCCAACTCTGCGATGGCGTCGCAATAAAACGGAGAGAAATACCCGCTGCCGAATTTCGTACCTCCCCAAGCTACGACTTCTTGAAACGTTTCACCTTGATTCTTCGAAAAATTATCGCTGCAAACCGGAGGTAACAGAGGAGCGGCCAATCTGCTCAAGTTGCACATTATTATCACCGCAGCTTTCCTCAGATCGACCGAAGTGCTATCGTCGTCGGGCAGTCTCAAATATTTAAGTACAACTTCGCAAGGGCCCGGTGCTACGTTTTCCTCGAATCGTCTCGACTTTGCAGCAGCGATCGAATTGAATCGTCGTAAAAGCGGAACCAACGGCGCGGTACTCCCGGGCGGCATTACCCGATTGTCTTGATTCTTATGTTTACCACTCAGATATAATAATAAACAAACGGAATCCAGTAAACTCGACAGAGTGGCTCTTTGCATTACCAGTTCCAGTAATAAGCAAAGAATCGTATGCTGGTCGGACAACGGAACCGGGCACCACGATCTACCACCGATAACGTCCCTAAAACCAGATTACTTTTAGCTCCTACCGTCGACGAGGAAATCTCGTCGAATCGACTGATACGTCTCCTGCTTCAAATAATTAATCGATCAATTATTTACCTACCCTGTAACAACTTGTCTCAGAAATTTCGCCGATCGTTCCACTACTTCGAGCCAAACTTGCGAAACGTTTGTCTCGTCGAAAAGCGTTGCTTCGGGTAATGATTGCAATGCTTCCAGAGATTCGGATAGTAACTCGCTGCAAAATTCCACGTCTTCGCCGGACCTCCAAGCGCGTCTCAGATACGCGAAAGAAAAATTAAGAGCAGCGCGAGATCCGACACGCGCCAAGCCCAACGTTGCCTTCTCGTTGGGCCTTACACTGAAATCAACGTAACCTATTGGCCAATCGAATTTCACTGCATCTCAATCGACGCACCGTCATATCGACTTGTTTATACGGAATCGATCCGAGCGACATTAATCTCTTAACAAATGAACATGCACAAATTTCAATCTCTCCGCTCCTAATTTCGACCGCTATAATTTCATAACATTACATTTTTTGTAATTTCGTCGTAGATTTTGGTACTGTCGGGATGTCTTTTGTTTCCTGCGGCTTGTGACGCGCCAGAGCCGTAAAGTATCTCCGCGCGACGATCAATCTTTGCCTCGAACGAACGGCGGACAGAGTACTGTTTGCGACTTCTTGACACAATGTTCTCTGCTCCTTGATCAGTGATTCGATGCAGGTCCTTAAGTCGGATAAGGCTGAAAATGGCGTTTAGGATTCGTAATGTACATGTCTAGCTAAAGATCTTGTTTATTTTTAAAAAATAGCTAAAATACGTTACATGGTTGGGGACCCCAAAGCCAAGTATCTATCGTATTTTTGCTTGGAATTATTTTCTCCACTAGTGCGTTTGCTCTGACAGCTTCCTCCTCGTCCAGTTTCTGGCATGGTCCGCAATTGCATCCTCGTTGTGGACCGCAAATCCCGTCGCAGCAAAGACAAGACAATACTCTCATATTGCAGTAGTAGTGACCGCTCTGTCCTAAACGTGCAAGAAAAATTGGAGCGCTTGCATCGAATTTTCATTAAATCTATTAGGATATTTTTTCGTGCAATCTCCGACTCTCATACCTTTCTTCGCAACTATCCCCGCAGCATTGACCAGACCTTCGCTGAAAGAGCCTATGATCTCTCCGTCGCGTACCATTTCGTTCCAAAGCTCGGCTAATCCGTCTCGATAGAGGAGACGTTGTAAATCGCTTTTTACCCATTTAGCGTCTAATCGTATTTCTGGTCTTAGTATCACGTTTAACGGATCGTTCATTTTGCTTGTATTTTCTGAACGTCGATCGATTATCCTTTAATTTTTAATATAAGTTGAATTTCGGTATCCTTCCTTGCCCGTTAGTCACTGACGATCTTTACGATCGGCCACGGTAAGTTACGATAAAAATTCATTCTTTATCGCTCGTGTCCCTTGAAGTTCATTCTGGTAACTCTTTTCAGCAGTGCAATTCAAAAATGTAAAGAAATTTTAAAGAAATTCTTGAGATCTCCCGACACTATTATTTTTGCAATGATTAAATAAATCGAGGCTGAAATTCCAATACTGTTTCGCCAATCGTTAATATTTTGACAGTTACGGTTACTCATTCCGTTCCGTAGACGATTTACCGCACTTACCAGAAAGTCATCTTCCGTCAACGCTCTATAGTCACGGATCCCCCAGAGATATATTTAATAACATATTATGAGAGCAATTGTTAATTTCATTACTGAGTAGTCTGAAGACGATGCCTATTACTTTTGCGCTTAGTTGTCTTGTCATTTCATTCCATATCTCAAATGGAGTTGTCAAGTATTCCAAACACCGATTTCAAGAAATTCGACCGGTGAAGGAAAACTCATAAATCATATATAGTGCCGATGAGAAATGTAGAAATCCACCTTATTCGCATTACCCTTTATTCTTCGTCTACCCAACCTTCTAAAGGTTCTAAAGGTTCTAAACTTGCCACAGTGCACACAACTCTACACAATCGCATGCACCATGCGCAATCGAACCGAACCGACCAAAACGAAGGCACTGACACTGACTAGCACGTCGCTGCGATCGCTATATAATTGTGTACGTGTGTATCCCAGCCTCATATGGTTCATTAATGATGCATGCTTAAAGTGTGTACGCGCATGAAACAGAGAGAAAGAGAGGGGGAGTGAGTGAGTGAGTGAGTGAGTGAGTGAGTGAGAGAGAGAGAGAGAGAGAGAGAGAGAGAGAGAGCAGAGTATACATATTTTATATATGCATGCAGGATCGGCCACAGTGCTTATGAACCACTATGAGCACTTCCGCTTGCTTGCAGCTTACTACTAGCGTGAACACAATTGGACGTGTTGACTGGTGTTGACATGGACTGTTAGAATTCGCAATGCTGTAATACTATTAGTACTTTCCGAGCAGTCGAAACAGAAATATTTTTATACTTTTAAGCTGTACCGTAACGACCGTAATAAGATCTAACGTCGAACTGATAGAAAATGATGTTCACAATTACAACTACAGCAAGGCGTTTTTTAGTACGAAAATCTGCAAAATATGGTGAGAAATTAAAATTATAGCATAGCCATATAATACATATATTTAGATTCACATCTTATCGGGAATATGTAAAATCAATTATAACATGTGAAGTGAAATGTCGAAGTTAGCGCAAAAAATCAAAGTTCATTGATTATAATGTAATGTGCTCATAGGGCAACGATCGTGTGCACGATGCTCGATCGAAAGATTTACGAACAATCAAACTCAACGGCAAACAGAAAGGTCTTCCGAGAGCATCCTTTTCCAAACTTACGGCCAACCAACACCGATGACGCACCCACATCTGATCAAGGAGGGAGAAATCGTGCCTGGTATTAAGCTTAACGAATTCAAAATTAGACGAAATAAATTAATAGAAAATATTGTTTCACATGATGGCCTCGAGAATCCAAAACAGCCACATATCGTAATTATACCTTCGTCTTCCAAGGTGTTCATGTCTGACAAAATACCGTACGTTTTTCGTCAAAATACAGATTTCTTATACTTTACCGGTTGTCAAGAGCCCGATAGTATTTTGGTGATTACAGCAAAGAATGAAAATTTTGCTTCGACGCTATTTGTAAGACAAAAGGACGAATATTCAGAGTTATGGGACGGCCCTAGAACTGGCGTTACAGCTGCATCTACGATATTCGGTGTTGACAGAGCATTGCCAGTAACAGAGTTTGACACTTTTTTTCTTTCCTTCATAAATGAACACAAAAAATGTGTTATTTGGTACGACAATATCGATGTAGCACAACCAAACTTACACAAGAAATTAAGCAAAACTATTAAAACAAATAGTAAGACACTGCTTTCTCCAACCAGTATAATACATCGATTAAGACTGATTAAATCGCAGAGCGAGATTGATTTAATGAAGAAAAGTTGTGAAATTGCTTCAGCCGCGATTGCCAAAACGATACAAACATCAAAACCAGGGATGAGCGAACATCAGTTATTTGCGAGGGTAGATTACGAGTGTCGTGTAAACGGTGCCGAATTTTTGGCGTATCCCCCTGTTGTGGCGGCTGGTAAAAATGCAAATATCATTCATTACATTACCAATAATCAAATAGTTCACAGTGGAGATATGATATTAATGGATGCAGGTTGGTTTTAATGTGTTTATCCATGTAAATTATCCCTTTGCCTGTAATGTGACTTGATGTATAAATTGTATCGTTAACATATAATTATATGGACTCGTTTAAATTGTAGGTTGCGAATACCATGGATATTCGTCCGATATAACAAGAACTTGGCCAATTAATGGAACATTTACCGAAGAGCAACGAACTCTGTATAACGTTGTGTTAGAAGTGCAAAATACTTTGATACAAAAGTTAAAGGAAATGCCTTCATTGGATGGGCTGTTTAACGATATGTGTGCCCTGCTAGGAACAAAGTTACAGGAAATTGGTTTAATACCGAAGCATTTAAGTAGGGATATGTTATTGGCAGCTGCGTACACTTATTGCCCACATCATGTAAGTCATTACTTGGGAATGGACGTACATGACACTGGAAAAATTTCCAGGAGTATACAAATTCAACCAGGAATGATAATGACCGTTGAACCTGGTATGATATTTTGAGGTTAGATATTACCGTATTGCCCCCTCCCCCCCCCCCCCCCCCCCGCAGACTTTCGAAATAACTGATCCTTACTCATTGTAGGAATATACGTAAATCCGAAAAATCAATTTGCACCATTGAAATTTCATGGCATGGGTATTCGCATAGAAGACGACATTCTAATCACAGAAGAGGGCCCGTTCGTCCTAACGCAAAACTGTCCAAAGGAAATCAACGAAATAGAAGCTCTAGCAAGTGAGAACCAATGATACTTTTACCACCGATAATACAATAGTAACTATTACCGGTAAGTTTAGGCTCTGTCGCTTCATCAAAGTGTATACAGTTACAATTAATGTGAACCGTTCATGCTTTTTTTTTTATTTTAGCTCGAAGTAAATCATACATTACAATCACCAGTATCGAAGACATTTCTGTGTTACTCAAATACTTGTTTAAGTGGGAAGAAATGGATGTTATACACTTGTAACCAGTATAAAACGACCAGAAGAAATAATAGTACAGTGTATACAAAAAGCGCTAACATGAACATTTATATTTAATGTTAAGTTTGATCGGTAATTTTTCATCCGAATACGATGAGTTTGCAACAAGTTTTCACAAGGCGAAGCAGTTTCCGCACGAACTATAAAAGTGTCGAAAGTATGTACCACTATAAAATCGTAAATTTCTCATGCGTAATTAATGCGCAATCCGAAACAGATCGGACGGGCAGAAAATTTTTATTAAGCGAATAAAAACAAATCTCTCAGTCTTATGTCGGCCTTCTTCAAATCAATAAAATTCTTCAACTGCTTTACACGTAAACGTGCCCATACGAGATGATCGTGCAATGCGTGGATCTGAGCTGCCGCAAGTGCAGCACTTTCAGGATACCGAACTGTCGTACAACCAATTCCTGCAAATGGATTATTACATTTAAATCACTTCTTAACCTGAGTAAATTCAATTGATGGAGGCCAATTTCAACAAAGCTATATGATATAATTCACCTGAAGGAACGTTAATGGATGACCATATATCTTGTGAAACGTTCTCGGGCTTAAAAGGTGGACAATTAATGACAGGCAAAGTCGTATTGCCGGAGAGTACTGGACCTAATCCGTTGCTCCTCCCTGCGACTGCTATCAGCACCACCTAGAAGTCACGAGAGAACCTTACGATAATTTAGAAATAAACAATCGCGTCGCTATCGACCACTTTATCATAATGTTTTGATGATTGAGTTATTCTGGGACACAGTGCACTTTCGCGATATATAGGTCAATGTAAATTTGAACGTTAATACAAAGCACAAGAACATTAATCGCAATTAACCTTGTCATCTCGGTTTCCCATAATCTTTGTCTTTGACGACATCGCTACTATTTCTATTCGTGTTTTCCTACGATATTTGTATATAAAATTGTAAATACGCGTTATACCTATTTTTACATTAAAATGTTAAGGGTTAATGCCTTAGAAACCATTCTTCTCGAAGGCTTCATAGCATTTTAAAAGATAGCAATATTCCCAGAAGGTAATTTCACTGAAAAATTCAAACGTTTTACCTTATCTGCAGTGCTTTCATATTCCGCTAGGATACTCAACGTTTCCTGGGTACCTTTGTGAGCACTACAAACTCTAAGCTGAACTTTTAAACCCAATGCAGTAGCATGTCTCTCTATGCTTCTGCAATGTTCTTCGTCTGACGATGAACCCATTAAGATAACCACTAGAGCATTGGATACAGGAACGAGATAGTCCAATTGGTTCATTACCCATTTAAAGTTACGTTTAACGACGTCTAAATCGTCTTGCGTGACAGCGGTAAGATTACGATATACCTGCGGAAAAAGTTAATGTTGTAAACATATATATTGTACCTGCAGTAATGCCATTATTTGCGAATTGCCTTAATCAAACACCTGTTTGTCTTTCATTAGCCTTTTATCTCCGGATGGCCAGAGTCTCCAAGAATCGCTATCTATAATATCTGCCACTATAATTTCACCGGTTACATCCACTCCAAATTCAATTTTCATATCTATGAGGGCACAATCGCGTGTCGCCCAACTTCTCTCGAGAATTTCAAATACGGCAAGTGTTGTTCGTTGCATAATATCGTATTCGTCTTTTCCTATTAGTACGCCGTTTAACTTGAAACCTGCAGATACAATTTGTTGTTCGGACCACTGTGGATCATGATTCGCGTCATCCTTGTAGAAGGTTTCTTGCAGTGGAGGACTAAATCTATAGCCCTCGGGAACTCCTGTAACAAATATGATCGATTTAAATTAACCGTTACTTTCAAAGCGTACATCGAATATCGTACCAGGATGTCTTTTGAGGAAACTGCCGGTAGCCAATCTTCTAGTAACCCATTCTATTGGAATCATCTCACATTTTCTTGCGACAAATGCAGTATCGTTTGCTACTTTAAGGAATGCTGTTTTTATACCGGCTTCGTTCAGTAATTGGAAAACTTTGGCTGTAGTAGCCGTACTAATAGCTGCCTTGCCCTCCAATTCGTGAGACTTTGCACCATCACCGGCGGTAATGCGATCTTTGCTTTGCACAAAGCATAGCGACGAGTCATTTAAAAGTTCATAGACCTTCTTGGTCTTTCCTTCTATGATCAGTTTTCCAAGCTTGTACTCTGTAAAAACAGGCAAGCTTGAGATAAATCGTTGATAGTTTCTCAAAATAAAAAAAATAGTTGCGAGATGGTATTTGAAAAGGAAATTGTGTTTAAATGAATTATTACTACTGCTCGGATGATGCAAAATATATAAAGCAGTAAGATGGGAAAGCATATGAAATGACACATATTTGATGTAAATTTTTACGAAGCTATTACTGTATACGTTGAAATAGATCGATAATGGAATAATTTCGGTATCCTTAAGTACTTAAGGATTATAATCGATCTATCGAGAAAACGATAACATCTACTGACGATAATCAAAAGATTGTTGTAGGACAACTTTGCTTACCGGTCATGTTTCTTCCTTTCTCTACAATATCAGAGTGCCAGCAACTCGCTTTTTAATGTACAATTATCCAGCGATCCCCACTTTGAATAATGTCGAAGATATCCTTCCTTTTGATTGGAGAAGATTCGGAAATTATCTCGACACGAGTTTCAGGTCACGTGTGTAGATCACGATACAAATAGAAAACAGTAAATAAGAATTTGTCATATTTTAATATTATCTTATCGATTTATTTGTATTACATGGATACGTAATATAAATATATAATTATGAAATATTATATTGCACTATATTAATGAGCAAGGACAGCTGAGGAGCCGGTTAGATTTGTGTAATACACTTTATGTCTCGAAGGCAAACATGATTGCGCGAGTGTAAGGTGCGAGTATTGTAACATTCACAGACGTAACGAAATGCAAATTAGCAAAATTTACTTGAAAATATTGATGATGACGAATTATAGAATTATCAGTATATAATTGCGAATGGGATTCAGATTACCACCAAAAATATAGATCGCAGTATGAATCATCGATGTAAATGCTAACCCGCAATGATAGACAATGATACTCGTTAAAGCAGCGAATATATGTAAAAGTTCGACGAGATAAAAAGTCGAGACTTTCTGAGAAATTTCAGAAAATAATATTATTGATAGCAGAAGTCATAAATGTACGAGGAATGAATTCAAAAGTGCAATGATAACCAAAGAAAGAGCTAGCCCCTCCAGAAAACGCGTGTTTCCATTGGTCTATACGTTCATTCGCGTTTCAAGAATCAGTCGGTAAGCGTATTTGATGTGGATCTCTTCGAATTTCACAACGATACACATCTCAGAAACCACAAACGCTAGGACGTTTGACACACGTGGTATGTACGCACATCGTTCAAAAGTTGTTTATAGATTGACAGATATATTTTGCAAATAAACATTTAACTCAGTGCTCTACAAGGAAAATAAACGAAAACCTTACAAATTTTTCAAATAATTCGTCGAGAAGACATACAAAAGTTTCCGACGTATACTTCTTCACCCTAGATTCGGAACTAAGCTAAAGTGCTCCCTTCAACAAGTGGGTACAGTCCTTTGCAAAACACATTGCGATCGAACTTGCGCTTTAATTTTAAACTTTTGTAAATAAAAAAAAATATACATATATATATATATAAGAATATATAAATAACTGTTTCTATCCTCATTATAAAAAAGAGAGTATATCGATGGTTACATTTATTCTTCATTTATGGATTTCGGCAAGATTCGATTAAATTGTCTCAATGACACGTCTTATAAAAATCGATAACAATAATTTAATAATGTACTTTAAATCTTAATTCAGACTGAGATGAATATCGGGTTCGTTCATTTTCCTCGTAAAGCTATCGAATTAGTATATTTGTAGCAATAAAAGTATAAGATTTTCAAGTTTATGTAATTCCGTTATCACTCGTCACGGCTGTAATTGCTCGTCAATATTTCTGATATTGGTAGCGTATAACACGTAGCGGTTCCCTTTTTTCCGTTAGAATAATGTAATAATATTTTTGTTACATTATATCACTTCTCAAGATTAATTTACAGCAAACATTCATGTTTTCTTCATGAGTCGGTGTCAACATCGTTTTCGATGATGAAATCAATTGCGAAATCCTGATTAAGCAAGCGTCAAGAAAATATAGTAGCAACGTCGAACAAAGTTAAGACGAATTCTATCAGTTCACTGGGGGTCAATAGTTTATAGGAGCAGTCACGATAATCCAGAAGCAATCTCGAGGGGGTCCACTGCGTACTTTGCGGTATAAGAATAATATTGTACTAAACAACTACACGAGACTACATACCTTAGTAAATCTAATCAAGTCATAAATATTACAGGCAAATCTTGCTACACTTAATCTCACGGGTAATGATCTTAAACATCATCAAGTTTCACAAAGTCATTTGTTTCCTATTTAATACAATGAAGGGACAAAAGTGGCATAGCTTAGAGCAAAAAAAAGTTTTCATTACATTTTATAGAAAAAGACTGACTTTAGCCAAGTGTAGCACTATAATACAATTTCCAATAAAGTAATGCGTTATTGATACTTAATTGAGGTCATTCTCTTGCCTTAATGAATAATTCAACATTTTGCAGATAGCAATCATCATGTCTTGCGACGCTCTATCGGAATCTCGTATTAAAATGTCAGAGCTTTCCATGAAAGATGCAGTGGATAGAAAACCTTGCAGTAAAGGAGAAACAAGAGGGCAAAGAATGACCGGTCTCACGCACGAATGCGGTGTCTTTGGATGTATCGCTGCTGGCGACTGGCCATCCCAAATCGACGTCGCCCAAGTTGTATGTTTAGGTGAATGTCAAAACATTTATAATATCATTGATAGGACTTTGCCAAAAGTTTTTCCTATAAGTACGTTACTACAATGGCTTTTATCGTTAAGGTCTGGTCGCGTTGCAGCACAGAGGTCAAGAAAGTGCAGGTATCGTTACGAGCGAAGGGGTTTGCGCGAAATCGTTTCACGTACACAAGGGTATGGGAATGATTAATAATATATTTAACGACGAAACCATGAAAAAGTTGAGTGGAAATCTTGGGATTGGACACACTAGATACAGTACGAGTGCCGCGAGCGAAGAGGTTAATTGTCAACCTTTTGTCGTTCACACTGCACACGGAGCACTGGCGGTAGCTCATAATGGAGAACTCGTTAACACGGAATCTTTGAGAAAAATGGTAACGTTAATACAGTGACCAACAGAGCGTATTGCCATTATCGGGGAAAGGAAATTTCTTCAATTGTCCACAATCTTTGATACTAGGTATTAGGACGCGGAGTGGGCCTCTCGACTTATTCCGATTCGGAGCTAATAACGCAAGCCCTTTGCTTGAATCCTCCCGAAGGTGAAGTTAACGGACCAGACTGGCCAGCTCGTATAAAGCATCTCATGCAATTAGCTCCGCTATCTTACTCATTAGTAATTATGCAAAGAGATAAGATTTACGGTGTCCGAGACCCCTACGGGAATCGACCACTTTGTTTAGGAAAGATCGTACCGATCGGCAATCTTGGTATGTAAATCAATACTGTTCAACATTCTCATTACCTTTTCAATTCGAAAATCTCGGAAATACAACTGATTTACAATCAGTTAAACGTAATGGATTTTTCAAGTACAGCAGGAAATGAATCGGACGACGACGATGAAGCAGAGGGATGGGTGATTTCGTCAGAATCCTGTGGATTTCTAAGTATCGGAGCAAGATACGTGCGTGAAGTATTTCCAGGCGAAATAGTGGAATTAACCCGCGAGGGTATAAAAACTATCGATATTGTTGAAAGACCGGATAAGAAGCCACAAGCTTTTTGTATATTTGAATACGTTTACTTCGCACGAAGCGACAGTATTTTTGAAGGTAAAGCACTAATATTCTAGTAAGTGAGAACTTATATTAAGTAACTGATATATGTAAGTAACAATAAATTATCGACTTCTTTTTATTGTTAGGACAAATGGTTTATTCCGTTCGCATGCAGTGTGGACGAGTACTTGCTTTGGAATCACCGGTCGAAGCAGATATAGTTAGTTCAGTACCTGAATCTGGAACTGCGGCAGCTCACGGCTATGCCAGACAGGTGAACGCAGTCTATGAATCTTTTAATTAAGCAGCTAACTGCAAAACAAAGAAAACACACGCATAATTTATGTATTCGTTAATATTAGTAGAAAAATTGCAACGGGAAGAGTTTTCTGAGAACATCGATTTTTATATTGCAGTCTGAAATACCTTTCGCGGAAGTACTATGCAAAAACAGATACGTTGGCAGAACATTTATTCAACCCAGTACGCGACTCAGGCAGCTTGGTGTAGCGAAAAAATTCGGTGCCTTGTCGGAGAACGTAAAAGGAAAGAAGCTAATATTGATCGATGATTCTATAGTCAGGGGGAATACCATCGGACCGATCATAAAGTTATTACGCGATGCAGGAGCAAAAGAAGTGAGCTTTGAGATTACGATTTTTTACTCTCTCGGGAGACATTATAATTCGCTCTAACATAAATCAATCGATGCGCCGATATTTTTAGGTACACATAAGAATAGCTTCTCCTCCTTTAAAATATCCATGCTACATGGGTATTAATATTCCAACCAGAGAAGAATTAATCGCAAACAGATTGGATAACATAAAATTAGCGAAACACGTCGGAGCAGATAGTCTGACGTACCTTTCCGTCGATGGACTAGTTCAAGCTGTTAGGTTCGGCATGGATAATCGAGAAAGCAGTTACATCGGTCACTGCACAGCTTGTCTCACCGGAGATTATCCAGATGAATTGCCGGGTGATTTGAACTGGTGAGGAAATTGCCGCCCTTGTAAATTAATAGAGAATCGTTGTAAATCAACGAGTCTCCCACGTATATCGACATATTTCGTATCCTTATATCTGCGATAAAATTGTTTCTCACGTTATTTAAGTGTCAATTGCGAATGTATACCACGAATTAGTATAATAGACACAATCGTTACATACTTTCGGTAAGATTTCAGTATTTAGGAAGTAATTTTGTTCGATACGTGCTAGTATTGCGAGACAAAGGACATTTACCAGTACGAGTAGCAAAGTACACAAGGAATACCTATATCACTGATTTTCTTTGTCAGTCCTACCGAAAAAAAGAATTGACATCACTGACCTTAAAAGCAGATCTGAATTTTACGAATAAAATAATACCTATAAGATGTCTAAATTATCTTTTAATTTAAGTATCTTATTTGATAATATGATGGCATAACGATTGTATCTTTTCTTCGATATTTATAAGAAACAATAAGAGAGGGGAAAGTACATTACGCGTAAACGTAATCTTCGTTATACCGTGACATTTTGACGCTGATCGTTGTATACTCGCAGAAATACATGTTTTATTTTTTTCTGCTACTAACAAGTTCACGAGTGCAATACATTAACGATATGGATGAAAAAATTTATTTTTTCTCGGATTGTTACTCTATTCAGGCATGTAAAACAGATCTATAGCCGGTCTATAGTCAACATAAATAACAGGATCATGCGGTTGTAGTATAATCATGTATAAAGTTCATGAATTTCTTTACAACATTAAAATTTGTTGAACATATAACAATTGATTTCCTCCTTACTGCATTGAAATAACAAAACAGAATTGGGACTATGAACATAGTTTAAAATGACGCTATACAAAAAGTCTATAAAAATATTTGATTTTGCTATTATTGTATATTTGATATCATTTGAGATGAAGCGAAAGGGGATTTACAAAGAGAGTAGAGTGCATGAAATATGCGCACGTTTATCAATGCTTTTACGTTGTACCTTCTTACTGATCCACCTTTGCGTTTAAATACTCTTCTGCGATAGTTTTCAAACGTTTGGAAATCTCTACCATCTTTGCTTCTCGTTTAAGCTGTTTCGTAATTTTACTATTAACGGATGTTGGTGTAACGTTTTCCAATTGTGGCGCATCTAACGATATTGTTTCAGTTTGATTTGTCGCGTTGCTCATATCCGCGACAATTTCAGAAGAAATTGAACATTCGGTGACATCAGATCGTTCGCCTTCCTCCTCACTGGCAGGAGACTCTTCAAATTTTGTGGAAATCGTTTGTTTCTTGCACTTTGTATTTTGTACGTCAGTAATGACATTTAATTTATGTCTTTGCGAAACTAATATCTTAGGTTCTTTCTCGGTAGATTTAGCCAAATTAGCAGAATTTTCTGAAGTTGACGATATAGAATCCTTGATAACAAGGTTTTCAATGTCTTTCGTGCAAACTTCGTCAGCCGTATTAGCAGTTTCTTTGGAACGACTTTTTAAATTCTTCTCTTCCATGTCGGTACTGTTACTCGTACACTTTTTTGTGTCTTCAAACGTTTCGCCATGTTTGTACATAGCAAAAGGATTATCTTCGTCTGATTCGGACTCTGGAGTGAGACCTTGCAACTTCTTCTCTTCTCTAATTCTTTGTCTTTCTAAGTACGAATTTAGAGCAACAATTCTATCATCTCGCATTGTTTTCCAGAAAGACAGAGCTGTAACGATTAATATATACTTATCGTTTCGAAAAAAATACAAGATTAAATGGACAAAATGCAATAAGATGTACTAAATAGAAGGTAATACCTTGGGCTTGATATCTTTCTGGTACACCAGCTTGTTTAATCGTAGTTAAATTTGGTATACATAGACTGTGTTCTGAATCGCCAAGAACTTCGGTTCTAGGTTTTACAAAGATTCTTTGCATTTTAAGATATTTCCTAGTTTTGGCAAAGTATTGTAGGTTCGGAGGGGAGTCAAACACAGGATCATCCACCACAGGATTGTCGTTTTTTGTGAAAAACATGTATGTACCAATGGCATCTTCGTAAGTACCTTCGTAAAACTGAAACCATCGATGATTTGCTTAAAATATTATAATTATTCGCTTATCCATCATCAAGAATTTTCATTACCCTTCCATTTATTTGCATTATCGGATGATCAGTGTCTATACCAATCATATCCAAGTGAAGTTGTTCCTCGCTAAATGCACTACCATCGGCAAGTCCTTCGAATTCTACATACACAAGAATTTCTTCCTCCCCCTCAGGTATTTCGTTATCGGATTCCATCTTGTCAATTGGCTTTTAAATTTTATTACTTTACAGTTTCCTCTGTCAAAAATCTTTATACACTACCGCAACCAGGGGGCCACAAAGCGACCTTCATAAGCCATAAACTGTATGAATGCAAAAAGAGGGGAAACTCGATATGTTAAAAGAATTCTACACGACGCGATTGTGGAGCCATCTATCGGATTGCATTCTCCGAAACTCGAAAAACTTTATTTTCGATTTCCTCCGCTTCTACAGGTGCTACATGGTGCTACAGAGATGCTCTTTTATTTATTTTTTTTTAATTAACGCAACTTCCTTCAAATGTTATATGCCGCAAAGTTCCAGCCCTCTATGAAAAAAGATGTTATTTATGGGAAACATATACTTGGAGCGAGCAAACCAGTAGTGTTCAGTGTTTTTCATTAGTATATTGATAGTTTAGACAGTTTAGTAAGTTTAAAAAGTGGCAAACTTGCGGTTTGGTACTTCTGTATTCATAAAGGAAACGTTTTTTATCGAACGATTAACCTAAGAAAAGTCGAATGTGTTATGCGTGATGGCAAAAAATTCATAACTTCGTTCAACCGTTGATTTGTAAAGACTGAGAACTGGCGAAGACCGCGAGAACCATTGAAGACTGTTAACCCTATTGGTATTAATATATTTGAGGACATATGTAAGGTTAACAATAACAGCCTCAATTCGTTTTAAATAAAGTCCTGCATATTCCATATACCGTAGATATGTATACGGAATTATGCGTCGCAATGTACGACGTATACTTTGAGGCATTTCCAACGCCAAGCTTGTAGCATAAATTTAGATAGCCACGTGTGTCATCCAAATGAAAAAGATATTAACAAGTTAATTCTTTAAGGGTGGTCATTTCGGTACAATATGTAAAATTAATGCCGGATCAATTTTAATTCATAGTAGCAATACATATTTCATTAAATGCGTTGTAACTGTTATTATTTGCATTTGTAAATTATGACATTCGATGTTTTAATTAGGTTAAAAGATGGTCCGGCATAATAATCAACTACCAGAAAATCTGCCTCAATTGCAAAATCTTATTAAACGTGATCCGGAATCGTACCAGGAAGAAGTAAGTTTACATTGCAAAGAATCAAGATTGTACTTTATATTAATTTTTTGAATAATACGGAATATATTTTTGTAGTTCCTTCAACAACACGATCATTACAAGTCTCTGGTACAAGTTTTTCATCTGACGCCAAATAAGTTCAACAAAAGTCTCGATGAGGTGGTAATGTTTTTGGCCCAGGTAAGTACAATTCTGACTAATATATAGGTACACGCGGAAAATTTAAAAAAACCAACATATTTAATAATATCTCCTCATTTTGAAGTCTGAAAATTTAGGGAGGTTCTTTCACTTTCTCTTACAGGTTTATTAAGCGAGATATATATGAAGCAAGTTTGCGGATTATATTTTCTAAGTGTTTTCGTGGACCATTATCATGGAAACGTATCTAGAACATATCAAAGAAAAAATTTTATGCCGTGATACGGTCATAAAACGACTGTACACATTGATAGGCAACAAGGATGATCCAATGCCTTCGAGCATATTTCTTTACGGTCATTCGGCTACTGGAAAATCATTGATAGTGGAAAATTTGCTTTCTTACTTAGGCTACAACGTCAGCATTGTCAATTGCGTAGAACATTTCAATAGCAGACATATATTCGATTACGTAATTAACGACGTGTCGTCGCATTCGTTTAGTTTCCAATCTAATCCAAAGATGCAACAGAAATGTGATAACATCATGGATTTTATAATAAAGCTGAAGGAAATTTCAAAAACCGAAACACGACCGATCTTCGTAATATTTGATAAATGCGAGAAAATGAGAACCATTGACAGTAATGTGTTAGCAGCGTTTTTAAGACTCAAGGAATTATCAGGCGTTAATGTCTGTACAATATTTGTAAGCGATATTATATGGGAAAAGTTTCGTACAAAATTCGGCATATGTGAACCAATTAAAATTCACTTTTCGCAATATACGCGAGAAGAACTTTCAGAGATATTACTTTTGTACAAGCCGCATAATTACGAAGACGAATTTTATAAAAATTATTTAAATCTTTTCCTCTCAGTATTCTGCCGATTTTGTAGAGATCTCAAGGAACTTCGTTATATGGCTAAAATAAATTTTTTGAAATACGTAGAGCCGGTCGAGAGAGACCTGTCCAAAAGGAATGATGTTGCTGCTCTTTGGAGAAATATTTCTTCTGTCTTTAAAGCAAATTTGGAGGTTATTTACCTTCGCGTTTCCGCGGAAGATTTCGGAGAATGTAATCAATTGTCTAAAGAAATTGAGTCTACCACGCGACTGGCGCTGAGTTTCGAATTGCCATATTACGCAAAATACATGTTGATCGCTGCCTACCTTGCTTCATATAATCCCGTTAAGGAGGATAAGCGTCTTTTTATGAAGCACAAGAATAGGACAAAAAGACGGATTGGCGGTAAAAAGAAAGCCGTTACTCCGAATACTCATTCCGCACCTCGCAGTTTCTCGATGTCTCGAATGCTTGCAATTTTTTGTGCTATCATCGATGAATCGGTTGATATAAATGCTAACTTACTCGCGCAAATCCCTTCGATGTGCCAACTTGGATTATTGGCATTTGTGGGAAATTATAACTTAGACGAACCTAAACTTAAATGTTGCGTATCTTTTGATTTTATAATCGTTATAGCTAAGACTGTTGGGTTCGATCTTCAAAATTATTTGTATGACTTTGTAAATTGAGTAGATATTATTACTTTTATTCTATTTTATTCTGCTTCTTTTTCTTTTTTTTCACCATTATTAGTATTATCGTCGTCTCACCATAATTATCATCATCATCATTATCATCGCGATTAGTGTTAATTAATATTATGATAAACGTACTCATAATTTATTTAATATCATAAAAACGTATTTATACCTTCATTATTGATAGTTAATACGTAATTGGTTATTTTCCATTGTCGATCATTTTGGAGCATAATCGACGATACCCTTTTCTCATCGAAATATGTTATTTTTATTTACGTTTACTAGTTCATAAGTTTGTAACATTTTGTCATCTTCATTTTAAATAAACTTTTTTCTTTGTCATTCAGGTTGCTCATTGTTATCCAAATGTATTGCAATCGTTTCCTCAAGAGATTATTGACTTGCTACAAACGTACAATACTATCCTTGAAAATGAGATGCGATTGGTAAGCAATTTTATAGAATAATCTAGAATCTGAAATTCTGTTTGCTCTTAAATTGATCATGTCTTAACGATAAATGTCTCCTTCTTTCGTTTTTTTTAGACATTCTGTAAAGTATTGATTCAACTGCGTAACAAGTCTTTACTGGAACCTACGGCTCTACTTAGCTTGTTCTTTCAACTTTTAAGATGTCAAGACAAGATTCTCAGACAATTTCTTCAAACGCATATAATTATGGATATCAAGAGTATTAATACCAAACAAAGAAATGCAAAAATCAATGCGGCGTTGCAAAACTTTATGTTTTCCATGTTAAAAGATTCTAATGTCAGGGCCGTGAAAATGTCTGTGGACATAATGATAGAATTGTACAATAAAAATATTTGGAATGACGCAAAGACCGTGAACGTTATAGCAACGGGTTGTTTTTCCAAGGCAGTCAAGGTCACGGTGGCTTGCTTGAAATTCTTTCTAGGCAAAGATACGGAGGACGAGAAATCTGACGATAGTGACAGTGACAGTGATAATCGGTCGAATGTCAGGGAAATTATGATGACTAATAAAATAAATAAGAAAACCAAAAAACGTGAGAAGCAATTGAAAAAAGCGAAACAGTTGCTCACCGTAAGTATTATAAATATGCATATTTCGCCTTTTTTACATTTGCGCAGATTCTCGTACTCCCTACTTTAATGTTTCGCTTAACTTTTCAGAAATCGAAAAAGAAAGCTTCAAAGGCACCACAATTCAATTTTTCGGCATTACATTTGATTCACGATCCCCAAGATTTTGCGGAGAAATTATTTAAACAATTGGAGAAGAACAATGATAGATTTGAAGTTAAGTTGATAACTTTAGATGTAATTTCTAGACTCATAGGATTGCATAATTTGTTTTTGTTAAATTTTTATCCATACCTTCAAAGGTTCCTCCAGCCGCATCAAAGAGGTAGGAACTTTTTTTTAGTACAATATAAAAGCTCATGAAAATAGTGTACAACATAAGTGTCCAATTACCTTCTTTTTACAATCGCAGAGGTGACGAAACTTTTGCAGTTCGTCGCTCAATCTTCTCATGAACTTGTACCTCCTGATGTACTGGAACCAGTTTTAAAAACTCTAGTGAATAATTTCGTCAGCGAAAGAAATTCTGCCGACGTTATGGCTATTGGGTACGCGTGAAAACGAATGGATTACAGACTGCTGAATTTATGGAAGAAACTTCTGCTTACACACTTTCTCCATACTTCTGCTTGTAGATTAAATGCCGTTCGAGAAATTTGTATACGATGCCCGCTAGTTATGAATGCAGATTTATTGTGGGATTTGGCACAGTACAAGCATTACAGAGAACGCAGCGTAATGATGGCTGCGCGTTCCTTGATATCATTATTTAGAAGTACAGTACCGGAGTTATTGCACAAAAAGGATAGGGGCCGTCCTACAGAAGCGGTGATCGCGCTAGAGACGCCAAAGTATGGACAAATACCAGCTAATGATTTTGTACCAGGAGCAGAAATCTTAGTCGACGACGAAAAGGTCAATGCCGATGGAACTGACGATGAAATTAGCGACTGTGAAAGTGATGTAAGTAAAACGACCGTTCATTGTCCTTTGCGAATGTAGCACTTTTACAAAGTTCGCCTTTTGAATAAGGAACCTTTTTTACAGGGTAGCGACGAATGGATCGATGTGGATCAAGAGAGCGAAGAGGAATGCACAACTACCGACAATGACGATGAAACCGAAGCTTCATCGGTTGTTGCAGAAGATGATATGAACCCTGTTACTCAAAATGATAAGATGACTAACGATGAGAGAAATGAAACCTGTAATATCGAGAAACATGACGATGGAGCAGGAAGTTCAAAAAATGACGATGGTTCGGCAGAAAGGGAAGAAGGAAAGAAAAATAGTGGTACGAGCAAGCTTGAAAGGAAAAAGTTAAAGGCAGTAAGGCAAGAGTGTGCAAAATTGGAAAAGAAGAGTGTGCTAACGGCGGAGACTAGAGGAAAAGCATCCTGCATTTCTGTCGGTCGGTTACTGACGGACGAAGATTTTAAGAAAATAGATGTGGCATTGGTAAAGCGTCAAGTGACATATGCTAGGAAAGGACTGAAAAGGCCGCACACAAATGGCAATGAACGCGGGGAGTTAGTTAAATTAACAGACATTGAAAATATTTACAAGAAATCTAAGCACGACAAGCAAGCACGCGTGGAATCCGTTAAGGTACTCGACGTTCTCGCTAACAAAGAAGTATTAAATATTTTTAGGTGCTGTAAAATAATGGATTTTTTCCACAGAGGGGACAAGAAGGAAGAGAGAAATACGGTTATAGAGATGGTCGACAGAACCCCCTTTGCAGTAGAACCAACAGAGAGAAGAAAAAGACGAAAGCTTTTCAAATGATCAAGCATAAAATAAGTGGGAAAGTAAAGCGTTCCTTCAAAGAAAAACAGATTGCTCTCAGAAATCATTTGTTGAAACAAAAAAGAATGAAGTAAACCCTCGTCAGAATTTTACTACGTGAATTTTTATTATATGTAATACGTAAAGTTACGTATACCAAGGATTGCAAATCTCTGTTTTTTAATGACATGAACAAAGTTTAGTTCGTTTCCCCTTTCTAGAAGGCTCTGTTACTCGTGCGATTACAGCGCCTCCATCGGCTAGATTCTTGATTAACGCATGTACACAGCATAATACAGCTGCATATACATGCATAGTAAACACGGATTTCCACGCACAGAAATCCATCTCTTAAGCCATTTTTCCTGAATGGTGGGTTGGCATTTAATAAAATTTACTGTTGTGCGTATTAAAATTCTTCACGCCACAGCGAGGTACTTTGGCCTCTTTCGCTTCCGCAATCACTATTGTAATCACCGTTGTAACAGTTTCCTCGTATCATTTTGGCTTCTTCTCAGATAAATAAAACAATATTAAAAGAAAAAACGAAATTTATGAGGCCTGCCTTATTTCAAATTCCTTACAGAGGGGACAGTAAATTTCGATGACAGTACCGCCTCCTACTAAGTCCCACATGAAACATGTAAAACTTTGGCCTCGTTGCTTCCCCCACTCATGTTTAAGCTTAAAGGGTCGGCAACGTCGCGGCAATGTACGTCACATGCACGAACAGTGTGGACTACCTTGTCTGTCACTTGTTAATGTTTCTTGCATTGTCCTGCACGTCCTGCATGTCGGCAATAGTCGACGAGGCAATTGTAAAGGATAGTAAAGGATAGAGATAGTTGGAGAAACGGGAAGTGTAGGGCATGCGTTGGGTTCGGATGGATTTATTCTAGCGATCGTTGTACTTTTTTTCTTTACAGGTCTATCGTGATTGCAATTTAATGTTAATTCATAACTGTCATGTGTCCCGTCCATTAAATCCGTCTCTCTGAGAAGCGGAATACTTTACTTTAAGTATCGTAGTTACATATCGACGAAACAATAGTATTGTATTACTTATAATATTAGTTTATTAATACTTTTCGTCAGCATCGAGCATCTACTGTCAGGTTTTCATTAATATTGCAAAGTAATCGAACCGGCTGACAATTACATAGGGAAGCATGTTGATAAATCAAGATCCGCAATGGAGTGGCGTCGCGGCATCGGAGGTTCAGATATTTCCAGATTTAGAAACGATGGGTGAGTATTATTACGAAGCTTGCCGCCTTGTTTCATTCTTTGGCCATCAACTTTTTCTCTCAAGTTGATTTTCCGGCTCATCTTTTACGCTTATTCTGTAAACTAAAACTAATATTTTCTTTTGTTTGTGTAGATGGTTACTGTTCCTTTATCCCGGATGATTTATTTCAAAACTTAAGTTCCGAGTTGGGAATTCCACTTCTCTTGGAGGATGAAATGTCTTTAGAAGTAGATCGTAATACGAATCAGGTTAGGGAAGACATCGTTTTGGACGAGTCCTCGAATAGTAGAAAGGATTTCAACGTAAATCTTTCGAAACAAAATTCAAGTATGTGCTTGAAATATTATAATTTATAATAAACCTGCATGCACGCACCTCAATGAGTTTCCCAATATTTGTAGCCGTTGACGCGGATTTATCCGAGAAGGTAAAGAGGGAAATTAAATTGGAACCTGAAAGTCCTTGTACACCTGTACCCTTATCCCCTACTCCGGGTTACCCTGAAACCAATGGATCACAGTCCCAAAATGAAGCAAACTGTGTTACATTGACAGATTTTAAGGCAAGTAAAATTATCATTTCAATAATCGTACAGTGTCTTTACAACTTTCGGGAATAATATAGAGCCAGCATTTATAATTTAACGAACGGTCAAATTACAAATGAACATTTTCTCTATTGCAGACCAGTCTCGACACTCCACCGATCTCTCCCACGGAAAACTTTTCATCTTCCGTATCTCCGGAACCCATTTTAAATACAACTTTCATGGAACAAACAAAAGTTGTTCCATGTAAACCTCAAAATGTAAAGCACACGAAATATCTTCTTTCTAAAGCGAATTCTGCCAAGCGAATACGGATTCAAGCAAAGAACACGACGCAATTTGCAACAGATGGTAAAAATGAGCATTGCTCGAATCAATTCTCGTCTTTGATTTATGATATTTTATTTAAACGATACATATTTATATGCAGACCAGTCTCCAGGCACTATAGTCATAAGCGTTGAAGATTTTGCTACGCTTACACAAAAGATAAAGCAAAATTATGTGCCATATCCTTTGGCAACACAGATATTGCCTGTAAATGGACAAACAAAAACACAGAATTCAACGCGCTTATTGCCGAGTGCACAAGCGGCTGCAGATACGATTCAAACACATCAGCAGAATCATGTTCAGTTAATTGCTAAAGTTAGCGATGTTCATACACCGATAAAGGAATCAATTGCTGCATCCGATGCGTCATTGATAACAAAAAATCAATCAACCAGATGTGCGTCTGTAGTTATGAAAAAGGATTCCATCGACTGCACACCGATAATAATTAAAACGGAAGGGACGAATTATACGCCGCTCGTCGTCAAAAACGAGAGTCAAGAAGTTTTAAACTTTTCTGGGCGGAAAGAATGTGAAATAAAAGCTTTAAAGAGACAACAAAGAATGATTAAGAACAGAGAATCTGCTTGCCTCTCGCGAAAGAAAAAGAAAGAATACGTGTCCTCGTTGGAGAAGCAAATTTCGGAATTGCAGCAAGAAAATAAACAATTGAAATTGGTAGGAAGAGTCATATTGTATACTTATAACAATTATATCGTACAGTTATTTATGATAGAAAATATATCACGGCCACTGAATGATACATGTTTTCTGCTAGGAAAATACTAGCTTGAAGCAAAGGCTGTCAGTAATGGAGGCTACGAGTGAAAATAGTAATAAACTTAAAAGAATGAATCTCTCGGTTAATAAAAAAAATGCCGCTATTCTTTTCGGAGTGATGTTTATGGTATCTTTAAATATTAACAGCTTAGGGTAAGTAAGATTTTCTGTACGAACGACGAAATTGTCGATCCGTTGCCCGAATGACTTTTACTACTTTAGATCTGTATGCTAGATTGGTAGAAGTATTCCACAAGCTTCGAAAAATATGAAGTAAAGATTAGCGCAAAGTTTGATAATTTTAATTTCCATTGCACACACCTCGTGCTCTTGTAAAATTATAGGTTAGACAATACGCGTGCGAACGTTTCAAAGAGTTCGATGGAACATGTTAGGCATGGTAGGACGTTATTGTGGACAGATGCCAAGACTGAGATCGAAGAAGAGATCGTTGAGAATTTCGTAAAGAATGCGTCGGTACATCAGCTTATGTGCCCGATGCATATCAATCAAAGTGAATCGATCCGTTTGGATTATGAATTAAGACGTTGGATTGGTGGAGAATCCGAGCATGATCATTGGACGGTACCAAGGAAAGCAAAATTAAATAAGAAATCTTTGGAAGGCTTTTTCTCGTCGGCACATGCCATTGAGAAGAAAGCTAAAGATAAACGTAACTTGTCCCGCAAAACTAAGTACGAAACATTGCGTAAAACGTCAGCGGCAGCCAATGTACCATTATCTAATGTCAATGCCATAGAAGTTTTCTCCCCGATATTAAGGGAGCATTCTAGTTTATTCGAGGCTCTAGGTAGACGAGACGATACGTTTTACGTTGCTTGGTTCAGCGGAGAACATTTGCTTCTACCAGCGTCGAGAAAAAACAGTACGGGTAGACCCAGAATGTCCTTGATTCTTCCCGCTTTACCTATGAACGGTAAGAATTTCTCATATTCACATAGCTAGCAGCAAATTTACGCAAGAACTCTCTTTCAGGAACATTTTCGACTCCCGCAAATCACATAACAATGATGCAAATCGATTGTGAGGTGACAAATACTCGATTATTGCATTTGCAACGATCCGTCATACCGAATCATTTAAGAAATAACAACGGATCCGAGAATCATTCCCAACAAACTAGAATGGCCAACGATATGACAGATTCTATACGGACGAATACGATTAAGAGTTATAAACCGTATTTCATGAAAGAGACAGATCGAAAGATTTTCAGAAGGCAAATCTGAAAGATGTTTATGGAGATAAGAGTAACGGTATTTGTAACAGAGAAACAGCGCGTGTAGTGAAACGGAAATTTATTTCCGGATTTAATTTAGAAGAAATAAATGTAAAGCATTGGGAAGCCTAAGAAAGCGAAATCGGACGAACGCATCTCCCAATGCTGAGAGAGAAGCATAAGCAGTGCGTTTACAGTCATGACAAGAAAAGGACCGTTTCCGTTATGAGAAAGTCATGTGATATCATTGAACTGATATAGAATAACGTAATACTTGTAAGACGTCAAAGTAGCATAATATAATATAATATATCATGATATTATATAAAATAATATAAATATAATGTAATGTTACATATGAGCGGAAGAGCGTGGAACACGCATCTTCCCGATTAGTTAGTTTTCATCGTCGCAAGTTAAACTTTCCTTCCTCGAATCACGGGAAAAATGTCGATACAATGCAGGACAAGCGAAATGTATTTGATTACAATTGGAGAGTTATATAGCTGATGTGCAAGCAATGCGAATGAAATTCGTCATACGAAAGAATTCCTTCGAATTTTTTGTAAATTTGGTGCGGCATATTAAATGGATCAGATTAACCCGTGCATAAATACAATTTAGCACTATCACTGAAAATAGCTTTGAACAGTTCAATTTTGCAGAATCATATACGTTAATGCGCAACGTATGAATGTAAATGTAAATGCAGTAAATTCAACAGACTTTTGATATCGACCGTATTCGCAATAGGAACAATCCTGGAAGCAGAATAAGGTGACTTTATACTAAAGTTTGTTACATTTTTTATCATATTATACTATATTCTGTTCGACTATGTTACATCGTTGATGTATTATGACAAAATACCGTTAGCGATATACATTATACGTCCGGGTTAGGTTGATATACCTTTTAGATTTATAATTATTTCAAATCCGGTGTAGAAGCACCAAGATAGGATCTTAAATCAGTTATTGTAGACTGTATTAATTTAGCTCTTATAAACTGTTTCCCAAGTCTCTGGTGGGCTGTATATCGATGACATCCCCCGAATGAATAGTAATAATCACCACCTGTTAATCAAGTTGATTATATTATATCTATAAAAATTACGGGAAGTAAGCATAAGGTGAAACTTTGAAAGTCTAGGAATATGGTCTGCATTGAAATCTCATCACTAAACTTCACATAGAATTGTTACGAAAGTTTGCATCGAAATTTCAATAATATCGAAGGAAAAAATCAAAAACATAACCTCTTCCTCTAACTCACCTTGGCTACCCTGGATCCATAAAACATCGATTGGCGGTACAGACGATTCTGTTGCAGGGTCAGTTAACGTATCCATCAAGCTTTGGACTTTATCTTCATTAACGATAGGTGGAATTGGTCTGATAAGTTTGGCCATAGGTACATCATATACTTCGGCCTCCGCGCTAGAATGAACGCTAGTAGCGGTTTTACCCATTATCCGAGCTAAAAGATGGGAAACACAAAACAAAATAAATTATTTGAAAATTCCGTTGTAAAATTTTACTCACAAGAGTATTCCCGTAACATATGTATCGCGTACTGTCCTCTTCCCGTTAGGATCATGAGTAATCGGTATTAAAAAGATTGTAACTTCTCAACGCATACCACTAGACTCTAGATACATATGTATCGATATTAGCACGAAACTTCTATATCTGTGCGTATATGTAAGGAAGATGAAGAGATTACAGCGACAAACTGTATTATCAAACAATGTGACAGAACTATTTTGGCTGTAGGAATATGTTTGTGGATATAATTTATCATCTGAATTTGTATCCTTCTCTTTCTTGAAAATTAAAACATTATAAAATCGATGTTATAATCGTTGAAGGTTCAGCACCGAATTGTGCTGCATCGTATAAAAAATGTATACTTACGACGCAAAAACAGTACATCAATGCAATTCGCTTTTTAAAGAACTCTTGTTTAAAAAAATAATTAGGCCCTCTGCAAGCCTTTTGTAAGCCTCCGCTTCTGCACTATGCGGCGCAGATAATACAATTGGCTTGCCTTCGTCACCATTTTTGGTAATGTCTTCGGAAAGCGGGATTTTTTGTAAGATTTGGGTATCTATGAGAATGTGCAAGAATTAATATAATACGACAATGTGTCGAAATGCAGATACTTCCGTTAAGAAAGTAATACCTATTTGACGAGCCATTTCGCTCGTGCCTGCACCAAAAAGTGCAATTTCGTTTGCACACTTGGAACATGTGACGCTACTCATGTTCTCCACAATTCCAATAATTGGAATGTTCAATTTTTTGAACATGCTAGCCCCTCTTCTGGTTACTTGTAAGGCAGCTCTTTGAGGGGTCGTTACCAATAATACACCAGAAATTGGAAGATTCTGTATTATTGAAAGATGCGTGTCTCCTGTCCCAGGAGGTGTATCGATTATGAGATAATCAAGGGGTTGCCATGCTACTTGATATAATAAGGTATTGATTGCGCTCATTACCATTGGCCCCCTCCATATAACTGAGGATTTGTCATTGTCTTCTGTTAGAAATCCCATGGACATGCTGTGGGAAACCATTGAGTATAGGTATTTTTACAATTAATATCGAATATCATCGAGTAGGTAGTTAAAATTCAAAATGTTTGTGAAAAAACTTTCCGAGAAGTATAATTAATATAGTATCGTGGCAAATGTAACGACAAAGTCATATTCTTACCATTTGACTCCATAATTGACAACAGGCTCCATTAGCTTCTCTTTATTTACCACAGGAGTTTGAGTTACATTCATCATCAATGGTATAGAAGGGCCAAATACATCGGCATCTAATAAACCAATGGACTTTTTTGGCTCTAGGATTTTTAGAGCAGCCGATAAATTTACAGCAGTCGTAGATTTGCCGACTCCACCTTTCCCAGAGGCAACAACGACGATTTGCTTGACTCCCTTTAAAGGTTTCCGTTTTGGTAGACCACGGGCCATAATTTCTTTCCGCTTCTCTTCCATTTCCTGTCGTTTCTGTTTCTGTTGGTCGAGGCAATTTGAATGATACTAGAAATGGAAGGAAGAATATGACAAAGTGCAGATGGCCATGTATCGACAAAACATACACACTGAAACTCTTGACATCATATACATGCACTTTTCGTACAAATACAAAACGTCAATGCATCCCATCGATAACAGAATGGTACGTACTATCGAGAACGACAGGCTGGGATTCGTTTTTTTACGATTTTTACAAAAACGCAAGAGCGTTTGAGCAGCTCTGATTATAAATGACATTCTTTCATTCCCCGAATTTGTGATACGCTCACGCGAATTAATCTTGTTACTCCGATTCGTGATCTGTAATCGAAAGTCAACGGTATTTTGTTAAAACTTTCGTATTGTGTGGAAACTTTGGAAATAGTGTATAGTCATACGTGCGTATTGCAGCATGTGCTTTAATATCTTCGACTGCAAACTATGATGCTTTTCATTGAAGGTAAATTTAAAATTGCACGCGAGGGACGGCGTACCCTCTCAATACGGCGTGGTATATCCAATGCAATCGAATGTGTCCGGGGTGTCCGGCGATCCGGTGTCTCGGCATTAATGCTTAAGTGTATCCTATTTGTATAATACGTACGCGTATGAACGTGCCCGCCCGTTCGCGCGCGCGCGTGTATGTGTGTGTGTGTGTGCGCCATCCGTCACTTAGATTTTATCGTTTATGTTCCTTTTTGATGTAAACATGTGAAAGTAAGTTTACTTACTGTTTACGAGTTTTCCTCGAAAATGTTATAAATTTTTTGAATTTTTACTCAGATTTAATGAATGGTTTGTTTCTTCTTTTATGGATATTTTCTGCTACTTGGATGTTATCATTCCATCTAACCTACATTTTCGTTTGTAACAAGTACGTTGGAAAGTATCAACTTTCGCGTATCAACACGTTCAGTTCTTTAGACGAAGCATGACTAATGCACGTCCAATGTTTCGATGTAAATTTCTTTGTGACTTCGTTCGTGTAAATCGAAGGGCGACGTTTAATCGCGCGTGATGAATCTGATCTATGCAATCGTAGATTCGGTCGATATGCAAAATGTTTTTTAACATCGTTCACGAATAAAATTATAAACGGCAGATCGTATCCTCTGTTTGTAAAGGTAATTAACGGTGAGGAACAATTTATTGTTTGCGCGATACGGTAATAGGGTAGAAAACTTTGTAGCGATACCTGTCTATATAGGCGTGTATACATTTGCAATACTGTACACGGATATGTGTATTTCTAATAATAAATAGGAAGTTAAAACAATTTTTTGACGGACACCTTTATCGGTGCTAAGTACAAAAAACATTCTATCGTAAAAGCTCTATGTTTATGTACTAATATACTGATACAGGTAAGACGTTATTTACCACCGAGCAGGCAAAGGTAACGGAATATGGGCCTAAACGCAGCCGTTCAAGCTCTGAAGTAAGTTTAAATCAAAGGCAATACTTGTATCGTTCGAAAGAAACAACTTTGGCATTAATTTCTCGAGGTCTGCCTAATCCTCGAATTTATTAGGAAAGCCGAGCCATTAAAAGATAAGGTCCAACGTTGCAAAGATCTTTTAAACGACAATGACGCTTGGGTATGCCAGCAACAATTGCAAAAGATATATCAACAAGTTCTTATATTGGACCTGGAGTACGCCCTGGATAGAAAAGTCGAACAAGAACTATGGAATCTTGGATTTAAGAATTATATAGCGACTTTGCAGTCGCAAGCAAAAGATAGAAAGAATCCCAAACGTGGTGAGTCTCAGGCTCTGCTTAGTTGGTGCTTGGAAGCGGCTAGTGGTTTTTATTTGACATTATTGCAAGAGATTTGTACGGCGTTTAATCTGGATTTACCATTTAGGAGGTAAAATTTATAAGCTGTAGATATACAATCTTATTAGATTCTTCTTGAGAAATCAAAGTATCTAGCGATATTTATCCGAATACTTTCGCGCGACATTGGAAATTCGTATAAAATAACAAAAAAAATCAAAAAATTATATGACTTTACATAATAAGTGTCTTTTAGGAAAGGCTATGTTTACGGTTGTACATCGCCATGGAAGGCTGTAGAGAAATTATCAGTGCCTCATAAGTCATCGTGTTTTTATGCGTGCCAATATTGCCTTGTACACTTAGGAGATATCGCTCGTTACAGAAACGAGAGCAAGCAAGCTGAATTGTTCTATAGGCATGCAGTGTCATTGTCACCATCCAGCGGACAGCCGTACAACCAATTGGCTCTCCTCGAAGCGTCTCGTGGTAACAAGTTAGGAACAGTGTTCCATTATGCCCGATCGGTCGCCGTGAAACATCCCTTTCCCGTCGCCACGTCGAATCTCGCTAAAACATTATCGTCCGCATTGAACGATAATTCGTTTAATATCGATGGCAAAACGAAGTTAAATTCGCAAGAGTACATAGCGGTGTTTTTAAAACTACACGGTGTCATCCATAACCTTGGAAATTTGAAGATGGCATCTACTTATGCCAGGCTGCTAACGGACACATTGACGGCCTTAGTTGCAACCGAAAGCTTTAGCTCCTGGATGCTCGTACAGATGTTCGTAATCAACCTATACGCTCTGGATCATACAACGGACGTTATTACGGAGAATTCGGAATCGTTAAGAAGGGAGGAACTAACGGCCGATGAGAAGCTCGCCCGAGAGTGTATTTTGGACCTCATAGCGGGTAGTTTGTCTGCTTTATTGCTACCTGTCTATACCATCAAAAATTCAATCATTGACTATTTTGCTTTGCCTTCTATAAAACTGTGCCTTGATTGGATCCATACGAAACCCACAGTTTTGGAAGATCTAGCTTTTACATCGAGACTTCAAATCTGGCCCAGCCTCTGCGTTTTGTTGAACGCTTTGCAGAATTGTGTGGCTGATTTCACATATGATCAGTACATTAAAGTACCACTGCCAGAAGATCGTGATCTTCAAGGGTTTCTGCCATTGGAGAAGAGTTTTGAATGTTTAAAATTCACAAGTAGCTTGTTAGAAGGCGATATCGACGCTTCCAACAAGTTGCGTGCCGTTCGAATTCTTCGATTGGGTCACCGTTTAGCGCAATATCGTATCAATGGCACTGCATTCATTACTATCACACTTGGCGAGGGCAACGGGGATAACCGGTTCAGTTCTATAGGCGAAGACACTGGTCCTAGCAACGAATTAATGAAAGAATTGGAGGAACTTAGCTTGAATAAGGAGAAACATTTGAAAATGTCTTCTAGCCCGGTTATCTCCGAATCCATTGGCAGCAAAGGATCCGTAGACCCGGACGCCATGGAAAATGCTATGGACAAAAGGATGGGTATCCTGAAGCCCCAGGGTTCGTTGGAGAGAAATAGAGATTCGGTGATCGGTAATACGGATTCGAGTATTCTCGAACCGAATGTAATTCCTGCGGCCAGGAAACCGCGACAGAATATAGCGATGCAAGCGATTATGCGACGTGCCGAAAATGAACAGAAACAAGTGACATTCAGAAATGTGTCTCCTTTAATCGTGGATGAGGAGAACAAAGAGAAGGCCAAAATTCCTACGACGTCACCGACGAAAACTGTGCCGGTTGGGAACAAAGGCGTGCCGGTGAGCGGAGACACGATAAAGTCAAATACCGCTTGTAACGCAACTACAATGATAGCCGTTCAAAGTCGTCCGCCTTTGATGCCGTTTGCTACTACACCCACCGTGCAAACTCAAACTCCACTCTTTGGGCAAAGTTCATCTAAGCTGACAAAACCGATGCAGCATAGTATCGCGCAATCGCCTCAAGTAAACCATCAACCACTTAAGGAACAACAAATTTCGGCCATCTTACCTCCGATGTCTGGTGTATCGCAATGCATTGGCTCCGTTTGTTATCAGAATCAACCCTTTAACGTGCAGAATTCACAGTTTGCCAAAAATTTTTCTGCAAGTCATGCGGGAAATATGCCGAGCTACCAAATTCAAAGTCAACTTCCTGCTTCGGTGCAAGCTATAACGCAGAACGTTAGTCTACAGCATACGTTGAATCAGAACAGGCCGTTGCATCAACGAGTGGCCCATAATGCATCTCAGACGGCGCTGCTCCATCAGAGCATGGGAATTTCGTCTCCCATTTCGCAAGGTATTATACCAAACGTATCGAAAAGCATTAACTCTCAACAAGTTGGGAATCCTGTTTTGCCGCAGAGTATCGCTATGCAACAGCAAAGCCACAACATGAGCATACAGTCGCAAAACGTTGGAAAAATTACTTCGAAATCGAACGCTTTACCGTCCCACGGTCAAATTAATCTGGCCGCTCCACCTGTTACAAATATTTCGACGCTCGCAGCATTGAATACATATCAGAAAAATCTTCATCAGGCTGCATCCATTGCTTCGAGTGTATCGAGTGTATCGAGTGTACCAAGCGTACCGAACATGCCGAGCATGGCGAACATGGCAAACATGGCAAACATGCCGAACGTACAGAACGGATCGAGCGTTACAAACATATCGTTGAATGCAAGCAGCGCTTCGAATTTTCCTCTTCAATTCAGTAAAAACAACTTTGGTCAAAATACATTTGGACAAATTACTCGGAAGCAGTTGTCGCCGTCGATATACAACAAAACATCGGATACTTTAGAATTTCCATTTCCTAGTCAAGGAGGAACACTGAAAAATCAATCGCAAACAACGAACGCTTATCCATCCTTTCAGAATTATGATATCCGAGATTTCAGTTTATGGAAGAACACCCAACAACCGCAACTTTCCATACCTTGTTGGGGTTCGAATAGCAGTGCCATGCAATCACGAAATCAGGATTCACTCCCCATGGAAGATTATGGAAAGAATTGGGAAGATACCTCCAACTCTGTAAACATGATTGATAGAGTAGGAGTAGGAGTAGGAGTAGCAATTGGTGTGGGAATGGGAGCTTCTAATGGTTATCAATCGGACTCGCAACACGGTCGACACTTTGGTGGCACAAACTGTTTCGATGAACCTAGGCCTCTCGAAGTACGTATCGTTACCTTTCAAAGTTTGATCGCGCGGCGTTGAGCACAATTCCAGTAGCAAGAGGCAATAAGAATTTTTTTCTTTACTAATTAAATAATTTATTATTTTTTGTATCAATGTCTAAACTCTGCACCTCGGAATAATGAGACGAAACGAAAAAAACAAAATTAAGGGCCTCGCTTAATTACGATCACGTGTGCTCAACGCCGATTTCTTCACTCGATGCCGTTGTTATCATTATTGTCGTCGAGAGGTCTTATGTATATACTATTTACAGGTGGAATTGAAGTCTAGCCAGCCCATGAACACGGGCAACACTTATTCCTTGTTTAGCAGTAATACCTGGGGATCTAGTTTGCAAAGTTGCGACACATCGAATCAGGAGCAAGTAAAGACCCGATTAAATCAGCAATCTTTATGGTCCGGACCTGGTCCATCCCCTCTGGAACGACTTTTGGAGCAACAGAAATCGTTACGCGAAGGAGGTACCTGAAGAAAAGCAATATTGGTCATTTCCAGTGTAGTTAAGTACATTGGGGACTGACTTTATGACTAATTTCGTGGATTCGACTGATCGGATGAAGATGGTAAAACTTTCCACGATCGACGGGGACTGTAAAGTTACATTTGGAGGCGTAAATAACAAGAGAATAACAGGTAGAAGCGATTTAGTTTAGATAAAACGAATAATACGTCCAAGACATTAAGAGATATACTCGGAAGAAAATCATTGATCGATTCGTTGTTTATGCACGCCCGATGCGATAGACGATAGAAAGAAACTACTGACGTTTCGCGTCGGACGATGCATTCCTAAAGGTAATTCCTCTAAAAATCCATTAAGACGCCTTTTATAAGATAGACAAAAAAGAAAGAAGAGTACCTAACCCGGACTAGGTACCCACGTTGATTCGTATGGGAATGTAGATACGGGGCACGTATGCACGCGCATAGGAGATGTTTTCTTCTTGTGTTTCAAAGTAAAATGTGAGGTAGTTACTTTAAGTTACTTACACGTCGTACTCGATAGATTGTACGTAGTTGATTCCAATAGAGTATGTATGTAATTTACGAATCTCTGTCGTAAATATCATACTTCTTTTTTCTCGATCTTATAAAATCCATAATATTCCTATGTTCCACCCAGGGAGAATACTTTTTCCTTTCTTCCCAATCTCTTCTCCCCTTATTTCTTTCACCGTACGGACATCGATAATAATAATTATTGTATTTGGAATATACACGTAATGCCATTGCGTTTCTTCACCAATATTAAATTAAGTCCGCACATTGAAATTCAATTTCCAAAAGTAATTGGTCTTCGGTTCGAAGAAATTTTTTTTTTTAGAAAATTTGCACAAATACGATTTTGCATTTAGGAAATTTGTACAAAGAAATTTTTTTCAGAATCATGTATTACATGCAGAATGGCTAGATTTTATAACACAACAAATCATAGAGCAGTTTACAGAATGACCTGTTAATTCTTACAATTAAAGTTGAAACAAGGTAAAAGTAGAACTATACTAGCGTTCATTGTTACACGAATGATAGAAGAGCCATTGAATTTCATGTAATAAACGCAACACTGATTTTTACTGTCCTACTGAAATTAAGGGTTACATTAAATTATAAGAAAATATATAATATCGGATACTGGACGCAAACTGTGTGCGATATTTTTCCCTTAAGTTAATGATATCTTAGTGGGTTAAGCCTTCTTGTTTTAATGTTATCACAATTGCTTAAAATCACTCGTCTTATAGTTAGGCGACAATCAAATGGCGTCTCATCTGCAATCCCATACAGACTGTCCCGTTGTATAAAAAGATAATCCTTGATGGTTGCTGTCAAAAGACATGATTTTACCTGCAGAAAGTATAATGAAGTCGTTAAAAATGCATTGCTATTAAGTGGCTATTGTGCTACATTATTTTCATTACCTTCTGAGAGTAATTTAACACGCATCTTTTGCTTCCAATTGTAAATGTATAGTTAAACATTCTGCTAGCCTCCAGGCTGTTCATAATTTTTACGATAATACATAGGCCTCCGTCTTGTTTCACATTTATATTCAAAATGAAGAGGCCCATCTTTTTTATGTGAAAGGCAAAGTAATAATTTCGTGGTATTTTATTATCAACTTTCCATATTCGAGAAGATATATTCTCCTCCTCCTGCATGAATTGAAAACGCACTTTTGGATCAAATAGTAAGTTAATGATAAAATGTAAAAGTAAACAAGGCACTGATTTGATACCTCGTAAAAAATATCTCCATGGAAGTGCTTTATATGCCCTATGAGTCTTTCATACGATAACTTAACGGCACAGGGACAAATGAGGCAAGAATATGTTGTTTTTGCAACCAATGGCGCCATGTCGTTCCATTTGCGGTACATTTGTAGCTTAACACCATCGATATCTACCTCTGTTTGATTTACATCGGTCGTTTTATGTACGTCAAGATCTGTTTGAGTATAAACAGATGCAATTTTGATGGTGGGCTTCTGTACTTTCAATTCCAACATGTGCCGCTGAAGCACAAGACCAGACAGGTTTAGCAGCTACCCTTAATGCATACAACGATCGAGGATACAAAGAAAACTGCTGACCTTCATCTTATTTAATTCGGAGCACAGTGATTCGGCAAGAAAGTTCCTTGTTTGCGTAAACGAGGAATTGCACAATGGACATACATTTATTTTCATCTTACAGGAACTGCAAGTATGATGCCCTATGGCGCATTGCAGTACCGATGTTGTGGGTATTTCAAGGCACACCATACATTGAAGGTGATCCTCTAATACGGAGCACCACTGTTGAAATATTAAAATTAATGTATCTTATACATGTCAGTAATGAAAAGTCTAGAGTAAAAGATATCCTATACACATATATTGGAGGAAATTTCACAATAATTTGCGACTCTTCAGTTTCTGCTTTTACACGGACGATACTTATTCCTTCGTTCCATGCAAGTGTTACTATGTTGCTTCAGAGGAACGTATTTTAACACTTTTCTCGGTTATAGAATACTGTTGTACGTACCTTATCTCCGAATTCTTCCATTATACCGATTTCAGTCCTAGCATTAAATTCGGTAAAGTGGTTAACAGAAATTTGAATTCCGGAATAAATTTTCAGTCTATATCGACTCTACTACTTCGTTATTCTCGATATGATACCGAGCATTCCGTTTAAAGATGAAAGTAATAGCTAAAATGGCTAAAATGTTACACCTCTTTGATATTCGATTGTTCCAATCTTATATTATCCGAGATGCAACATGTGATATGTATGTATGGATGCATTGGTATCAAAGGTATTTCCCCGATTGCCACAACTTCCCAGAAGGGTAATTACCCGTTCACTGAGAGAAAAATTGAAAAACTGTTACCGTTCGTTATTGTTATTGCGTATTTATGAAATATCGACTTAACGTGTAACTCGTGCATTACAATTACCGATTTCAAGTATCGTATATATTAATAGTAACTTTTTGAACAATAAATATTAAATTGTCAACGTAACAGTAGTACAATGTATGGTAACTTGAACTTCGAAGAAGAAGACAAGATTTTCACGATTTCCACTATCTTACGTTCACTTACAATCATTACCGATTATTACTGTTCAAGAATTCATTGGTATGAAGAAGAGGTGCAAGAAAAAGGAAATAGACGTAAAGAAAGGGTAAACTCGAGGCAAACCATACAATTAAATAGATACAAATTAAGTTTCAAGATTTAATATATATTCGAAATAGGGAAATAATAAATATCGTAAAAAATGTTCCAAGTGAAAGTACTTAACGATAAAACTTCAGCTCGCGAGAATGAGTGAACGAACCGGACAAAAATAAAAGTTTTCGTAGCAATGTTCTTACACTAACGACTTAGTTGCTTTCCCTGTTTATGATTAATTTCATTTGTTACCAATGTGAATGCAATAGTAGCAACATTTTATTTTCATCATTCATTTACAGTAGCACAATGATTTCTCTAGCAATGAATCAGTAAGGCTCGATCCGCAACGCCATCGATTATTTCACAATCTTTTCTCGACTCGATCAAACGTTATTCCTTTCGTTTAGATCGTTCATATTCACATATTAGTGCTGTTGAACCGATATTGGACCTTTATTCGTAATGCGAAAACCAGCGAGGACGTATGATCTAAACGATCTAAGCCAATGGAGGAATGTTTGTTCGAACCAAGAGCGGAGCGTGACGAGAAACGATAGTGTGCGTCGAGCCTAAAAGCTGTTTGGCGTTGAATGTTATTTTCGAATACCAATACATTTGATATTGTTGTTTCGTGTAGTTAACCACACATCAAATAATGGCAGAACACATTGCAGATACATAAGAAATGCATTAAAAGAGGTATATCCGTAGATAAGAAAAACGGCGAAACCGGTTGAGACGGTAATGCACAATTTTGTTTTAACCCATTCGGTTACATTCGTCATTTTTATTCGCCATCCGCCCTATTTATTCGGTTTCAAAATATAGAAGATAT
Organism: Cerceris ruficornis; assembly: GCA_963989415.1. Classification (NCBI taxonomy): domain Eukaryota; kingdom Metazoa; phylum Arthropoda; class Insecta; order Hymenoptera; family Crabronidae; genus Cerceris; species Cerceris ruficornis. The sequence goes on from OZ022523.1 coordinate 224,551, forward strand.
GGCCTATTGTGGAAGATCTCTCGTTCTTATTAATTCAGGCAGCTACTTACACGCGAGGTAGGAAAAGTCAATAGTAACATTTCGAACACAAGTTATATTTCTAATACTCTAATGTAGTCGCAAAAATTTTTTTGCTGCCATGCGCTTTATTAGGGAATCCTCTTGTCCTTCCCCTTGTAATCTATTCAATGGTTGCTTTTAGGAGCTGTCTGTCGTGTTGTTATCAGAGTTTTTCAAACAAATCAACAAAATTTGTAGAAGGCGAGATATCACCGTCGAAACCCAAGAAACCAATGTCTTCGTTCTTATTATTTTTAAACGATGTAAGAGGAAAATATAAGCAAGAGAAACCTGTTTGGTCCATTCGGGAAATTGCAAAACGGGCATCTATCGATTGGGCAGAGTTGAATTCAGATAAAAAGCAAGAGTATCGAAAGAAGTTTTATGAGAATTTTGAGCAGTATCTCAAAGACGTAGAAGAATATAAAAAGTCTGGATTTGTAGAACAGACTGTAAAAGATTCAAAAACAAAGAAACAAAGGGTAAGTAAGTGCAGAGCAACTGAACAGAAAAATGTAGCTCGAAAGAATAGCTGGAGGTATGTGTCATTAATCGACGAAGACCGATTGATATTTCATTTAATCGATACTTTCAGAGATTGGAAAGGAAAGCTCTTGGAAAGCCAAAGAAGCCATTAACCCCGTTCCTATTGTATCTACTGTATATGAACCAGTCAAGGGATAGGACGTTAAATTACAAGGTATGTGATTTTTTAAGTAATCTCCGTGAATGAGTATTAGAACATTTTAATGAGCAATCACAAACATGATATTTTCTGACAAGCAGACACGTGTATTACAAATCCTGCTTTAAATATTCTAACGCTTCCCACTAATTAGTTTTAACATGTGTAACGGCGTCTGTATATAAAACTGTAATGCTTTTCATTTGCATAGGGATGGGTAAAAACACAAAGTGACAATTGGAAGAGAATGACAGAAGCAGACAGAAAAGAATATGTTACACGATCAGAGACATTGATGCAAGAGTATAAGAGAAGCATTGAGAGTTGGAAACAAAATATGATAAATTTGGATCATTCTGAAACTGTAAAGAACAAGTCACTTCAAAACGATGAAAAATAGGATTTAAAAGTGGCCAATCATCGTTCGTTCCTTTGTGAATTTCTTTGTGCCTTAAACCCCCTCCTGAGTCTACGAAAGTTTATCGCCAACGATTAATCGCTAGCTATCACCTAAACTTAATAATTCTCACATATACAGGAATTTTGCTTTAGGCAATCCTTTTGTCATTATGTCTACAGGCTGTTCATCCGTTTTATATATTCTATATCAGTCTCACCTTTTTCATATAAGACTCTTACAAAATAATATTTCACGTCTATGTGCTTGCTTCGCTGATTAAATTCGGGATTTCTTACAAGTCAAAATTTGATCGCCGAAACGTTATCTACTTGTAAAACATATCGTGGGTCGGCTACAACTTATTCTTTGATCAGACGCCCTAACCAGATAATTTCTTTTGCTGCTAGAGCTCCACCTGTATATTCGGCCTCTTTTGTGGATTGTGCAATGCATTGTTGACGTTTACGTTGCTATGTAATCGCAGCACATGCATTTTTACAGACTATACCACTTATTGACATTCGGGACTCTTTGTCACCCGCAAAATCTGCATCACTAAGTTTCACCATTGCCCGTACAGCGATAAAGTAGACCTACGTCTTTAGTACCTTTCAAATATTGCAATATTCCTTTTATCAATTGCCAATGCGTTTCACTAGGACTTTCAAATATTCTTAATGGTACGATAACAACGAAATTCACGTTTATTCACTTTGATAAGGGGTTAGTCAGAATGTAAGATTGAACTTTGTAGTAACACGCAATAATATATTTTCTTTAATAATAATTTTGATAAAAGAACTTTCTCTAATAGCCTCGTGCCTCTCTACCGAGCATCCAGCAAACGGATAATAATATTTGTTTCTTCATTTCATTCGCGGGGTTCGCCCAGTTGGTACATCAAGGTTGCGCTTTCGGTAAACGAGGTATCTATACCTCGCGGTGCCTATTACCTGAGCACGACTCAAATTCGATAACCTCACCGCTTTCTACCGTCTCCTACAGACACTAAATTCGAGGACGCTACCGCCCCCTACAACCATTAACACGAAACATTTCTTGAAACTTAGGAAGAGTAACTCCCGTTTAAGATTCAGCTATCCGTTTTATTCCCGCTGCTACCATTTAAGCCTGTAATTATACCTTAAAATACATACACAACTAACATCTTGTTGTAACGCGATCCTAAATCAAACGTCGGCAAATAAACATTGCTTGCGTAAATTCTCATAATTTACAAATGCGGCGATAAAAATACTAGGGGCCGTAGGGACTTCTCCTTTGAAGCCTCTAGTAAGAACGCGCTATAGGTCGGCAAAGACCCGGACATAGTATTCCCTGCAATTCCCTGTGGCTGCCTCTGTTGTTAGTGGTTGTTAGTGTATTCGGAGCAATTCGGAGGGTTAAGTGAAGCTAACAATGGAAGTTATGCCAGTTACGGATGTACCTGGATGTACCTATATGTTTATAACGTTTATAAGCTTATACGATCACAAGAAAACCATGATTTGAGCTTATTTTTCATCCTTTTGGGTTTCCGAATGTATCATGTCGGTGGAATTTTTGAAATCAGAAAAGGGAAAACCGAAATTGTGCCTTAGCGGACATTTGTTTTACAAAGACAGGCAAAATGAAACGAAAATTCATTGGAAGTGTCAAAATTACCGAAAAACGAAATGTGCCGCTCGAGTTACTACGGTAGGTAACACCATCGTTAGAACATGGAAGGAGCACAATCACTGTGGGGATGCAGCGGGAGTCGAGGCAGCACAACTGCTTGATACAATTCGAACTTATGCAGAAACGACAAATAATACGCCTCACAGTATTATTTCAAATATCTCGAGAACCTGTAGTCAAGCAGCAGCTCCAAAGCTTCCAAGTGCAGATACAATGAAACGAACGATCCGTAATATAAGAAATCGAATTTTTGATGGCCCAGCTATTCCACCGCATCGTAGAGACACAGAAGAGTATAAAACATCGTGCAACGGAGAATTGTTTCTACAATTTGATTCTGGACCCAAGGACAATCGTATGTTAATTTTTAGTACGAAAAGAAATTTGCAGTTGTTAGCGGAAAGTGAACACTGGTATGCCGATGGGACTTTCAAAACTGTTCCCTTACCTTTTTATCAGCTGTGTACGATGCATGGATTCAAGGACAAAGTATCGCTTCCATTAGTTTATGCCTTATTGCCCAATAAGTCCGAGGAAACTTATGTGTCTCTACTACAGCAGCTGAAAATATTGGAACGGTCTATGTCCCCGCGATCCATATCTATGGATTTTGAGACGGCTATGATGAATGCTTGCAGAAGAGTTTTTCCTGATGCTTTGCAACAGGGTTGTTTCTTCCAATTTTCGCAATGTATTTTTCGTTCTATTCAGAATAATGGGTTGAAACAACGTTATGAAACTGATGCTAATTTTGCTTTAAGTATGAAAATTTTGGGAGCAATTGCATTTGTGCCCACTCCTACTGTGACGGTCGTTTTTGAACATTTGTGTGAAACTGGTGTTTTTCCCCCAGAATCGCAAGAAGTTATTGATTATTTTGAGGACACATGGATAGGACGGCCGACCGGACGACATCCTCGTCGACCACCAAAGTATCCCCATGAAATGTGGAATGCACACGATCTTGCTCTCAAAGGGTCGCCAAGAACAAATAAGTCTGAGGAAGGGTGGCACGGACAGTTTGAGAAACAAATAGCTGATTATCATCTCGACATTTGGAAATTTGTCGATTACATTAAAAAAGAATTAAGTTCTAACGAAGTGCGCATTGAGCAATACGTAAGTGGAAGTGATTCAGGCAACAAAAAAAAGAGGTATCGCGATCGCGATGAAGAAATTAAAAGGCTTGTTAGCGCGTACGATGAGCAGGGTGACATTGTCGATTACCTGAGAGGTATAGCGCATAATATTTCGTATTAACATTATCTTTTGTTCGGTACGATCGTATTAGCAAATTTTCTTATTTGCGTTGTTTTAATAAAATGAAGATCGGTAAGGGAAGAAGTTTAACGATATTTCGAAAAATGCCGGCGACCGGCAAAGGAATGTTCGTTACACGTGTGGACGTCATAACGTTAATAATTTACATACTGTGTTGTAAATATTGCAGTTACTTAGTAATTAATGCTAATTGTAACTTGAGGTAGGAACTTAAATAGAAAATTACGTTCTGTGATTTTCTTGCTAACTAGGCGTATAGCAACTACTCACAGCCGAAACCGTGAATGTATCGCGTTAATCGTATACTTTTATAATAATAATAATAAGGGAAAGGTCGAATAACAGTGAAGGCTTCATTTTGTTGCAATTATAATTAATTTAAAGCTGTTTCCAGTAAAGAAATAATAAGTGCCATGCTCCGCGATTATAAAGTAACAAGTTGAACAGTCAACGTCGCGACATATGAGAGTGTTGCGAGATATTTTATAAATTCTGTGACCGTGTATTTATTAAAAAGCGCATGTTTCTATTACTCTGGAAATCATTGCTACACTGTGATGATGTATCTCTGTAATGTTACAATAAGGGAATATATTTCATCGTTACCCTCGATTGCCTCCGATGGATAAGTGTTCTTCTGCCAAATAACTGGAAAATCGTGTCTCGTCTTAAAAACTGCCATGCATACTCTGTAATGATGTCTCAGTATTTACATTTATTCATCTTAAAGTGGAAGGTTAAAGAACCTTATACGTTACTTTGACTAAGAATCCTGTACATTACAAGAATATAAAAATGTTTCAATCACAAACGCATTTATCACCGCCAATTTTGTTGCTTGCTGTCAACAAGTTGAAGAAAATCGAATGATTTCCAATCGAAGCTATCGCGACTTTACATCATCGTTGCCTACGAATTCCCAGTAATCGGAATATAAATATCGTGTAAATAGTAAGAGATCCCGTAATATATCAATGTAAAACTGAAAATGTATACTGCTGAATCACCGGATATTATATTCAACAGGCTAGCTAATTTTTTGAATTTACACGTCAATTCGGGCTTAATATTGCACAAGTTCAAAGCAGCGAACAGCAGATTGCTCCCTTGTGTTTTCCATGCATCTTCGTAAGCATATAGACGTCCCAGCATCATTGTAACATAGGGTATGAAAATCGTCTGAAACATTACACCGGTCATGGAATTGGTCATGCACGAATGTATTATAATTATATCGGATGTGAGATAGCTTTTTCGCTTCTTAAATGTTTAACGGTGCTCAATATCGAACGGCATGCCAAAGATGTTAAATTCAGGCGGCAAATGATAATTACCTTTCCGAATAGATGGTCCAATCTTAAAATTAGTAGTACATTAACGAGAACAGCTAGCAACACATAATTTATACGAGTTGATAATAAAAGATGCGGCAAGGGTAATGTCCCAGAGGACACTGAAGTTTTGGCATTCTCAATGTTTCCGCTCAAACGATACGTGTACGTATCTTGAAAGCCGCCGTGTACTTTCTTGGAATTTAATTCTGTGTTGGATGTACCACAGGCATTTTCAGACTCGATATTTTCATTGTTAAGTCTAAGATTGGACGAAACATGTACCTTGTCCCTTGTGTCACCTATTTCAAGAACATTTCTGTTAGAATTCACATTTTCATAGGATACTTTCTCTATTGTCGAAAGTAAATTTAGATTCAGTAATTATTTTTCTGGTATAACTCCAATGTTATCTCTCGTATTAATACATGCATTACCTGGCATTGCACCATTAGCATTTCGTTGAAAGTCCCTCTCTTCTATGTTTGTAATGGCTTCGGATAGTCTGACAGAATCTAAAAAAAAGAACAATTTATTCCTCTTTTGTAGGTTGTGCGGATGTGTTAAAAATCAAACAAATAGGTGTTTGTTAGCACAAGTGAATTAGTAGAAAAATAATATGATATTCATTAATATACAGGGTTCGATCGAACGACTTTTAAGAAGCTGTATCTGGAAATATCGATTGACGATTAGTTATTCTAAGTATAGCGAGTGAATTGGTTTAATCAACAGAATGTACCTTTCACCTCGCTGTGACAGTTTCTCCCGGTTATTTTTGATAAACGTTTTTCAGAATTTTCTAAAATTCGCCTTCTCCTTGCGTCTCGTTTAGCATTAACTTCATCCATATTTGTACGAATAATAATGAAGTATCAACGATGGAAGTTAGTAATCGTTATTGAAAAGTAACACGTCCAATAAATTTCATCGTATCACCGGGTAAATGATTCTTCACGATCATACGACTTATCGAGTCAGAAACGAAGAAACGTACTGACTCATTGCGATTTATTTTTCATGATACGTGTAAATGTCCGATTACAAAACAATGTATTCATTACTAATTATCGCTAATGCCTATTGAACGTATAGATTCATTCGATATCCTTTTTCATTTCGGACGATGTATTTTCCACGTTTTAAGGCAATCGCACCTGATATAATTATATAAAAAACAACAGAAGCTCGCGACGACTAGTCTCATATGTGGTATGTATTACACGGAACAGATACGGCAGGTACGGAAGTTCCGGCAGTCTCATATGTTTAACATAAAATTCCCTGCAGTTGCCAGATATTCGACTGTTAAAATGTTCAAAGCTTTTAGAGTTATTCCTCGACGTTTGCATGGTTTGCACAGGTTTGTATAATAGACGTAGTGGGCTGTTACCCCGTTTTCTTTGTATTATCATAAATATTAAAGAGTGGAATGTTTCATTCGGTATTTCTTATCTACTATATCCGTCGGTATTAATCCTCTATTATTAATAGTATTGTATTAAATTATTCTTCCTACTAAACATACTTCTTATCTATTCTTCTTGTAAATAATACATATGATAAATGTTGCCTTTAAAATGAGTACAGAACATAGCGTGGGGTGGCTTGGAGTTGAACGTAAATAATTATTAGGAGTGCTTTCTTTCTCCGAAATCATAGACCGTAGGAATATCGGAATTTTACGTTTCAATGGTCACGACACTACGTAGGAACTTCGAAATTTTCGTGCAATGGAAATGCGGCATATACCGGTAACGTTTAGTGAAATAATACGTAAGTGCGGTTGCACTTTCGCCGATACCCGGTTTGCTTGGCGGCATTTTGGCGGGTCGAGTTTTTCTGTCAATATCTAACGAATTACACCAAAAGTCTGAGAAAATTTATATAATAATGGGCGATAAGGACGGTGGTAAGGATAATTCGTATCGTTGAAAGTAATCTGTATATTTCTTTAACGGTGTTTTAATGTGTTATTACTATCGGTGTTTCGTTCGGGGGACGCTTTCGCGCTATGATAAACAACATTAATTTGATTTGAGAAATACTTTGGATTTAATTCGCCCTTTACACAGTATTTATTCATTAAAATTGCTCGTGGTAATATCGGCCGGTAATAATTATTGAAAGGCGTAATGGTACTTTTAGCAGCACGAAGGGTGTAAATTTCAAACATGACTCTCACGTATAACCCACGGCAGGTTATATCGTGTCACTTTTAAATCGTAGACGTAAAAGCATATGATAATGTAAAGTTAATGATGCCACAAGCGTTAGACGTAATACGAAAACCTCGGTTTGGAAAGTTGTAAAACTAGGGATATGACATCCGTCGCAATATTATTGCTTCCGAGTAATGCGATATCGAGCGTTATAAACGATCACAATGGAAGAAAAAGTCACGGTTTTAGGAATTCGCGTGGAAAAAAAGCGATCTGCCCGTTCGAACAGTCCCGTTTGGGATTGCAGCGATTAATTTCAAATTTAAGCATATTTTTAATACATTGCATTCCCTTCACCGCAGAAACTTTTGACGATGCCGTTGAAGAACGAGTTATCAATGAGGAATATAAGATATGGAAAAAGAATACCCCTTTTTTATACGATCTTGTAATGACGCACGCTTTAGAATGGCCATCCTTAACGGCACAGTGGTTGCCGGACGTGACTAAGCCAGAGGGGAAGGACTATTCCGTTCATCGTTTAATTTTGGGTACTCATACGTCCGACGAACAGAATCATTTGCTCATTGCTAGCGTTCAATTGCCGAACGAGGATGCTCAGTTCGACGCGTCGCATTATGACAATGAAAAAGGTGAATTTGGCGGATTTGGATCCGTTAGCGGAAAGATAGAAATTGAGATAAAGATAAACCATGAGGGAGAAGTAAACAGGGCACGGTACATGCCCCAGAATCCTTGCGTAATCGCGACTAAGACGCCGTCCAGCGATGTCCTTGTATTCGATTACACGAAACATCCCAGTAAGCCGGATCCGAACGGCGAATGTCATCCAGATTTGAGGTATATGCCCGACAGGAACTGCGGCAGTTTTATGCGTACCACTCACTTCCGACGTCTTTGAATAGGTTGAGGGGACACCAAAAAGAGGGTTACGGACTTTCGTGGAATCCAAATCTGAACGGGTATTTGCTCAGTGCGTCGGACGATCATACCATCTGTTTGTGGGATATTAATGCAACGCCGAAGGAAAATCGTGTAATAGATGCTAAAACTATCTTCACCGGCCATACCGCAGTTGTCGAAGATGTAGCCTGGCACTTATTGCACGAATCTTTATTCGGATCGGTGGCGGATGACCAAAAGTTAATGATTTGGGACACTAGGTAAGAAATTTTCGTTACCGATTGAACTTTGAATCGTCGAAAAGTGGAAAATCGGAAAATCGCGAAATCGCAGTTTAGCGATAAATAAATGTCTGGTAAATCGTCGTTGATCATTGTTCAGATGTAACAACACAAGCAAGCCAAGTCATACCGTCGACGCTCATACCGCGGAAGTGAATTGTCTAAGTTTCAATCCGTACTCGGAATTTATTCTTGCAACCGGGAGCGCCGACAAAACCGTTGCGCTGTGGGATTTGAGAAATCTCAAGTTAAAATTACACTCCTTCGAATCTCATAAAGATGAGATCTTCCAAGTTCAGTGGTCACCGCATAACGAGACGATATTGGCGAGTAGCGGGACAGACAGGCGTCTACATGTATGGGATCTCAGTAAAATCGGCGAGGAGCAGTCTAGCGAAGATGCCGAAGATGGACCACCCGAATTACTGGTACGTTTCACGGTATTTATACCGTAATTGCGTCTACGAGGGTTCTACGGGCGAAACGAAATCTCACGCGTCGTTGTATTTTTTTCTTTTCATCGCGCAGTTCATACACGGAGGGCACACTGCCAAAATCAGCGACTTTTCGTGGAATCCGAACGAACCATGGGTGATATGTTCAGTGTCGGAGGACAATATAATGCAGGTATGGCAAATGGCTGAAAACATTTACAACGACGAAGAACCGGACACGCCGGCGAGTGAAATGGAAGCTGGAGCTTCATAAAAGCAAACGCGGGGAACAATTAGGTTGAACAGATTCGAATCGGTACTGAAATTTTCTGGCGACACATTGGAATTCGATGATTTGAACTTTTTGGCGAGATTTTGTACTTTGAACCGTGTAAACGGCGGAGGGGGGGGGGGGGGGGATTATCATTGAGAAGGGACAAGGTCCTTCTCTGTTTATTGCCGACTCGAACGAATTGCTCGCTTGATTGTCGTACTTGTTCATGTTCACGGAGGATGATATTAAATAAGGATTAAAGCGTGTAACTTTCGATGTTTCTCAGAAATAACCAGTCGTTTATTCTTCTTTTCAAGCATAAATGAGAAAAATACGTACAATGTTAAAAAGACTTTTCCAGTGAATATCGGAGCGAATTAATGCGTACTAGAGTGGTGGGAGAGTGACGAGAGTCTGTCATTGCTGAACCTCCAAATACGAATGGTCACGGTTTGGATTCGTTCGAATCGCTACTTCGCACTGGGGAGATTTCTCTCTTTGCCAGGCGAAACAAAGTGTCTTTTCCGTTTTTACTCTTTATCAAGTGTTGTAATCCGAGCCAAATACATGTGTAGCTTGACGTGACGTTCGTTTCTACTTGGTTCAGCGCGTTAACGATAAAGGAAACTAAACGTGTAGTAATCAGCAATGTATCGGCAATGAGAGGGAGATTGAAATTGAAATTTCAATTGGTCGTCTCGGCGTTGCTTCACCGTCTCGTCATCGAATCGTCTCTCGATCGGCCGAAGACGCGAAAGACCCTTCGGTTCCGTGGCGCTCTTTCGACTTTCGTGTATGGAGATGTGTTTTTAGGTATTTTAATACTGGAAGTAATAAAATAAGCTAGACATACTTTTATGCTTACGCTTTTCTTTCACTTTTGCGTTTTGTACACGATCGAAGATGGATGAGATGGAAGCAGTATAGATTGCGCGAGTCGATTTATGCGTCTCGAAAATTCTCGCTCCCTTTGGCAATCGGTAATGAAAATTACGAATATACATGTAGAATGGCGACTGACAATGAGTAAACGTTGTTCCCATAAACTTATAGAGCCGTATTTGAAAGCTCGTTGTATATCTGGACGAGAAGAGAATCTTCGCAGCCTGGTTCGGGACTGTGCAGAGATATCATGTCGACGGCATCCAAGCTCGTAATTCTGTAAAACAGAGGCGTTCGAGTTTTAGAGGGAGATCGAGGTTGAACGGATCGGGTTATCGGCCGATGAATCGTAACCGTCGTATCATTACCAAAATCTGCGTGTCAGATAGACATCGCTTATAGAGCGTGACCTCTGCCTGTTGTGCATGCAAAACGAATCATATTGAAGATACAAAAGGACGTTGATGAGAGGGAGAGGATTCGACGCGACGCGTCGTCTTTACCTTTTCCCGCCGCTTTGACGTTTTATATCATCGAGCAAGTTGAGGATGGAAGGAGTCAACGATGGACGAAATATCTGAGAGACAATGAAACACGTGAGAGATGTCGATCGTTTCTCATCGAGGAGAAAGTCTTCGTTTCGAAGCGAACGTTTCTTCCTCTTACCGTGACGGGAGCGCTCCGCATTTCGCGAAGATCGATGTTTCTGAAGAGATCGTGAATAAGAAGTTCCTCTATGCTTCTGCAACGATTACCCGGTGGTTCGTCGAATATGAATTCAAGGAGTTCAACGACCTGTTTGGGAGATGAAGACACGCTCGTTAATTCCGCTGACCTTATTGCGATAACACGGAGCCCGATCATTTTCGTGGCCACGAATTCACGAGCATCGATCGATAGGCGGTCCGCGATTGCGATTTTGCCATCTCTCCGTTTCAACGACATTCTCCGTGGCATTTCAAGCTACTTTTCACCGATCGATCATTGCTCACGATTTTTCCCGATAACTGCGCGCTACACAACTAATAGTTATACATCCTACGATTTACATACGATTACATCCTACGCTATGCCGCTACACAGTTACTACGATCACACACTCGTGGGCCCACAAAAATTCGGACAAACGTTCAAGCTATCATACTCTTAAATATAATTGAAAGACTGAGGCATTCAGAGATAAATAGAGAAAGAGAGATGAGAAATAAAGAGAAAGAGTAAGAGAGTTGTACTTGGGGATACGTTTCAAGATCCGAGAGATGCACGGAAGTTGGTTTAAACGAGCATAATTCGTAACCGGCGCACATTTCGAATAGCATATGACCTAAAAGGAGGACATTCGGTGTCGTGTAAGATATCGTAATTAGTCGTTATTATATTATATAATAGTTTTAGGGCGATAAAACCGAATGTAATTTCGACGTGTAGCAATGAAGGCGATCTTACCGAAGTATATCACGTCGATCGGAGCGTTTTCGGATAATCGAGAAGCGACGATCGGATGAATGCGACTGGTAAAACCGAGAAGCGTATTCTCGAGGCCAGCGAGTCGTGCCACGCCATTCTGCACCAATACGTTTCCCGAGTGTAAGTGGCTTACCGTCGGGAATCCCCTTTCCTTGAGGAAAACCAACGCCTCGAGGACTTGTCGACCCATCTGCTGGACCTGCGGCAAAGGAAGTCCCTTGCCTCGCGCTCCGTACTTTTGGCACCAATCTTCGTTCCAGCCGCTTCTTTCGATCTGCTCGACGCGCGACACACGACACGTCATCTCTTCGAATCACAGCTGTACCCTCCCGATCTCCTTTCTTTCCACTTACCCCGTAGATCAAGTCCTTGAGGCTTCCTTGACTGATGGGTTGAACCAAGATCACGTAATTTTCACCCTCGTATTCGAGAAAATCGATATCGAACACGGGACAGACGTAAGGATGTTGCAACGCTAAGAACAGATTGTTCAGAATGTCCTTGGTCGATGAGCAGATGCTGAGCGGACAGTTTCTATTCAACGAGACCAACGTGAGTAGTCTGTCGGTTTTAAGGGAGGTATCTCTTACGGCGAACCAATGTTTATCCACCCTCGAACCTGCGACGATGGAAGAAAGGCTAATTTTATTCGTTTCGGGATCGGCGATCATAACCGCTAGCGTAACGAACGATCGTACGACGGCCGTATCAGCCTCGAAGGCCGTGCCGACGAGGCGAAATTTATCGCAGTCTTGCTACGTCCTACCCAGATCGCGGCGGATTCTTCGTTGGAGCGTGCCCAAGTACGTGCCAACACGAACACCCTACGTTCTTCGCCAAGATATTTATCAATTTAAGCATAAAACCCAAGTAGCTTCGAGTAAAACGAATCGAGAAGTAAATGCTCATGAGGAATGCCATTGCCGGATTGGTGATTCATCGAGTCTCATCGAGTCTCATCGAGCGAGATTACGCGGACAGACTACTATTCGCGCCTATTCCGAATCACTGCTTGCTTTAAATCGCGTCAGAGAGACTTTTTAAAGAGGGAGAGATCGATGGATAGATAAATAGATAGGTAAAGAGAGAGAGAGAGAGAGAGTGTGTGTGAGTGAGAAAGGAACTTACCAAGATTGTTGAGCTGCTTCACAAGATTATACCGAGGTGTTCTCTGAACGTACACCCGACATATGGATAAGGCACGATCCCTGGACCTTTTCTCCATTTCCATGTACTCGCCAACGTCTTCGCAGACCGTTGCACCGTGACCCAATGCCGTATAATTCCCTCGCCCATTTCTGTCTCGAGCATACGTAAAACTCTTATTCGTTATATACGTTTTCGCTGCATCATCAATTAAAGTCCCATCGTCCATTGGAAAATTTGACTCTACAGGTTTTGCCCCGTTCACGTAATCGCGAATCGGGAATCGGCAACTGCCAGCAGACATGAGCTTTTCATCCGGATACTTTCATAAACCACCGTCGATTACGAAATCCTCCTTGGACGCGATACAATGAGACGGAATCGTTTTGAAGAACGCAAAGTGGAGGTGAAAAACAGACAAGGAAGAAACACGAGAAGAAATCATATGACAGGCTGACAGACGGACAGACAGATAGATAGATAGGAAGAGAGAGAGAGAGAGAAAGTGAACAGAATACCTGTCGGTGACGTTGTGATCGCCTAAAGCATCACGGTCAAGATTGCGAGGATTTTTTTTGGGGGGCAACTCCCCCGCACGGTTTCTTAAACGATGCCAAAAATGTGCGACATTCACGAGGCAAGAAGAAAATGTTGAATCCACATCTACGTCGCTATTGAGCCACGTTTTCCTGTGGTTGCAAAGTTTCCGTTTCTTTAACGCAAATACTTGGCCAATTTCGAGCGGCGGCTCGATCTTACGACTTCCACTCGCACTCGTAGTGCAAAACGGTTCGAAACGATAGACGAAACCGAAAGATCGAGCGACAAACGAGAGGAATCGTTTCTCCGAGTGGAACGAGCCAAATTACCTTCGTTCCCATGCAGCCGGCATTCTTCTACCACGAGTTCGAATATCTTGCGGGCAATTTCTGTGAGCACCGTTTGCATCGAGAACATGCACCGTTGAAGTCATCGTCGAAAGATTTGAAATTGGTCGCGTCCCGACTGTCCTCGGATTTAGAAACACCGAAGAATGTCGGCCCGACTTTAGTTATTTCCGTCGATCTCTCATTACCAATTATTTGAATCGATCGATTCCGCTGACGGGGTCATGAAATATGTAAACGTAAACGGAAGAACTCGTGAGAAACACGGCTCGACACTTTTGACCGTCACTTTGGAATCCTCTACGCGTCTACTCGCCGCAGATTGGAATTCGATATCCAACGAATCTTCCCAATTCGACACGCGAAGATGTCAACGGTGAGATAATGTTGCGATGATTTAGGATCGTGTCTCGTTTAGGTATATATTTACATGCCTCGGGGCCAAAGTCAGAGAGGAGAGGGGGAGGAAGGGGAAATGAGAGAAAAGTTTGCGAAATCGAGGAATATTTGCATCTACATCGATAATCTCGAATACTATACTTTTGCTTCTTTGGTGGAGTAAATGTATGATGTTTATATTGCGATTATATACCGAGGAATTTCTCGTAGCCTTATCGCTATGATCGATTATGCGTTCGATCGTAGATCGTCGATCGCCGACGTTATCAATTTTCGATTTTCGATTTTCGATTTTCGATTTTGAACGGAGAAGAAAGCGTGAAGAGCCCGTGACGCCTAGGAGTCTCGAAGGAGCTCGGGAAATTGGAGGAAACGTTGAGCAGTTCGCTATACGATAACTCGTCTTTAACCTTAATCGAATGCCTTGATACCCAGCTGGTATCGATCGTATAAAACGTTGTTGGTTGCGGTGAATCGCATCGGGTAATCACGATGCTCGCAAGCGGTGATATTCGGCATCGTTGTCGGACGGCAAAAAGAAGGATTTTGAAGAAATGGGAGAAGGAGAGGCGAAAAACGACGATACGAATACTCGAGCGAAAGAGGCGGAAGGTCGAAGACCGACGGACGCTACAGCTGGAGAACGATGTACGCGCGTGCGATTGGAAAGTGTGCAAACGACGCGGAAAACGTAAGACGATTCTGTTACCTGAGGTCGACGGTATCCTTGCCGCCTCGTGCAGCAGTCACGCGACTGAAGAGAATCTTTGCGAGATTGTCGATCTTATTGGTCAGCTGATAACCTTTTTCTTCCTCGCTCTCCTCGTCCTCGATGCTCGCGCTTCTTCCTCGACGAAGGGCACCGCGAGCGGTGACCATCGCCTCGGAGTCGAGTTCGATGGCACTCTGAGTTCTACGATTAGCGACGCGACGTTTTCTGCGTGTTCTCGGCCGTTCTTGCCAAAATCGGTCGTGACCGGTGACGTCCGATTCACGATGCTCGCCATCGTCCTTTTTGTTTAGATTCTGATAGAGATTAAACATATTTCGAGTCTCTCCTGTGTTTCTTCGTTACAACGAATATTCCGTCTTTGGTCCTTGATAGAGAGAGAGAGCGAGAGAGATATCCCTCTCGGCGAGTCTTCTTTGTATGTCAATACCGTATCGCCGTGTCTTTTTCTCCTTTCCTTCTATGATCGACGACATAAGAGGTGGTTCTCGAGATCGATCGGAACATTTCGATCACTGGTCCTCCAAGTATTGTTTCGCGTGCATCCCATTAAATGAAATCCGACGGAACGGTTGGAAGAGTCGGATCCAGTCGGATCATCGAGGATACATTTTTCGCTACGACGGAACGTACGGTACCGATGGAATCGGCGAAACGCCCATCCTTCGGAAAATCGGCCCTGCCGTTCTCAGAGTCGATCCTGTTACTGTTTTATTCGATATGAACTGCACGTCGGATAATTCTGGTATTTGTGGTTGGAGGAGAAATCGGTGAAACGGTTTGTTTCGTCGGATAGTTTTGCCAAGAGGCGGTGCAAAAGATGAGAGTTTGTCGCGCGACTAGGTCGGCTACAACGGACTCCCGATCGCCGAAGAGCCGTGCTTTGCCTGCATTGCTGCACCCAACTGACCAGCGCCAGCACCGGCACCGAACGTCGAATACGAGAACCGAGGAGCGAGCATCGAACACCGTGCACCGTGCACCGAGCACTGAACGCTCGGTAGAGTGCACGATTCTCCGCGACCCGGCCTGACACAGATTCAGCGTGTCCGAGACTGGTAGTAGTCGTCGATGAGTTCGTGGTGGTATCTCCGGCTGCTCTCCACTCGCTCTGCGCGACCCTTGCTACTCGTCGAAAGACCGCGAATAGGTCATGCGCGTTTACGAAACGCGCTTATTTCGCGTCTCCCTTCGTTCTCCGTCGGTTTCTTCACCGAAGCAAGTTATCGGAAAAGTTTCGCTTTCCCAAAGGTATTCGGCAACGCGCCCCCTTCCTAAATATTTTCTCACAATTTCACCCCGATCGAGCACGCGATGAGAAAGGAAACGTGAAAAGTGTTGCATCGGTAGGTACTCTCGAGACGGCGAGGATTCGGTATTGGATGTCGAAGTTAATCGGCTTTATACCGCATCATAGGGGATTAAAGCGATCGTCAGCTCGACGGAAACCTCACGGTTATCGTTAACTTACAACGGTAATTCCATACAGTCTTCGCTGCGAGAGTTACGGAAATACGTTTGCGCTCGTGATATCGTTGCTCATTTTCATTACGAATAACTTCCGGAACGGAAGACCGAAGGAGATTCGCCAAAATTGTCCGATACTCGATCGTGTTGCGTAAATCGCACGTTTTGCCGATATCCCTGTTATTTCGTACCGCTTTAACACCGAAGCCATCGAGGTTTATCGCGAGTGATCGTTGTCGTTTCCCTCTGTCTTTTAGTAAAAAATTGATAAGAAAAAAAGAAGCGATCGTTCCGTTGCACAATACCGAACGGCTTCCGACCGTTTTCAAATCTTCTTTCGTTCGGTGGCTTTTGGGATGGACATTGCGTCGAAAGAAGGACGGATCCTATTAAATTACGGATAATAATACGGATCGTCGCGAATGTTTCGGATTCTTTTGACCCCCGTGTTGAACTTGAAGACCGCGCACAAACTTTAATCTTACTCGGAGCTCGCAGTTTTACGGCTGCTTCCAGGGTCGTTTCGAATAATCGAGGAACGTGTTCGCTCCTTGGGTATGTTTGGTAATTGCCTTCGGTGCAATTATGCGTCCCAATTGATTTATGCAGATCTGCTGCCTTCTCGTCGAAGAGTTACTTCGTGGGGAAGGTACACCGCCGTGAGCCTATCAACGGTTCGATACGCAAAGAGTTTATCGCTGGGAACGATTCGATCGCCACTCACAAGGAGAATGAACTCGTTTAATTATTTATTGGAAACTTTAATGCAATACAACGGCACAACTCGCCGACCCGATCACCATTTGCCGGTGATACATACAAAAAATGTACAAACCGACGAAAAGAGTTTTACGACTTTTCCGATTCTTCCCTCGCTGTTAAAGCTTTGAACTGTAGCGGCCAGCTGTTTATTGGACATGCATACACCTACGGAACAAACGGAATTAAACGATCTTCCTACACGAACGTGTTAGAAGAGTTTTACACGTCGATGGAGGAAAAGACGGTCGTACTTGACAAACGAATTCCAAGGCTGCTCGTCTCGAAAATTCGTGTTCGGCTCGGGGTCCCCACTTGAATTCGAGCTTGAGCGGCTCGCTCTTTGCCGGAACGATGCAATCGAGATACCTTTGAGCCACAAACTCCTGTACAAAAAGTGCAAATTTTTATGCAAGCGTTACGCGTCACGACGGAGAGGGGCGAATCCGTCACCCAGGGGTGCAATTATATTCGTACCTCCTTTATCAGCTGTCTGACGTTACCAAAACGGTCGTGGGGATGCTCATCCGTGTCAAGAATGTTCAAGCGCGCGAGAAAATCCCACAATGTCTCTGCAACGATTAAAATGTATTTAACGGAATGTTCCTTCGCGGTTGGTGTACGACGTAACTCCGTATTTGTCGAACGGAACGAGGACGTTACCTTCCGAACAGGTTTCTCCGTTCATAAAAATGTGGGTAAGCGTTACGAACAGCAACAGTTGCCTGGCGCTTTCGCTTTTAGTGGTACGAACGCGACACAAATGGTTCTCTATCCGATTTACCACGATGTACTTGTTGTTCTCCAATTCGACGAGCTTATATCCAAAGATCTGCCGAAGGATGGAAGAGTCGTGAGACATTTGCTCGTCGGACATACTTTTCCGACCGGACTTGTACCTTGGATAATAGATTCTTTGCTTTTGCCATCACAGAAGAATAGTATTTCCCCTGACCTCCAAGGACGTTTTTGATTATGTGTGTTTTATTGATGGCTTGTTTTCCCCTGTCCAGCATAAATATATATCTTATCACGCTGCCGACCATTTGGTCTTCCTCTTCGCAAAAGAACGAGCGTTCTTTGCTGTTGCCCTCGTGCTCCAAAATGGAAGCAGAGTTATTTGCGCTTGTATCCGGGACTGGCTGAGACAGAGTCGTTGCATTACGAGCAACGTACCTTCTATTGTTACTCGGTTGAGATAAACTTTCTCCAGCAGTCTTGTTTTTCCGCGTCGAGCGTGACCTGTCTTTTAAGCAAGCAACGTTATCGCCACTCGTTATCGTTTGCCGGGGTAAATATGCATCGGACGTGTGATTTCGTTTACCCATCTTGGAATTTCCGTGGATCTATTGTTGGTGAAATCGTCCACCGTCTTATACGGTTAAATAACTTGCAGATAGAAGCACAGGGACTGTCACGGCTCGAAGTTTCATCGTTTCATAATTGCTGCTCCCAATTGTCGATAATTGCAATGACAATGTTAATCCTGCGACACGTAAATGAGCACTTACGATCGATGATTGCATGGAAACGATGAAAATCTTAACGTGGAAGATTCGTCGTGCCTTGCAATTGCTTGGAATTAGTCGGAACGCTCGCGACAGCTCGCAATGTCTCGCAACGACGCCTTCTCGGCGAAGAATGGCGATCGACATCTCGAACGTACATTTTACCGCGTCCAACAGATGTCGCGGTAATACGATTTACGCGTCTAGTCGAAATACTAGAACGAAAACGAACCGTAGAATCGTGTAAATTTTTACGAAAAGACGATATCGACTGAAAACGATAAGTCGAACGTTACGTCAGATTCGCTGAATTAGTGCAATATCTTCTCGTTCTTTCTTCGATAGTTTCGAAATATGGCTTAGTATTTGACGTTGGAGTTTTCAGAAGAACGGAGAACGGAGATCGTAGCTATTGCGTATCGAGCGATATTGGTCGGAGGGGATCGAGAATGATCGACGATAATCTCGAATCACGAGAGTTCTCGGTCTCGCCGATCGACGGTGAATAACGCTAAACGAAACGTAAGGAAGCCGTAAACGCGGATTCGTAAGATGCGAGTTTTACAGGACGGCTCGTCGGGCTTGCCTCGTTGGCGCCAATTAGTAATTATCGTGGATGATTCCGAATGTAGGATAAGTGTATAGAATCGAAAGTTGGAATTTCGAATAGGTGAACGGCAGCAACGATTCCGGCGCTGACCGAAGCATTTGTTAAAAGCTTGTCGATCGCACTTTAAAGAGGCTGTACATTGGGCGATCCGTCACAGCTCTCGCAGCGTCGCGGAACAGAGGAGGAAACTTGCTTGTATGCGAGAGCTCGGCGCCGCACTGTCGCATCCTATATACAGAATCGCTCTCGCACAGACTATACGGGCTCATACTTGGACAAGGAACACGTACGCACCGCAAGAAGGGCAACGGAGGGTGAGGAGGTGGGGAAGTTGGCGTGGGTGGGAACCGTGATAGAAGGGAAGAAGGGACGAAGGTGGGAAGCGAAAAGAGGTGGCGACGGCGACGGTGATGGGCGACGGTGAGGGCGACGGTGAGGGCGACGGCGAGGGTGAGGGCGACGGCGACGGGGAGAGGAAGGACGAAAGGAAGATCTCGTACGGAAGGTTTGTCTCGCGCGCAATCGGATCGGGATAAATGAGCGGAGGTTTTGCGTTTCGATTTCCGCTAGCCTGCGACATTTCGAATTTCTTCGAGTCGTGGTGGCTCGAACGGACAAGGAGGAGGTGGACAGGGAGCGGCGGTGAATCCTGGATTCACGTCTCCCGCGAAAGCCGTGACCTGGAATCGTTTCGGCATTCTCCTCGTTTCTCTCGGGTCGACGCCATCGGTGGTGCATTAATTACGCTTACAATTAGATGCCGATGCTTCGTTGGCCGGCATTTGAGCATTTGCCACTTGTCACTTGCCATTTGTAGTTTGCGCATATTCGCTTGGTGCCCGATGCTCCAATATTTTCCAATCCTCGTTCGCCCGTTCTCTCGAGCTATTTCTACGATGGTCCAAAACGGACTACGAAAATTGGAATAATTGGTTGACGGTGGCCGATCAGCGGTAAACGTCGTAGGCGCGATACCGACGAGCGGACAATGGATCCTCGAGCCGTGGAACGACTGCGACGAGAGCACGGGACCACGAGGCACGTTGCAAATACGCACGGTATACGCGCGTATCCCAAGTGATCTTGAGACCCGTCTGATGACGATCGATGATCGCACCTCACGGCGGAGGTGGTCGATCGAACGGAGTATCGAGCAACGGTGTTGGCGAGACGACGAGAGGAGAGGACGGATCGTAGTGTGGCACAGTTTGCGGGATAGTTTTAAGCGGAGCTCCGCGACTAGGTGCAACGCAATTGCAACCGGCCGGGTCGGGTTATCCTCGATCGTTCGGTGGCGGATATTTTTTGAACGGGCCTGCCGATGCTCAGGATCAATTATTATTCGCGATGTGTAACCGCCAAAAATGAAGCAGCGCTCGTGGAAGGGAGGAAACGCAGCTGCGTTCCACGGAGCAGGTGCATAAGCGGAGCTTCCCTCTCGTATACGTTTAAAGGCAAGGATAAACGTTCGCGGAACGCGGCACGTCTCTCGTTGGCGGCGTTGTTCCCGTAATTCCGAAGCGTAATTGCGACGAATGGCGTATCGCTCGGTGGAATTTCGTTGGAGCCTCCAAAGAAGGGATGACACGGCAGCTCGACAGAAGCTTGCTAGAAATGGAAATGGAAATGTTAATGGGGGAATTTCGATGGTCCATGATCCGTGGTCCATCGTGCAGGTTCGACGGGGAAACGAGGTCCGACGAGGAATCGAGGGGAAGGCGCGCACCGATACCAATCGGACTAACAACGGCATTCGGAAGGACGACGAGGACAAACCGAAGAGGCAGATGTTCGTTACGCGAGTCGTCCGATCTACTCGGTTGTTATTATAATTTGAAGAGAGGATTCCGGACGGGACGGAGAGTTGCGGAGAGTCGGAGGCAGAGAGAGAGAGAGAGAGAGAGAGAGGCTGCTCCTATACTCCATCCGCGAACAGAAGCACAGGTGGCGTGAAATTTTGATCGGTTACGGCCGCGAAACCGAAATTTCCAGACGACCGGGGATGTAAACGGCGCTTTCGATCGGCGGCTCGGAGAGAAGGTCGAGTCTCTCGGTCTCCTCCTCGCCTATCGGTCCTCGGATGGGACGTTGCCGATGCCCATCTTGGGTACACCTAATTGCCCTCGCGATTACGTAGTCGAGTAGCCGACGTCGGGACGGTAAGAGCAAAACCGTCGGAGTGGGGAGGAACGGGGCGATGAGGCGCGGAGTGGCGCGGAGTGGCGCGGAGAGGCGCGGAGAGGCGCGGATCGGAGCGGTACGGCCGGTTTTCGAGCAGGTAGCTCCACGAGCAAACGTCATTGCCACCTGCTGTACGGAGTATCTCGGGGTCTGCTTGGGACGAGATGGCAAGCTGGCAGCAGGAAGGAGGAAAGGAAGGAAGGAAGGAAGGAAGGAAGAAAGGAATGATCGTTATTTTCGTAGGCAATTTA
Organism: Cerceris ruficornis; assembly: GCA_963989415.1. Classification (NCBI taxonomy): domain Eukaryota; kingdom Metazoa; phylum Arthropoda; class Insecta; order Hymenoptera; family Crabronidae; genus Cerceris; species Cerceris ruficornis. The sequence goes on from OZ022523.1 coordinate 246,350, forward strand.
TCCGTATGCTAAACAGCTGCCGAACTCGGGGGAGATAGGTTTGGCACGCTCGTACTCGTTTGCTCGACTACCAGTTGCGTGGGACGGTGGGGGAGATGGAGAAGGTGGTGGGTCCGCGAATTCGAGCATCACGGGGCAAATTTCGACGCGGAGTCGGATCGTCGGTCGACGATGACCGGGCGAAGGGTCGGAGTGGACGACCTCGGACGGCCGGTCGAGTCGCCGGCGCCAACGTCGTTCGCCGTTCTCGATCCGCGCGATCGATGTTTTTACGATTTAGCTCTGGATACGAGACACCTGCCTCTCGGTCGACTTACCGGTCGCGCTACTGATAACGGATGCGATTTCGCGCGAGTACACATCGCACTCGGAAAATCCGGTCGCAACCGGTTGCAACCACTCACGGTCGCGTCGAACCGAGGGGATCCATCGTTTGTGTCGCGTCGGGGTCTTGAATTTCGGAGTTTTCGTTCCAGGGGCGAATCTTGTCTGGCGGGGAAGAAGACGGCCGAGGAGTATTTCGTTTTTCCGGGAAGAGGCAGGACGATGGATAGAGAGAGATTGGGAGTTGTGAATGAAATATCATTGCACCAGCGAAGCTTGATTCCTTTGAGTCTGGTTTATTCCAAGTTGGTCTAACTGCGGCGCTGCGCCGCCTTACATTCTAGGAAGGTACATACGCGGCGCATCCAACGAATGCGCGGAGTAATCGCGAGTGGCGCTTCTTATTTCGCTTCGAGATAAGCGTTACTCGTAGATTTATCTTAAACGAGCGCGCGAAGAGATACTTTGCGTTCGGCTATGACACTTTATTTACACGTCGGCTCGTTTCTAAATACGCGAATACAATAGCGAGTAGATTCGGTCTTCCGATACGAAAGATTGTCAGAACCGATAACGAGAGCGAGGGGGTTGGGGGAGGGGGAGGGTGAGAAGAAAAGCGAGAGCACGATACGTCCGATGCGGTCGATATCGACGCGTCGAGGTTCGAGTTTGGAGTTTGGTGTTTGAAGGTGCCCGGGAGGAGAGTAGGAAGAACGTTGAGTTACGTTTCCTTTTTCCGCGAAATGGCGCGCGAGATAGAGCGCGAAGGGTGGGTGGGAGTCCGATGGTCCGGTAGGCCGGTAGTCGTAAATAGTCGCCCCCTCGGATATCGGTGGGTCGCGCGGCGAGCAGTTCAGTCTTCCTTTCTCTTTCTGAGCTTTCCCTCGGTCTGGATGGTTCTGGAGACGAGATCGACGCAGGCCCTCAAGGAGGCTCCGTTTGACGATTCTTCCTCGGGTACCCCGATGATCTTGCCGAGAGTCATGATGTAACTGCAGGCGATCCTCAGGACGGAGAGCTTGGACAATTTTTGATTGTGCGAGTAAGCTGGTATGGCGCGCCTGAGGGTATCAAAGGCGGCGCTTATCGTGTGCACCCTCGTTCTTTCTCTCGCGTTCGCCTCTATCCTTCTTTCGCGAGTCATGTTCTTGTAATTTCTCTGCTGACCTCCTCCTCCTCCTCCTCCTCCTCCTCCTCCCCCTCCACCTCCGCCTCCTCCTCCCCCGCTGCCCCCGTTGCCGCCGCCAGCCCCGGCTTGACTCGTCTGCCGCGAGTGATCGGTTCTACAGGAGGAGGACGAAGAGCAGGACGCAGCCCCGCGAACGTTGTTCCGTCGATGGGGAGAGGCGGCGGCGTTGGCGGCGGATGCGGCGGTACCCGCGGGACCGGCGAGATCCGCCGTGGAGGAGGCGCGCATCGCGCCTTCCGTCGAGTACCCCGTTCCCTCGTAGCACCCGCTGACGGCGGGATGGGAAGGTACCCTCGGGATCTCGCCCCTCAGAACGAGGGAGAGGGGTTCTTCCTGCAACCTCGGATGGTCCGGCGCAGCGTCGACGAGCGAGATTTCCTCGGCGCGCTCGCCCTTCGGTCGCGAGTCCCTCCTCTGGTGCTGAAAGGTCTGCCTCCGATCCCGTTCGAGAGACTCTGCAGGATCGAGCGCGGCTTCCGGATGAGTCGGAAAAATTGCCACTTTCCTCGCAAATTCTTCTCCGTCGTCCGGGCACTCCTCGGTCCTCGTGGAAGTCGGCAGCGAGAAGGTCGTTGCCGGGATCGTCGATCCCGTGGGCGTATTTCCGGCTGCCGCGGCGACCTCGGAGGTCGCGGGCATGCCGCCGGTGACGTTGCTCGCAGCGGCAACGGTCGCGGCGGCTGCAGTCGCGGCCGAACCGGTGCTCGAGGGAATCTTGGACTCGTTGCTCCTGCTGCTCCAAGGCCGGAAGGGGCTCGGCGATCCGAGACGATTTCTCATTCTCGAGTCCTCGTCCGGCAGGAGAGTCTCCTCGATTCTCTCGAATCGTCTCTTCTTCGGAGGCGCCGTGCTGCCCGTTTCCTGAATCTTTCGAGGTTCGGCGAGCTTTCTCTTGTTCCTCAGGGATATCGGGGTCACCTGTACCTCGACGCTGTCCTCCGAGGCGCTCGGGGAATGCAATCCCGACATGTCGTCCTCGTCGCCTCCGCTCGAGAAGCCGGTATCCCTCTCGGAGCCAGCCATGACACCGGCTGTAATCGATAAAAGAGAATACTCTGAACTCTGAACTCTGAACTCGTAAGAACCGTAGAGAGTCGGTCGCGTCGACCGAATTGGAGCGAGAGCATGCAAACGGCGGGGTCGGGAGAGACGCGGAAACCGAGCGGGAAAGCTCGGAGCCGACCGATTAGCTCGCGATCGAGCCGCGCGGGAGAATACGGCTTTCGACGATTCGTCGAGCCGAGAGGAAGGAAGCGAAGGATTTTTTCACGGAATCGGCCGATGCTCGAGAATACCGCGAGAATTCCGCGCGCACGTTTCCTTTGGTGGAGCCTTCGCGGAGGACGCGGAGGAGATCGCTTGGACGTGTCTCGTCTCGTCTCGCTTCGCCTCGAAGACGGGATGTTTTCAGGTTCGGTGCGTCATCCAACTGGTACCATCTGGCGCACAGGACTGGCCTGGGATTATAATACGCGTGTCGTTCCGCTGCCTCTTCCCTTCCCCTCTCTCGCCCTCCGCCGACCGTTCCACCTTCGTCTCTGCCCGTTCTCGCTTCTCTCTCGCTTCTATTTCTCGAGAATCCACGGGAATCGCGAAATCTTTCGTCGGGAGAGGAGACGACGGCAGCCAAGGCGGGTGGCAGCCACCGGCGTCCCGGTGCCCTTGCGACCGATCGCCGCGCGTCGAGAACGGAACGATCGGGTCTAGCGATGGAGAGAGGCGAATATTCATGCGCCAAAAATGATCTAATTTACCGAATTACTCGACCCGTGGCGGCTCGATTCTCCTTAAAACGGCATTGCGCGCTCCTACAAGGGAATACGGCGGAGCACGTACTGTCGGAGAATAAACGGCAAACGGCTCTCGGGATGCCTCTACCGTCTCGTTTCGATCCGTTCGTTTGAGAGAGCGGGAGAAGAGAGAGCGTGAGATAGATAGATAGATAGATGTAGAGAGAGAGAGGGAGAAGGACAGCGACAGCGGCGGCGGTGGCGATGGCGATGGCGATGGCAACGGCGGTGGCGGCGACCACATGGCGCTGGCGCCAACCGCGTCTACGTCGCTCTCCTTTTATTGCCTTTCCTGGAGTCCCCGCGCCGACTATTCTAAGGCCGAGATCGTCTTTCCTTCTGGTTAGCTCCTTCGGGCGCGCTGACCTCGACGGGCATCGGACGGTGTCGATTCGATTCTCCCGTGGCGGTGGAGACCTTCGAGGCGCGTCTACCCGGGCTTGTCCACCTATACCGTTGTTGGTTCGATCGAACGAGGGAGATATTCCCGATCGAGACCGCGATCCCGGGACGTCGACGTTCGTCGATGGGCGACTGGCGATCTGAGCGCGTTTGGAGGGTCGCGCTCTATTTTGGAGAACGTCGAGTCGCGTATCTCGAGCGGCGAGAGATAGCGCGGAAAGCTATATCGAAGTCTTCCCCGCGCGCACCTGGCATCGGTATCGCGCGGCCGATAAGACTCGCTCGCTCGATGTCTCGATACCGAGACATCTGCTCGTACCGAGCGAACAGACCGGATCTGACCCGGAGGAGACGCGATCTCTTCCTCGAGCGGAGGGGTCCGATCGACGAACGATCGACGAACGACCGCGGGGAAAGCGGAAGGGAGGAGACGTTCGTCCTTGGCAAAGGTCACGACGGTTCTCCGATCGCGAGAGGGCCCGTCGCGTCCACGAGGTCTCCCCGAAATCGCTCGACGCCGCGAAGCGCCCCTCCGCGGCAAACGTTGGCGAATATCGCCACGGCTGTGGCACCCTTTGTCCTCCCCTTCGGCAATTGTTCAAACAGACCGAAATAACCTAGGACATCTGTGTAAACGGGCGGTAAGACGCCAACGCTGAGCGCGGACGAGTCATCGGCGCGTTCTTCCGGCCGCGATCGCGATCGCGCCCGCGCCTCCGATCCGTTGGCGGCATTCGCCCGCCGCTCGCGAGGGACCGTGAAATCTCTGGACGCAGAAGCGTCGCTCGGTTAAATCGAAACCGGCTCTCGATCGTCGAGGGGATCTCTCTCGAGCTCGCGGGAGCGTCGATGCGGCCCGAAAATAGTCGGCCATAGCCTCCGGGTTTGAGCCGCCGAGTGTCGCGGAACGAGTGGAAGGGACCGCGGCCAAGTTTCGGGCCGATTATAAATAAGCACCGAGTGCGGATCGTCGGCACGGTCGAACCCGTGGTTCCGTGGCAGCGTAGTAACGTAGTAACGTAGGAACGTGGGAACGTAGGAACATAGAAGCGTAACAGCGTAGGCGTTCGGCGAGAATGCTGATTCTGGGTTACGGCGCGCTGTCCGCGGCTCCTCGGGAATCGACGGAAGAAGGTACGAGAGAAGCGGAAAGATTCTTTAGAGGCAACGAGGCGCCACGCGTCTCCTCGTTCGATTCGTTCCGTAATCGCGGGCCAGTCGTCCGCGTCGATCGAAAGGGAGGAGCGGCGCTGGGTCGTTGGTTCGCGATCGCATTCGCGGCGCTCTTCGACGAGTCGAGGAGGAAAAGAAGCGCGGCTCTGACCCCGAGCAACGGGCGCCGTTGGCGGCGGCGGAGCATGAGGAGGAGGAGGAGGAGGAGGAGGAGGAGGGGTGGAGGTGGCGGCCGAGGAGGTCGAGGAGACCGAGGAGCCGACGGCGCTAACCAGATGGTCGAGAGGGCCGAGACGGCGCGCTCGGCGACGCGTTATCGCTCGGTGTATACGCGGCCCGTGACGTCCAACAACCGTAATGCCCCCACGATTTCCGACGCTACGTTGGGAAAGGGCTCCGAATGTTTTCGAGAAGACAGATTGCACGATTCTAGATCGTTTCAGTGGTGTTGCTGAAATTCTTGCGTTTGGAGCAGATTATAGCTCGCGAGAAATCTAAACGAGGTCCGGTTCGGAGCTCGGGCAAACGAAGAAGATTGAAAGACGGAAAACTGAGAGAGCGGGAGAGAGAGAGAGAGATAGAGGGGGGAAAGGATAAGAGGATGTAGCAGGTGCGACTTTGCGCACAGGTGGGTGGAGGGTTCGACGCTCACGGCGGCACCTTCCCTTCGTTCGACCTCTTCCATCCTTGAATCTTCTACCTGTTTCGCGCACAATAGCCTATCGATTACACCCCAAAGAGCTCGGCGGTAAAACGTAGTTTAATCGGTGATCGTCTCCTATTTTTCCCCGACCCAGCATTCCGAAACTCCGTACCTCCGCAAGAGAAGAGAAATTCCGTTTTGACGCCCGTTTTCGATTCCGATCTCTCTCCGGCGAGCCGAGTCGCGTATTTTCGTCGTGTCGTCTCGTCTCGTCGCTCTCCGGGGAAAGGGTGAGATTTTTCGAGGAACGTCGGTGCTCGAGGAAAAGTTGGAAGCGAAGCGATCGTTACGGAGAAAAGAGAGGTTCGACGGTCGGATCGTTTGTTCGGGCACGTCGATCCGACTCGTTGGCATCGCGTTCAGCCGTGCGACGACCCACGCTGGCGCCGCCGCGCCCTATCTTTCTCCCTCTTCCTCTTTCTCTCTAAACTGTCATTCTCCCGCTTGCCGTTCTCGATCCAGCGGCAGCGCGCAATCCTCGTCTCGCTCCGTCTCTCGTTGGCTCAGACTCGTCGTGGCACGGGCTCTGGCTCTGGCTCCAGCTCCAGCTCCGGCTACGGTTCTGTCTCACCCTTTGCGAGCGACTCCCCGTCGGGCCGTCGCTGTCGGTCGCCGTCGGTCGCCGTCTCTGTCGATCGTGCAGTCGTTCGACCGTCCTCCTCCCTGGCGAACCAGTCCATCTCCCGTTCGGGGACGGCTGGCGCCGCTGCTAACGATAATTATCCTTCTCCGTGACTGCGTCCGACGGGCTATCAATTCGACCGAACGACCCTCCGCCGACGATTCGAGCGCGATCGCGGTTTACCTCGCGCCCGTCTCCGAGCTTCGATTCTCGCCGGTATCTTTTATCTTTCGTCGCGTGTCGCGAGGGTTTTTCGCGGCTCGAGGATCGAGGATCGAGGAGAGGCTCGTTGATCGCGATGTCGGAATTAAGGTATATCGCTCGAATGGACGCGTCCCCTGCTCGGACCCCGTGCTCGTTGTAGGATCGCGCGCGGCAAATCGATATTCACCTTTCATAAAAGCGGACAGCTCCGAAGTCGATTCCACCACGTGATCGGTCATCCCGACAGCGTGGGCGCGCGCGAGCGCGCGCTGACGCCGCGTACCGCTCGCGTCCTGTCTCTTCTCCCTCGAGGGGAAACACTGGCACTCGCGTTCGTGGCACCGTCTTCGATCGCTGGAAATCCGTTGGATGCGGGCGAATCGTCCTCCCGAGTAATCCAAAGAAGCGGAGAAAAACGATGGTTGGGTCACTGGCAACGACTCCTTGCCGTTCACTGGTCGGCGGAAAAGTTTGCTCCGTCGCAGAAGCGAACGTCGAAGCGCGCGCCGAAGAAGCGACCGATCGTGCTCGGCTCGGTCTCGAGGAACGCTCGGCGGTGCAAGGTCCTCGCTCGGTCGCGGTCGGAAGCCGACTGACTAGGCTCCTCGTGAGTCGGGCCGTCGAAGCGGTCCGAGCCTACCGATCGAGTACGCGTGCGAGGTAGCGCGAGGCAGGGCGAGTCGGTGCGAGTCGATGCGAGTCGGTGCGAGGGAGTCCCGACCGGCCTGCGATCCCCCTGTCCGCTCTCCGCCTGCTCACCGACCGCTCTCTAGCCGCCGCGGCTCCGTCTCCTCCGTACCCTCCGTATCCTCGGGCCCCTGGACCGCCGCCGACCGCGCTCGTCCAGCGGACCTTCCGCCTCGGCGCTCCTGTCGTCGACGCGCGACTGCGATCTTTTGGTCCCGTGGGTGCCTCCACCGGCGCTTGGCGATTGACGCTTGGCGCTTGGCACACGGCGCTCCGGCTTTTCGCCGGAAAACCGCAGTCCTCCTCTCCGTCTCGGGCCAAAAGCTCGCGGGCGATCGGCCCGCTTCTCGATTCGACCGCGAGGATAGTCGGAGAATCCGTGTCGGTCTCGACGCCAGTCGTGAGGTACGCGGATCGTTGGCGGCGAGACTCGCCGAGAAGCGGCGGGAGGAGGCGAGAGGAGGCGAGAGGAGGCGAGAGGAGGCGAGAGGAGGCGAGAGGAGGCGGCCGCCGACGGAACGGCGCCAGCCGGACGAGAGTTTAGCTCGAGTTCTTCGTGCCGTTCCTCCTCCTTCTCTCTTTCCTTCTCGCCGTCTCTCCCTCTCTCCCTTGCTCCCTCTTTTTCTCGATGCCGTCCTTTCTCCGTCCCTTCCCCGTCCACCCTCGGCTCGGTCCATGCAACTGGGCGCACGAGGACCTTAAACGCTCCTCGTCGGTCGAGCCACCCACTCGCGTCTCGCGTCTCCCGAACCGCGAACGATTCCTCGCTTCGATCTCCGCCGATCGTTTTCAGCGCGTAGGAGAGTCCTGCCCCTCTACCGAACTTGCCGATCTCTCCGCCCGAGACGTTCCGACCATCGTGCTCCTCTTTCCTCGGAAGAAGAGGAGCCGGAAAGGCCGGCCACCGTTCGGTCTCTCGCAAAATTCTCGGGGTCCTCGGGGCTCTCGAGGATCGGTCGTTTGCCCAAGTCTATCCTCGACGTATGCCAGCCATCTGCGCGAACCGTCTTAATCCGTCCCTCGAGTCTAACCGATGCTCCGAATTGCGAGTGAGCCGCTCGGTTCTCCTTCCGCGGCTCGGCCGACCGATCGTCTCGGTCTTTTCTCGAGATCGAAACGATCCGGCTCCTTCGAAGCGCGCTTCCAGCGAGCATTGCTCGATTCGGGGCGCGCCTCTCCTCTTTCGGAGAACGAGTCGCGAAGGCGAGGAACCGTCTAATAATAACTCCCGAATCGTTTTACACGGAAACGGAAGGAACCGGGCGAGGGAGTTCCTCCCTCGACGACGGAAGAACGCGCGAGGTGACTGGTCCCGGCAGAGGGACGAAACGGCCGCGATATCTTCCAACGTTTCGTCGCTCGGAGATCGGTTATTTTGGGAGGACGATTCGAGCGTCGCAATTTCCAGTCGCATCGCGACGATTGTATCGACGGTACCTTGATACATGCTTCCTTGCTCCTTTGATATCGACTCGAAGGAGAGAGAGAGAGAGAGAGAGCCACTCGTTCCGGCTCGAGAGCGCGCCTCGCGATCTAGCTGCCTTCTCAGCGGGGTGTCGTTCTATATTTACGACAGGACCGACCGTCGCCGGTACACTCTCGGGTTCGTCCAGTTTCACGTCCGTGCCGCTTCGTAGGTAAATCGAAATGCCGATTTTCGTGCGACCCGTTCCTTTGGTCGCGTTGGCGTCGCTCGTCCGAGTTGGCGCGTTCGAGGAAAGTGGAAATCGGAGGACGAGCGAACGGGCCGGCGCGGGTGCGGCCGAGGGAGACGACGCGGCGGCGGCCTGGAGGCTCCCCGGGGCGAGGGAGCTCGTCCCGTATCGTTCGGTATCTGCGGAGCATATGCGTCGATAGGGGTGCGTCGAGGGTATCGAAGGAGACGCAAGGGACGACCGGAGGCCGTCGAAATCGGCGGGGTATGCGCGTGTTGGCCAGATGTGCGATGCGATTCGAAATGGGCCAAGGAAATTCCCAGGGGCACCGGCCGCCCTCGTCTTAACCCCGCTCGACCACCACTCGTCCTCGGGGAAAAACCACGCTTTCTCCTCTTTGCCGGAAATTTGCGCTCGGAAACGTTGCCAACAGAGTCGGCAGGAGATGGCGAATCGTGGATCGCTAACCGGCGGAAAGTCGGCCCGGCCGTTCCGGCACCCGCCGACATTCTCCACGTTCTCGTCTTCTCGAGGTTCGCCTTCTCGGGACTAGCAGGCGCCCTCGAACTCGCGCCGAAGTCGAGTCCGCCCGGCCGGAGAAAAAATCGCCGCGGCGCGACGCGAGCGTAGCTTACAATCTCTAAATATTTGATGGGCGGACCGCGCGACTGCGTTCGCATCTGCGCCGGTGTCGGCTTCAATTATCGAAGCTCCGCCATATGTCCTATCTCTCGGGTATCCGCGTCCCTGCCCGTGCCGTAATCCCCGCGCCGTCGGTGTCGTCGGTGTCGTCGGTGTCGCCGGTGCCGTCGAAGCCGCTGGCCATTCGCCGTCTCGACCCTCTCGGCCGAATCCTCGATCCCTCCGCCACGGACACGCGCGCGCTCCCCTCGATCCGACCAATTAATTTTCCTCGCCGGCTTCTCATTCCCCTTCTCCTTCTCGCGGCCGCGCGCCTCCTCGGCGCCGTCGCGTCGGTTTTCGAGGACGAGGAGCCAAAGGACGAACCTGGGCAGAAACGGCGAAATCGAAGGATCGATGATCCGAACCGTGGATCCCTAGCTCGCCGATTCGCGACGCGTCGCGACTCGCGAGAGATGCGCGAGGCGCGATACGGTGCGCGAAGATCGACGAGCGGTAACGGGAGAGGGAAGAGAGGAGAGCGGTTAGCGCGGGGTTGCGGGCGACGGGCGGAACGTCGAACGCGGCATGTGGCGCGTCAAGGGCAGCGAGGCCGCCTGCGATTTATGAAACGGGACTCCCCCGATGGAGCGGCGCTCGATATTGCACGATAGGCGACGATCAATCGCGACGAAGACCTCCGAAATTTTCTTGTCCGGCCGTGGCGCGCAATGACCGAGCGACAATTCGGTTTCCATCGAAAATGAAGACAATCGTCATCGATGCGTCGGGGCTCGTAGGTTTGAAAATCGGGCGAGCAGCGCGCGAGTCACCGACGCGACACAATTGACTCGGTGCTCGGGCAGCGACTCGACGGCGTCTCGACGGCGACTCGACGGCGACTCCACGGCGACGGACGGATCGTGGACGAGAGACAAAGATACGTCTCCGTTTCGGCGACTTTTCGACGGTGGAAGTTGGCGAATGTGATTCGTCGGAGCTCTGCGGGCGAAACGTGAGCTGGGAATCGTGGGGAATGGGCGGCCGGGTGGCAGGTGCCGTTCGATCGCGAGACGGGACGAGGCGCGCGACGCTGAAACGAAAAGAGCGCGGATCGAGTGGCTGACGGGCGAAAGAAGACACCGACAACGACCAAGAGGTAATTGCGGGCGCGTCGCCGAGTGGTCGGAATCATTCGGCGATAGGCACTTGCGCGCGCGTCTTGGCACCTGTCGGCGAGCTTCCGGTGTCGCGGCGAGCGTGAGTCGGGCTTTCGGGGAGTCGGGGGTCCGCGCGTATTCCGCGGCGAATCGAACGAACCGAGCAAACTCCGTTCGACGTAGATATTATTTTGGAAAGGTTCGGGAGCTTCTCGCTCTCCTCTCTCGCGCAATTTCGGCCGTCCGCCGATGAGCGGTCATCTTTTCCTCTATCCGCGGTAGCTCGAGAGCGGCAACGGTCGTGCCGACCGCACGCTCGACGGCCATTCCGGCCGTTTTCACCGCCGCGGCCGCTCCGTAATGCCGTTACCGACCGGGAAGCGAGTCGGGGTAGAGCCGCAGATCAGCCGGGTTCGCGAGGTCCGGCTCCTCTCCTGCGCTCTCGTCCGTCGAGCGCGCCCCGGAGACGCCCCGACCGAGCCGGAGATAGCCGCGGAGAGGTCCAGAGAGCCAAGGAGAGGAGCGTGGACGGATCGTGGGACGGTCTCGCGATTTCGAAGAAGCAGAAGGAAGGAGGCCCTTGGCCCATCGAACTTCGCGGGCCGATTATTCGGAGACGCGGGAAGCGCCGTAAAGACCGGGCGGCACGATGCCGAACCGAGAGGAAAGGGGTATCGGTCCGCTCTCGGAATTCGAGAAGGTGCACGCGCTTCCGAGGGCTTTGGCCCGTGGGAGGCTAGCATTAAAAGTTTATAGTAGTAATTTGTAGCCCTTCGGGCCGAAGGAGAGATCGGCGAAGGCTCCCACGCTTGCCGCGGCTATGCGATAATGGATCCACGGAATCTCGACCTGTCTCGGTCTCTCGCACTCCTCGGCGTCTCTCTCCTCTGCCCTCCCGTGCTCTCCTCCGTCCCTCCTGCTCCTCTCTGCATCTCTCTGCCCTCTTCGGCTCACGGTTGCTCACGATTGCTCACGGTTGCTCGCGGCGGCTATCGCCGGCTCTCGGGAGTTCTCCTTCCTAATTCCTCCTGCCCGCGAGAGTCTGCCAGGCCTCTTCGGAGGGTCGTTCCCTCGCGTTTCGTCGTCGCGGACGTGAATTCTTTTCAAGGACGAGCACGCTTGATCGACGTCTCATCGAGCGGCTCGACGCGCTCGATGGACGATTCGTGGGAACGGTGCGGATCATTTTTCGTCGCTTCTATGCACGAGGTTCGTGAGCGTCGACCGATAATGGGAAAAACGGCACGGCTCTCCGGTTAAGTGGACGAAAGGGAGAGGAGTATCGAGAAAATTCCACCTCTCGTCCGACGCAAGCAATGCTCTCTCTCTCTCTCTCGCGTGCGCGCGCGAAAGGGCAATCGTCTCGAGGGCGCGAAATAGAAGGGAGGAAGAGGACGAGGAGGTGGTGGAGGAGGAGGAGGAGGAGGAGGAGGAAGGCCCTCGAGAGGTTCGGCTAGAGGGAATGGAAAAGCGAGGGCGAGAGGAGCCGGAGGCAAGGAGTGGTAGACTCAACAGGTGGATCGAGGGAGCGTTAACCGGGGAGAGAAAAAGAGAGAATGGCCGGAGGGGGTTTCTTAAACGGCTTTTCTCCTAACGTGGTCGGTCGATCGTATTTCATTTCTCGCGGAGAACCGACTCGCTGGCCATTTGTTTCTCACGTTCCGGAGTGTCGAAGCTCGAGGAAGAGGAAGACGCTCGGACGCTGGGAGCCCGGATGGGTTGCGCGAGAATAGCCCCTGTCGCCGGGACCTCTCGACTTCGGACCGTCGATCGTGGTCGATCGCGGTCGATCCCAGAGTTACAGGTGTACGGAGCCTGGGACCGGACCACTCGTTAAACCCGCCACGGTGCACCTGCCGCGCGGCTTCGTCCGTTGCCTCTGCATCTCTGCCTTCGCCACACCTTCGATCCTCTCCCCCCTCGTCGCTTCTTCCTCCCTCTATCGTCCTGCGACGTTCAAGGTGCCGTTCAAACTCCGGACTCTCTTCTCGGGGACTGCTCGTTTTGCCGGGTGAAACTTGCAAACGCCGAATGACCGGGGAAGGTACGTTTCGTCTGCACGGGAGCTTCTCGTTTCCGCTTCCGGCGGATCGGCGCGGCCAATTCGCCTCGACGACTCGACGACCCGACGATTCGACGATGCTATTCCGAGCCCATCGAATACCGGGATTCGTTTCGGCTCCAACGATCGGTCGATTCAACAGGTGTACGAGAATGTTTGGGAGGTTTGGGTATCGGTTACAAAGCTCGCCGAGGGCTGACCCTCCGTAGGAGCGGTCGCATCAAGACCGTATTGTTCGTCGAGGAAAATTTACGAATGTCAAGCGCGCCGGGACGACGAGCACCCATAACGACCGGTCCTTCGGAGCGGGTCTGATTTATGCGAGGCCGAGTCGGCGAGGAGGAAAACGGTCCCTCGTCCGTCGTGATCGCGTTTTCCTTCGTCCCGTAATCGGCCATCTCTCGCTCCCACCGTTCCCACCTTGCGACCGATTCGTCCAGGATCTTTCGACCGGTAGAAAGAGCCTCTCGGGACGGTACAGAAACAAAGGAAGAGAGAAACGAGATATGGAGAGAGAGAGAGAGAGAGAATGCACGAGAGAAGGAAGGAAGCGTCAAAGTTGGTGAAGCGAATCGACAGAATAGACCGGGGAACAGGTGTCGGAAAGTTTGAGGAAAGAATGGATACCGCCCGCGGCTCGATGACCCAGGTGGTAAAAGAATTGTGCACGGTGTCACCGATACCCCAAATACAGCTAGGAGACTCATTGTCCGAGGTGTAACCGATACCCTCCGATCTTTCCTAGAAAAGAAGGATTTTCTACCTGCGAGACTCGGCTCGTCTAATTGTTCCTTGCCCGCGCACTTGCCTCTCCTCGCCGAGAAGCGGCCCTCGGCTTCGTTCTCGAGAATCGACTCGAGAATTCCGACTCGATTCGATCCGTTCGGCGATCTTCAAACGGTCATCGGAAAGGAAAAACGATCGGGCGCAAAGTCAACCGCTATGGAAACACGATACGTCCGTGTTGGCTACCGCGCGCGAGTCTCGGGCTCGGATAAAGAGAGAACGAGAGAAAAAGGGTGACGGCGTGCGGCGTAATCGGCGTGGGGAGCACGCGGTGACACGACCGCGACGGTCCAAAGATTACGAGGCGCGACATCTGGCGCCACGCGTGAATCCAAACGCTACCGTGACTATCGCGACTGCCGTAGCCGACGCGGCTACCGTTGCTACCGTTGCTACCGTTGCTCCCGCGGCTGCCGGCGTTCTCGCTGGATCTCCCTCCTCCTGTCCCGGAAACGTACGGTCGTATCGGCGACTCCTTCCTCGCCTCCGAAAGAGAGCTCCGCAATACGCCTTCCGACGTTTTGCCCGAATTTCCCTCGGTTTTCCCGAGTCCCGAAAGTGACGCGCGAGATGGCCGAAGAAACAGGTGATTCTCGCGAGACGCTCGCTCCTCGTTTCGAGGAGTCAGGTGTTGCCGTGTCGTGGAAAGCGCGCCACGCGCCCGACCGGTGCCGACAAATTTTGCGACGCTGGCCGCGAAGTCGCCCTCGGGCGAGCCACGATGATAATTGGCCGCTGCTTCCGGTCGACGCAGTCCCCTCGACGAGCTCTCGAGACGTTCGATCGGCGACAGAGGCGCGAAATCGGAGCCCACAGCCCGAATCGCGATCGGCGAATCTTGGGATCTTCGCGGTCCGTTGGTCGCGCGCGAAAAAGACGGGGCCGGAAGAGACCTCGCCGTGAATTTCTCGCGCCAACTGCCCGGGGAGCGGCCATTATTTTCGCCGGGCCATTTGTCGATACGTCCGGATCAGGTCCGATCGGATCTGATCCGATCGGATCGCTTCGGCTCGTCTCAATTCGCGATCATTAACATAGCTATCGGGCCATCTACGCAAAAGGGGCGGACTTGGCAGACGCGGAGCAGCGAGTCAGGTGCGCGCCGCCAGGTTGCGGGACAGCCGCGACAGGTGCACGTTCAAGAGCGAGTATGAGCGCGCTTACGCGATCGAGCGATCGGGCGATCGCGTCGAAAAAGGTTTAAGCGCGCGCCGGAACCGGAAACGGCTCGAGCAGCCGGTACGCCGGTAAGCCGGTGGAAGAGTGCCCGACGCGCTCCTCGCCCACAGTGAAACGAGTGGAAACGCCTCGGCGGCCGATCGTTGGCCCTGCGGAGCACCCTGCTTCTCCGAAGCGGCGACGTAAAAACGATACGAGGCCCGGTTCGACTCGATTCGAGGTTTTCCAGGAGAAAATTCGATCGGGAGGAAGAGGCGTCGCGGTCGTCGCCGCGTCGGGTGAAGGGCGATCGGATAGAGCCGAGAAGTCGAATGGTCGCGTGACGACCGCGGCTGCCCGCGGGGGCGTTGGGCCCCGAGTTCGGAGCTTCGACGATGAGTACCCGAGGTGCGAGTTGCGAGTTCCGAGTTCCGACTCGGGAGCGATCGAGAGGATCGCGTGCAGGACCGGGTCGAGTCGAGCGGCAGTCGAGATTCGAGATTCGAGATTCAAGATTCAAGGGCGGGAGGAAGAGGAGCGGAGGGAACGGGAGAAATCCGGTGGAATCTGGCGGAGGATGGAGGGAGAACGGGGGGAAATATTTTGCCACGGACCGAGAACCGAGAACCCCGGGGGCGAGTTCCGACGGTCGAGACCGGGGCGTTCGAGTTAAACGCGAGAAGGGGAATCGGCGGGCGGATCGGCAGTGGCCCCCAGGGGTTTCTCACCCGCGTACCTCCCATACCCGCCGATCGCTTCTTCCTCCTCCTCCTCCCGCGAAAGATGATCCTCGCGTCCCGGATTTGCGATTTTGTGGAAATTCGGGTGCAACGATTAAATTACGTTTCCCGACGCGGTCGCGTTCTCGGGACGTTGGTCGCGGTGACGACTCGAGAAGGAGCAGCAAAGACTGGACATGGATGATTGTTCGGTTGCTCGCTCGTTGGCTTCGATCTTTCGTTTTTCCGTGTATCGCCGGAGGGACGTTCCCATGAATGAGAAACCGTCGGATCGTCGGATGGTGGGGTGGCCGGGTGGTCGGGAGGTCGAGAGGCCGGGAGTCTCTCGGTGACCGCCCGAAGCCATAGCGCGCTCTCCGCAACGTCTCATTACGAGAATTCTCGGCGAACCTTGGTCGTCGTTTTTTCTCCCGCGCTGTCCTCCGTCGTCGATCGCCGGTGAGCGAAACGAGAAACGTGTAGCATGGTGCAGGGGGCGAGGAGCGGTGAACGTTCTCTCGCCGCTGCTTCCGAGCGATCTCGGACGTTGGTCGCGTCGGAATCGCCGTCGAGAGGTATGCCCCCGTCGCAGCGTTCCGGATTATCGTCGCGGAGCGCCCTGCCGAGGAGAGTCCGGCTCGTAAAGTCGATTAAACCTCGGTTAATCGCGAGCGATCAGGATATTATCGGAAGTGAGCCGCCTGTGCTGCGAGACCGCCACCTCCGACGGCTGTTCTCCTGAGAGCGCGCTTGCCGAGCGGGCGGTCCCGCGCGGCAGACTTCCCAGAGGCTCGCCTCCTCGCTCCTTCTGCCCTCCCGATTCTCTCGACATAGCGATTCAATTCGGTGCCGCGTCGCGCGAATTCTCGAGATTCTATGCTCCTACTCGAGCGGTTCGTGAGCGTCGACCGCGTCGAGGACGGGAACGACGAGAGCGACGAGAGAACCGATTCTCTCCGGTCGGCGACCAGGACCACGAGCGCCGCTTTTCTCCATTCGCGCGGCCCAGCGAAGGTCGATCTCGAGAAGGTGGGACCCGCTCGCTCCGCTCGTCGAGCAACGAGACTCGCACGGAGAACGCCGGTCGAGGAGAGGGTCGCCGAGAGGGCCACCGAGACACGGCCACCGAGAAGAGGCTTCCCGTGGCGGCCAGGCCGCGATTCACACGGTGGCGCGTTAATTCGATCGACGCAGGTGGAGTGGGCTCCTTTTCGCCGAGCAGCAGCGCGCTGCAGCGGGTCGGCTGGCGGTTAGCGGAGGAACCCGTGGAGGCGGCAAGGGAGGAGAGAAGAGCTCCTCGAGTCGCTGCGCTCCTGGCACATCGCCGGAGCGCCGCAGCGCCACGCGTCACCTCGAAGACCATCGCAGCGAGCGGCGCCCGTACGCCGATCTACGCCGGCTTGCGCCGTCTACGCCGCCTGACGCCGCTCGACGTCGGCCTCCCCCCGCGGCCGTCCCTGCGCCGGCAATTTGCCCCTCTTGGCGCGCTTGCCGGCCGCTCGAACGAGGCGTAAACAAGCGCGACGCGTAACACGGTTCGCCGCTTTTAAGCGATTACGTTACGTAAAGTCACGGAAGGAACGTGTCGCGCGTACTCGCTGCACCGCCACGAGACGCTGGGTGACGCTGGGTGACGCTGGGTGACGCTGAATGACGCTGGGTAACGCTAGGTGACGCCAAGAGACCCTGCGATTTCCGTTCCGTCCCGTCGCTATCCCCCTGGCCGGTTACTGCGACCAAAATGGACCGGCGGATAACAGCGAGACCTTCTGCTCTGGTCGTCGGTCGGGAACGAATCGACGGTCGGTAAGGAAAAGTTTCGACGAGAATTCCCTCGAGTTCCATAGATTCTTTGCGGTTTTACTAAAAATACAAGGTACAATTGCTAAAATGGCCAGAGGCGAGGACAAAAGGGGGGCCGGAACCGTCGGAGAAGTTGGACGGTCGTCTCGGTATTCTGGAATTCGAGAGGCACGCGTCGATCGTGAGGAGAGGAGGCCGGGCGGATCTTGACCTCGGTCGGTCTCTCTTCCTTCGATCGAAACCGAATCGCTCTCGCGCGTAGAACGATGCGATACGATACTTGGATGGAGACACGGCGCGAAGTCGGGAACGGCCCGGCCCTTGTCGGTCGGCTCACGAGATCGGTTTGGTTCGAATGGTCTCGAGTTCCTCCGGGTCGTCGGTCGTCCCGACGTTGGGCCTGTCCGGTGGAGCGTTCCAAGGCTGCAGCTCCCCGGTCCCGAAGACGAGGAAGGTAAGACCCGCGAGGAAGTACGTGGCCGCCAGGATCCAGAAGACGATGCTCCACTGGCCGTAGGTTTGATTCTTGTAAGTTATCACGCCGACCATGTGACTGCTGAGAAATCCTCCGAGAGAGCTGAGGGTGTTGGCTATCCCGAAGATCGTTCCGGAGAAGTTGGGGGCGATGTCGAGGCCGTTTCCGAGATACCCGGCGGTCACGGCGCCATTCAACGTCAGAGCTATCGTGAAGATGGAGACGGAGGCGAGGCGGTCGCATCCGAGGTGCGCTTGAACGATCATCAGTAGTCCGGGGCTGACGACGGCTGAAAGGGAGAATCGAGAGCCAAGGTTCAACGAGGAGGGGAAATTCGGAGTCGGATCCGGCGGCGTTCGGCTTACCGAAGGTGGTGAACGACTTGCGGATAGCGGTCACGGACATTCTCTTGGTCCGCAGGAGGTAGTCCGCCACGGAGGAGGTCGTCACCGCGAAGATGTACTTGCCGAGGTAGGGCAGCGAGGACAGCATTCCGTTCTACGAGCAAAACAGTAAGCGCGCGAGAGAGAGAGAGAGCACGGGATAGGCTCGATTCCTGGAGCCACGGCAGAGGGTAAAGGTCGAGTCGAGCCTACCTCCTTGATATTGAAGTTCAAGATGTACTTCATGTAAGTCGGCAGCTGATTGACGACGGTGAAGTAGCCGAAGACGCTGCAGGCATGAGTGACGACGATCGCCCAGACCGGAGTGGAGGTAAGGATGGACCTCCATGGAACGGGGAGGCGCTGAGGAGGCAACGCGGAAACGTTTTAAGGAACGCTTCGGCTTGGCGGGAGTTTTCTCTTCGACGTACCTTGTTCGTGGCGGTCCTACCGATCGCGTCCTCGATGTACTCGCGCTCCTCCGGGGATATCCGCGGGTGTTGCGCGGGGCTGTCGAACACGAGCGAGAACCAGCCGACGCTCCAAATGAGTCCGACGGCGCCGGTAGCGTAGAAGACGGATTCCCATCCGTGGGAAGCTATGAGGAAGCCGCAGATCGGCATCGTTATCGCTGCGCCGAGGGAGGAGGCTGAAAGGAGATTCGAGTCGTCGGAGTGGGCCAGGCACGACCTCGTCGGTGCCGAATCCCCGGTCTCGACTTACCCATCATGTTGGAGACGAACTTGCTGCGCTCCGTCGGCGGAATCCATCGAGCGGTCATCGGCTGGATCGCCGGCCAGGTCGCCCCCTGCCACCAGAAAGCGACGAGTGCGAAAATACGGGGGAAATTTCGTGGAAAGTGCAAAGTACGGAGGAAAGAGGAGGAAGAGCAAGCGGTACCAGCATGAATCCGAGGACGGTGCGGAGAGCGGCGACCGCGAGATAGCCGAAACTCGCCGCGAGAGGCGTCAGGAGGGTAATCGCGCTCGACACCAGCATGCTGTACCCAAAGACCCTCTTCGCGCCTATGACTTCCGCCAGTCTACCGCCCGGTAGTTCCGTGCAGATGTAGCCCCAAAAGAAGCTTCCGAGGATCAAGTTGATCTCGTACTCGTTCCACGAATACCTCGTCCCGCCGATCTCTTCCTAGAAACGTAAACGGGGATCGCGCGAATCGTGAATGGGGGGAAAGGACATCTTTCCGAGCGACTTGGCGCGCACGTACCTGTCGCGGGGAATCCGTCGGGGAGGTCGAATTCTCCCCGAGACGATCCTCGGCGAGGCTCGTCGCTCCTTCCTCGAGGGTGGAGGAGGAGGAGGAGGAGGAGAAGGACAAGGACGGACGATTGTCGCCACACCGAACGATCGCGAGCGTCTCGTTGCGCGCGTGAGTCTCGTTGCTCGGGATCACCATCGAGACGATCGCTATAGTGAGGTTGACGCGAAGCATGTAGTTTAGCATGAAGCCCGTGATCACCATCAGGTTCAATACCTGCCTGCAGGTGAAGCGATCTGCAAAGAAACATAGGGTCCGTGGATGAGGAGGTTTTCCGGCCGCTCGAGGTTCCGCGGGCCTCCCGCTTCCGGCTCTCCAACTTCCCGACTATCCGACCGCTTCGCGCGACAAGATTCTCGCGATTCGTCTCGAAAGGAGGTCGTCGGCTCATTTACGACCAAGTTATTTACGACCAGCCGTTCTCGCGTCAGCGACGTTACCTCGCGATCTCGCTCGATCTCGCTGGTAAACAGCCTTTACGTAACTCGAGGAGGGCTCGCTCCTACGTTTCCGCGTTGCCAGAAAAATCTCTCGACCTTCCTCGAGAGATCGCGATACAGCGATTCGCGTCTCGGCGTCTCCCCCTCCTTCCCTCCTCCGTTTCTCGCGGAGCGTGTTTCGACGGTTCGACCATTCAAACGAGCCGAGCCGAGCCGAGCCGCGCCGAGACGCGATCTCGGGAGCAACGGGCAGCGACGTTACCGTCGTAACGCGTCGGCTCGCTCGGTATTAATAGGCGGCCTCAGCCTTGCTCCTCCGCCCGATGTTTTTTCGATACTTTTGCCGCTTGGCAATTAAAGTCGATCGATCGATCGATGAAACGCGTAGATTAGTCATCGGAGCGAGCCGAGCCGGTCTAGTCGTTCGTAGGCGGTCGGGCCGAGGCGCCTCGCGCCACCCGTTGCGCGCCACGCGCATCGAGCCTCGCTTCGACGATTCTAATCGACTCGATTTTCCCCTCGGCCAGCAAGCTCCTCCGATTCGTTCTAAACGACGGTAATTGGTGTTAGTGCAGCTTCCGCTCGAGATTTCCGAGGCGCGTCCGTGGGAATCGAACGGACGAGCCGGTGGGCGGTGGAACGCGACGCGCAATTGGAAAATCGCTTCCACGTAACGCGGTCGAGAGCCGAGGGCAGGCGAGCGCGCAGGATCGAGTCGCCGCCGGCGCAGCTGCCTTTGCCGCGAATTTCCGAATCCGCGAATCCGCGAATCTCGGGAGCGCGACCGGTCGATCGAACTCGTCGATCGCAAACGAGAGGGACACGCTCGCCCGTCACTCCCGACGTCGAGGCTCGACGGTCGCCGGACGACTTAGCAATTTCTCAACGACCTTCGCCTAGAACTTGGAGCGGCTTCTTTCGAGGGCTATTTTTACCTCCTGTCCCGCTTCCGATTCGTGATCGCCCACCGCGCCACTCGCCGGTTCTTTTCCAAGAGGAAAGAAGAGGCAGCTCGGAGCGTCTCGCGACGCAGGGGCCAAACACCGCCAGTTTTCTCCTTCGTCGCGCGCTAATCGCTCCCCCGCCGACGTTTCCGAAAACGATCGTGTACGCGCGTCCTAGAGGAGCGAGGCTGCCTCCTCGTCGAGGAGCAGAAAAACGGGCGAAAAACGGTAGGAGTGGTCCCGCGTGGACCGTGGAGCGGCGGGTGGCCGATTTGTCGGTACTTACCGAGCGCTCTCTTGCCCGCCATTTCTCGAGCCCCGAGAATGTTTCGCGGTTCGTCGAAAAGTCGCCGCTTCCGGGGTGCTTGACGATTACGAAAACGTCGGTCGGCAGCGGTGGACTGTCGGTCGTTGGACGCTCCCAAGGAAACGCGAGCGGAACGTAAGCGGGAGGTGAGCGAACGGTGAGCGGAAGATGAGTGGAAGGTGAGCGAAGAGGAGAGCGAACAGACGCGAACTCGACGCGACCGATCTCGTTAGGACCGCGCGCGCACGGAGGCCCTACGACACACAGAGAGGGACGACTCGTCCGTCGACGAGCGGTGCTATTGTGTCCGTCGGCCGTTCGTCCTCCCACTGCTCGATTCTTCTCTCTTTCCGTTCGTCTGCCGCGTTCGTGCCTCCCGCCTCCCGCCTCCGGCACTCCACGTCTTTGGCGCTTCGTCGACGAGAGGTGTCTCCTCGTTCCTCTCGATCCGGTACCGGAGTCCTCCTCCTCCTCCTCCTCCTCCTCGCGTCGGCGGCTGTCGCAACGACTATCCCGTCGGTCCGACGATCGCGAAACCGCGTCGCGTTCCCCGGTGAAGGGAAAGATCGCGGCTGCCACGCGGAAGCCTCGCCGAATTTCCCGCGCGCCGTTCGTCCCGCCCGTGCGCTCGAACTTTACTGGCACATCGGCCGCTGCCGTGGCGGCCAAACCGTCCGATCTTTTGGCAAACCTTCCTGGGAAAACCGAGGATCGCGTCGACCCTTCCGACCGCACGAGAACCGTTACGCGATTCGTCGAAGGGGGCGTCGCCTTCGGTTTCTCTCGAAACCCACGTCCCCGGCACCGTTCGACCGCTCCGCGCGCCTCTCGGCTCGTCCCTTCGTCCCTTCGTCGGTCGCTACCCCTCGATGATTCGACTCATCGTCTAGGTACTCCAGGTAGCCGAACAACCTTCCACCGGGGAAAGTCTCGTGGGAAGAATAGGAGGGTGAGAGAGAGAGAGAGAGAGGGTGAAAGGAATAGAAGAGAAAAGACACTTGAGCGGTTACGGTACGAAGCGCAGTTTACTTGATTCTATGTACACGTTGAAACGTTGCAGCGTTAACGGATTCGCGTTGAGCGACTTTGAGAGGAAGAAGCTCCTCGTTCCGAGGCGGAGAGAGCCCTCTTTTCGTCTTCCAGCCTCGGACCCTCCGTCCGCCCTGGCCCCCACTGTCTCGTCGACGACGACGACGACTAATCGAGAATGTTGAGCTTGCTGTTGGTCTTTCTGAGCTGCGCTCGCCAGGGGATGATTTGCGCGGAGTCGTTCTCCTCGCCCGCAGACTCGCCGCGTTTTCGCTCCTCCGGCGGGGATCTCTCCTCCTCCCGAGTGCCCCGAGAGCCGGCCGAAACGTCCGCCGACGGCGTCGACGTTGCCGACGGGATGGCAGGTGCGGTGGTCGTCGTCGCCGCTGTCGTTGCGGTCGTGATCGCGAGAGCGATCGCGATCGCGGCCCCCGCCGTGGCGATGCTCGTGCTCGGGCTCGTGCTCGAGGCCGTGGTCGGTGTAGTCGCGATCGCCGGCGGGGTCGTCGTCGAGGTCGCCGATGCGGTGGGCGCGCTCTGGGTCAGTCTGCCGAAACGAAATCGGCGAGTCGAGAATCGAGGACGGTGAAAAGGGCGAACGGGGAAGGTATTCTCGGAGGAAAGCCGGTAGCTCACCTCTTCTCCTCGGTATCCTTCTTGGCGAGGAGCTGCCTCTTCCAGGGAGGTATAGCCTTCTGTCGCCTCTCCTCGTTTTCTCTAGCGATGCGCTCCTCCAGCTCCTTCTTGGCGCGCTCGGCTGCCTTGCGCGCCAGCATCTGCCGCTTCCATATCGGTATGACGTTTCCGGAACTGTCCTTCTCCGGAATCTGCGAACGAAGGAGAGAAGGAACGGTCGTTGAACGGGAGGAGGAACGATCCGATCGGAACCGGGCGTCCCGCTGTCGGGAAAGTACGGCCTACCCGATCGACAAAGTTGGTCGCGCTGAAGGCCTTGCTGATCTCCGTCATGAGGTTCTTCTCCTGCGTCTTCTCGACTTGGGCTCTCTCGACCTTCAGCTTCTTGATTCCGGGAATGTCCTTGGTCCGCTTGAGCTCGGCAATCAGGTCGGTCTTCTGCACGAAGAAGGGCTCGGAAACTGCGAGGGGACGACACGAATGACTCGTTGCGGTTCAAAGGCCTTACTCGGGAATCGGTGGAAAGAGGCGGATCGGACTCACCGTTTGTCATGGAGACGCTACGCGGCGGCGGGGCGGAAAATGTTTTCGTCGCGTTCGCCTTGCCCCCGTTCGTCCTTCTCAGCTGAATGCTCGTGAGATCCTGGATGCTGATGGTCGCCAGCGGCTGCGGGGTCCTCGAGGATTCCGACTCGGTGGGTGCGCCGTTCTCCCGGTTCCGTGCGTCCCGTGCCTTCTGCAGGGGAGAGAGCGGCGGCGGAGGAGGCCCCGGGGGAGATTCCTTCTCCTCTCCGCCGTTTTCCACCTCACCCTCCGATCGTCCGCTTCGGCCCTGGATGTCCAAGTTGTCGACCGACCTGCGATCGTTCTCGCCCGTCAGCGCGAGGATTCGCGGGGATGGCGGAGAGGAGGAGGAGAAGGAGGAGGAGGAGGAGGAGGAGGGGGGAGGAGGAAAGAGACCCACCTCGCCTTGGAGAGACTGTTCCTCGAGGAAGTCTTGCAGATGCTCTTGAGATACTCGGATGGCTTGAGGAGCGTGTTCGAGTCCGCGTTGGCGAACTTGGGTGGAATGAACGGGAGCACCATGTGCCTGTTGACCAGGTGGGACGTCTGGCTGGCCTTTGCTTCCTCGGCGTCCGCCGGTGGACTGTCGAGAGATGCTTCCGGCCGTCGATGATCCTCCGCGCAGGATACCTCGGACTCGTTGACCGCTGTTCCGAGACAGAGGCGGGAGGGGGAGAATCGTTATATCTCTGGGAGGCAACTAGCGTGCTCGCGATGCGCGAGTGAAATCTAGGTAAGTGTATTGTATGCTCGATGATCGCCATGGTCCGGTAAGCGACCGCTTTTCGGGATCGACCTAGCCGAGTGCGCCCGAGCGGGCCCGAGCGGCCCGGATGGCGGGGGGAAGGACTTACCGGCGAAGGAGTCGGCGTCGCTCGTTCGGCTCTCCTCCGAGCTTTTCCTCTCGTCCCGGGCGAACGCATCCGAGGTCTGCTTCCCGCCGACGAGAAGCACGACGACGTCGTCCCTGTCCGGCGGTGGCGGCGGCGGCGGAGGCGGGGGCGGCTTCGAGCTGCGAAATACGCGCCTTGACGCTCGAGTCCGAGATCGAGTCCGCGAGAAAGCGGATTCCTGGCGGACTCGATCGCGACGCCGGACGAGAGCAACGATCGAGCCGACTTTCGATCGCGACTCTTTTTGCTCTTGCTCTCGTCTCTCGTCGATCGGACCGATCTGCTCCGTCCACGGTCTATCGACTCGATTCGTCCCACTTACCAAGCTCCGGTGGCTGGGACGGCTGGGACGGCTGGGACGGCTGGAGCGACCGGAACGACCGGAGCGGACTTGCTCTCCTTTTCGCTGTCTGCTCGCGGGCCGGCCGGTTCCCTCTTGTCTGAAAATCGAGCGAGAAATTTCGAGTCGATCGAGCGGAAAGGGGCGAGAGTCGAGCGTGTCGAGGAGAGCGTACCGTGGCTCGGCTCCGAATTGATCTTGGCTCTCTTGCCGATTCGCTCGTTGCTGCTGTTGCGCGAGAGCGAGGGGGTCGACGCGCTCGAGGAGAAGCAAGGAATTTCGCTGCTGACGTTGGACGATTCGCTCGCGCTGCTCGACCTGCTGTATCGTCGGTCCGATTTCCGGGAACGACTGCGGAAACGTTCGCCGAAATCGTCGGTCAGGGATTCTCGGGGATCGCGGGAGGGAGGAGCGTCGGGTGGAGGGGGGAGGGAGCTCACCTGCACTCGGAGCCGTCGTCGAGAAACTTTTTGTGTCCGGTCGCGGCTGGTCCGTGAGCGGGCGATTCCTCGTGTCGCGGGCATATCTGCTCGTAGGCGTGCTCCGAGGGTTCCCGGCCGACCTCCGGCCTTCCCGCGTAGCCGTTCCCGCTCGGACGTCGCTCGGCTGCCCCGTTGTTCACGTGCACGTCCACTTTCACTGCGATCGATGCGAGTTTCGGCGAACCGAGACCGCGTCGGTCATCATCGTCGAGGTCCGCGCGTCTCCGGAACCCGGGGGATCGGGCCTTCCTCCTCGAGCAGGGAGAGCTCGCGAGGAGGGAGGAACGCGATCGGCCGGACCCGTCGCGTCCTTCTCCGCGGGAGCGGAGTCTCTCGGCCCTCGTCCGCCGCGCCTCCCCTTTCCCTCTCGCCTCTCTTCTCGAGAAAGGGGACCGTTGCGCGAAATATTCGAGACGGCGGAGAGTCGAAAGGAGGCCGGCGGCGGGGCCGGTCGCGGATCCGAGGCGAGACGATGACCGATCGGTCGCGGCGCGCCGAGGCGCTTCGAGGCGCTTCGAGGCGCTTCGAGGCGCGTCGAGGCGCTCCGAAGCGCGTCGAGGCGCTAGGTGCGAGGTGCGCGAGGTGCGCGAGGTGCGAGGAACAAGTAGGTCCGCGTCTTGCGTGGAATATCTGGGACGAGCGCTACTTACCGGTCAGAGTCTCGTCCTTCCTCTCGAGGGGCCGCTGCTTGCTCTCGGATTCTCCGAAGAGCCGAGTTATTCGCGTGTACACGAGGTCCTGAGGGCTGTGCAGGAAGAAGGACTCCGCGGCCTCCTTGGGCCTCGGGGGCTCGGCGATGTAGGCGGTCATCGGGTTGACGTAGATGCCGTCCCGCGGCCTCGAGCCGGGTGGATGAAGGAAGAAGGGCTCCTGGTACGCGCCACAGCCGCGCGACGAGCACTGCAACGAACGATCGATCGTCCGATCAGCCTCGAGATCCACCGTGGATCGGGCGAAACGCCTAGACCCGGACCCATCCTGCCGGGACTAGGCCCTCTTCCCACCTTATCGACGGAGCTCGCCGTGCAGCTGCAAGTCGTCGCGTCGCTCATGTTCTCCGAATAGTCGGAACCGCAGCGATCCCTGGCCATCCTCCCGGTGACATCGGAACGGAAAGCTTCGCTGGTCTCCTGCGGTTTGCCAACGATCCTCTCTCGGGTAATCGATATCGATAACGACGTCGTTGTCGCTGTCGCTGTCGTTACCGTTATCCGTATCGTTATCGCTATCGCTATCCCTATCCCTATCCCTATCTTTATCGTTATCGCCGTCGTTACCGTGTTGCGTGCCGTGCCGTTGTTATCGTTATCGTAAGCGCGATCGTAGTCGTAATCGTTTTCGCGATCGTCCCCACGATCCTCTCGTCGCCGTTCCGCGCCTCCACCGGGATCCCTGGCGCGCGAAAACCGGGACGCCACCACTTCCTTCCACGACGATATTCTCCGGCGCGATCGAGCTTTCTACGCGGAAGCGGGAGACGGCGGGAGACGGCGAGTGCCGGGCGCCAACGTAATCGCGGTTACGCGGTCGGGACACGCTCGAGGAATACCGCGCAACGGGAGCGCGCAACGAGAGTACCTTTCGAGATATCTCGATCGCGAGTAATTCGAATGGACGGGCGCGAGCATTTCCGCGACGTATCGACGAACAAAGGCGCGGCGGAGGAGAAGGAATCGCGAATCGGCGGGCGATCGGCCCCGGGGGACTCGCTTTCCACGTAATTCTCCGTTGGCGATATCGTGCCGCTTCGACGCACCGTTCTCCTTTGATTGGCACGCGGAGAAAACGCCGTTCGTCGGCGTTTATCCGGGCAAAATCGAATTTCCTCTTTCTCTCCCCTCGCCTCTTGGACGCTTCCGAGCGACAGCGCCGCTTCCGCGGGAGGAAAGCAAACGGAAGGATCGGACGCGGCAGGCTCGCGGCGAGGATGACCTCGCGCGGTTCCGCGTCGGGAAAGTCGTCGCGGAACGTTGGAATTATCGGGCGGCCGAACCGGCCCCGCTGCACGGCTTTCCATCGCGCCTTCGGTGCCGTTTCCTCCTTTCTCGCGCGTTCCGCTTCGACGTTTACCATACGTCAACGATACGCTGGCCGCGTAACCGGGTGAAGGACGGCCGGCCGATTCGTCCGCGATGCCCCGTCGACGCGACGGATGGACCGACGAGTCGCGGATGCGAGCAGCCTCGCTACCCCGCCATTCTTCTCCCACCGACGCTCTCGCGCGCCCCTCGAAGCATCCAAGACGATCGGGTCGGATCGGGTCGGATCGGACCGGACCGGACCGGATCGGTTCGGGGGGGATCGGAGGGGAGCGTCGATTTCCCTCGACGATTTCCCAGCCATCGGCGATCTTTCTCCATATGGGAGGAAGAGGCGAGCGTCCATTTGGGGGAGACCGGAAAGTAGAAACGGCGAAACGCGGTCGCGATAGAGACGCGGGCGACTTTCCTCCAATAATAATATTTTCTCGCGCTTCTCCGCTCGAAATCGCCGGATCCTCTTTTCACCGAAACTACGCGGACTCACCGAGAGCGACGAGACGCACTGAGTCGTCGTCGAATCGAGAAGCAGGGAACGACGGCGAAAAGTGCCCTGGAAGCCGCTTCGTCTTTCACTTACGTGTATACCCATGCAAAACGGGAGAGCGAGTTCCTCGCGAGGCTTGGCACGGATCTCGAAAAGTAGAAGGCACGTCGGATGACGTTCGCCGCGGATCACGGACGCGGTCGCGTTATCGAGAGGGTTCTCCGGTCCTACCGCGAGCCGGGCTTTCTCGGCCCTCGCGGGATTACGGATCGTGGATTGTCCTTCGTCGACTGCTTCCTCCGTCCTCCTCGGCTATCCTCCCTGTCCAAGTCCAGAGCGCGGCCGCCGACCGGCGAACGGAAACAAAAACGAGGCCGAACGCGCGGAAAAATCTGTCGGGTGGAGGAAAAACGGCAGAAGGTAGAGGAGACGAGAGGAACGGAAAGGACGAAGAAAATTGGGGAGAGGAGCGAGCGCGACGCGGAAGAAAGAAGACTGCGAGAAGGACCGCGACGACGGTCTCGCCGGCCTTATATATTTTCCCGTTTGCGCTGAAATTTTTCTCGGAAGCGAGCAGCAGTCGAGAGACCGATCGGGCAACGAACTCGTTGGCGCGAACTCCTACCGAACGCGGTAAGCGGCGGAGCGGGACTCTCTCGCCTCGGGTCCACCTGTTCCGAGCGAGCGTCGAGCGGTCGCTCTCCCCCCGTTCTCCGCCCTCCTCCCGTTCCCGTCCTTCTCCGCGTTCACGCCGTTCTTGCCGTTCTCCTCTCCCCGTCGGCCCCTTCCACCCCCACCCTCGTTCTCCCCGTTTTCCTGCTTCCCGCTCGCCGATCTCTCGACCGTTCGCGGCGAACCGGCCAGGTGTACGTGGCCACGCGGACGGCTCCGCTCGCGCTCCGAGACTTCCTTCGTCCGGCGATCGAGATCGACGCCTCCGAACTGACAGACGCGGTCGCGCCGCCGCGAGACGAAGCGCGCTCGCGGAGGAGCCAGCTGCCCTCGGGAGTGATCTCGCGATCGAGAGATTCCTCGAGACTCGGGATTCCGCCTAACTGTTCGTGCCCCCACCCCGGGCAACCTTCCCACCAGGGCCGCTTCCTTCCTCGCGAACCGAAGCGCCGGTCGCTGTCGCCGAGCTCCTCCGATCGAGGAATTTGCCCGCCGACTCGACGTTTCGGGCTCCTCCGTCGGCGAGCACCGGGCCGCGATGCCGCCACGAGACCGATCAAAGTCGGTCGCGGTCCGAGTCCGGACCGTTGTTCGAGAACAACGGTTCTTGCTCCGAGGTTGCGCAATCGCGCGGCGAAAACTCGCGCCACCGTCGCTCTTGATGGTGAAATCGCTCTCGTCGAATTTCCGTCAATTTCGGTCGCCGACTCGCCGCGGCCCCGCGGCATCTCCGCGGCGTCTTCGCGGCTGCTCGGTCTCCGCGTTCTCGTCGGTTACACCGTCGCGCGACAATTCTCGGCGAGAGAGAGAGAGACACTCGCCTCGCCTCGCCTCGCCTCTCTCGGCTAACGGGGCTCCTCGGCGATATTTGCAGCTTCGGCGGAGCCGAGACAAACGCGATGCCGATAACGAGCGCCGCTCGCGTCGGGTAACTCGAATCTCCTCTCCTCTCTTTCGACGACGCGCGAGCAGCTTCGAAGGTGGGTGCGCCGGGATCCCGAGGTCGTAGGAAATTTCCTCCGGGAATCCCGACGACCGGGGGTTGCCGATGGCGGAGACAGAGAGAAGAGAGAAGGAGACCGAGAGAGGAGGCACGATCGGAAGGCGGTGCCGTGATCCGCGGGCTCGCCTCGAGGAGACGCGTGGAGATAAATTATCTCTGCGTGGAATTTCTGGTTTTCGAGCAGTTTATCGGGGAGTCGCGCCTTTCCGTGTTCCGATCGACGATTGGTCCGCCTCGAGAAACCGCGTAAACACGTTTTTTTGCGCAACGGTAGACACGCCGAAGTTCGTCGTTGTCGCGTCGTCTAAGGACGACCGGCATCGTTGGCGTATAAAACGCCCCGACGTCGCGAACCTCCGGTATTTCTCGTCGATGTGGAGCAACGTCGCGCCATGAAGGACGATCTGAAGGTACCTCTCTCTCTCTTTCTCTCTCCGATTTTCTGTCTGGCTCGCCCGTTCCGAACTTTCCCGGCAACATTTGCGAGCGGCAAAGTTTCGAGCCTGAAACGGTTTTCTCTCCTCTCGCAGTATTTGACGGGATTTGGATGCGAGTTCTCGAGCGAGGACGAGCGGTGCCCGGGTGCTCTGCCCGTTGGCCAGAACAGTCCGCAGAGGTGTCCGTACGGGCTCTACGCGGAGCAGCTGTCCGGGACGGCGTTTACCGGTAAGTAGGCCGGATAACCGAATAACCGAGTAACCGAGTAACCGAATAACCGGCTCTTTCGTGCTCCCACTTTGGCGCGGTTCGTCCGCAGCTCCGCGCTGTCAAAACAGAAGATCCTGGCTCTATCGAATCAGGCCGTCGGTCGTTCACGAGCCGTTCGTTCCTCTGCCCGAGGAATCGAGCCCGCGACTATCCTACAACTGGACCGAACTTCCTCCGATTCCGAATCAGGTAGGCGCTCGTGGTTCCGTCGCCCGCGGCTCTGTCCCGCCGATTCCCGACTCTTCCCGATTCCCCCCCAATCCGTTCAACGATTCTCGGCGAACGTTGCAGCTCAGATGGAAGCCGTTCGACGTGCCGACTCGTCGAGGAGCGGAGGTCGACTTCGTCCGAGGTCTCCGGACGATCTGCGGAGCGGGAGATCCACGCCAGCGCCAGGGAATCGCGATCAGCGTCTACCTCTGCAACGCCTCCATGAAGGACGAGGCCTTCTGCAACGCTGACGGTGATCTCCTCGTTGGTTCGTATTCGTTTTTGTCCCCGACCGAGGGGCCGCTTTTCCGTTCCGACCGTTTTCATCGAGCCTCTCGCTCTACCGACCGAGACGGCCGGCCGGAAAATTTCGGAACGCGGATACATAGATTGCATAGACGCGCGGAGAGAAAGGGAGACTGAGAGAGAGACGTAGCAAGACTCGTGCTTGTCGCAGTTCCGCAGTTGGGAGCTCTCCTGATAACCACCGAGTTTGGCAAGATTCGTTGCGAGCCGAACGAGATCTGCGTGATCCAGCAGGGGATGCGGTTCTCCGTGACGGTGTTCGGTCCGTCCCGAGGTTACGTCCTCGAGGTCTACGACGATCACTTTCAGCTGCCCGAGCTGGGGCCCATAGGTAATCGATGATTTGAGTTGAAACTGGGCAAACCAGAGAACCGTGTGTGAGCGAGTTTACGCGACGCGAGACGACTCGACAGGAGCAAACGGCCTGGCGAATCCCCGGGACTTCCAGACTCCGGTCGCCTGGTACGAGGAACGGGAGAACGTCGATTACAGGATCGTTTGCAAGTATCACGGCAAGCTCTTCGTCGCGACGCAACGCCACAGTCCGTACGACGTGGTCGCTTGGCACGGAAATTACGTTCCGTTCAAATACGATCTCGACCGATTCATGGTCGTCAACGCGGTCTCGTTCGATCATTGCGTAAGTCCGGTCAACTCTCCGGCGATAGCTTCGGCGGCAGCCCCCGTGAGAACTTATCCTTCCTCTCTTCGCAGGACCCGTCCATCTTCACCGTCTTGACCTGTCCCTCGAGAAAGCCCGGCACCGCGGCGGCCGACTTTGTCGTCTTTCCGCCCCGATGGGCCGTGCAGGAGCACACCTTCCGTCCTCCTTACTATCATCGTGAGTAGAAAGCGTTCGATCCCCTTTCCCCCTTTCGCGCTCATTCCATCGCGCCGCGGAAACCGAACGTCCGAATCGCTGAGGGTCGTCCGATCTTTCTTCCCAGGGAATTGCATGAGCGAGTTCATGGGCCTGATAAAGGGTCGATACGAGGCAAAGGAGGAGGGCTTTCAGCCGGGAGGGGCGTCCTTGCACTCGATAATGACGCCTCACGGTCCGGACGCGGGCTGCTTCAAAGCCGGCACGACCGGCGAGCTGCGTCCGGAGCGCGTCGCCGACGGGACGCAGGCCTTCATGTTCGAGACTTCTTACGGCTTGACCGTCACCGAGTGGGCCGCGACGCTCTCCGACAAGCTGGACGATCGTTACAACGACTGCTGGAAATCTCTCGAGAAGCATTTTGATCCGAACGACAAGCCGGCCCACACCGTTCGATAGTCTCCTATCGGATACAACGCGGTCCGTCCGCGTACTTCGTTTCGAATAAAGATACCACCAACCTACGGACGTTGCTTAGTCTTCATCTTCATCTCCGTCTCCGTCTCCGTTTCCGTCTCCGTCTTCGTCTTTCATTTTTCCGCATCTCAATCGTCGGAAATCGTAAACCGGTCGATTCGCCGATCTCGGAGCGACGAACGAGCGAAGGGGCTGCCTGGATCCATCTCGATCGGGACTCTCGCGTTCGATGGCCATTTCGAATCGAATCGATCCCACTTATCCCGCGGATCGGCGTTGTTCCACGATCCTCGAGAAGATGGCGCGCCGTTTCCGGCGTCGTAGGTTCCTGTAGCCGAATTACCGGCACTTCCGTCCATCCGTAAACCGCGAGACAAGGAGATTCATGACGTTTCACGAGAGACCGACAAACGATTGATTTAACGCGTACAGCAAACGCAAGAAAGGGATATTATCTTCTTGCCCGTCGTCGATCCGACTTTCGACGCTCACGGCTCAACGAATTCTTCTATCCCTCGTGCTTCGAAACTTTATTCAAATTGCACACGCGTTGCACGCGTGGGATCGAAGAGCGTTGTTGGTATACTTGCACGTTCGTATCGCGTCGTGTAATTGTACAGATAAGCGGTTATGCACGAGTGGAATTAATAGGTATTATTGGCAGTCGATTACGAATATGGGCTTTGTTTTCCTCCCGCGGGTGCGGCATTCATTTTCGTTCGATGCACGCACCCGCGCAAGCTACTTTGCCATTCGACTCGCGTAGCGCCACTGTCAATACGACTCCTCGTGCTTTCAATGTCATCCGAATACGTGATATTACGAAGAAGATAGAGACAGAGGGGATGACTGATTTCCTCGCAGACCGATATAATTGCGGCACGACCGAACGATCGTTTTGCTTCAGTTACGAGCAATTTTTCCATACCTTGAGCGCGCTATGGCATATACGGTGCTCCCATACTTTTTTTGGCTCTTATTCCTGCATGGGGAAACATTTATGATTAATTTTCATCGATTTCCGATAACGTTGCGTACGACACGGAAAAGATAAGAGCGCCGCAAATGTGCCCCGTTTCCGATAAGTTCGCAATGTATCCGACGGGTCAGCGATTCCCTTTGAACGATAACTTATCGCGGATAAATCGTCTCGTCTCACGGTGACTACTTTATCGTGAGCGTCGAACCGTGTTGGACCTCTGATTCCATCCGTTCTTGACAGAGCGCGTTCTTAGGTACAGGATAATGCGATTGAACGTTCGATGTTTTTCCAGTTTTGCTCACAATCGGTTTGATTTGCGCAGCCCGAGCTGTTTTCGAAAAAATGTAGATTTTCACGATTGTAGCCCGATGTCGTCGTGTGTTTGGAAGATACAACGGGAACGTCGATGTCATCGATGATCCTCGGTGCAACGCGAATATGTTAATTTCGGAGGAAATCCCGTGGAATGCTCATCGCTGACTTCTATTTATAACCTTACGATGCCGAAAATCCTCGATTTGATCGTAATATTTCTTTGCTACATTGCTGAAAGCGTCGCAGACTTATCCTGTTATCCGGACTACTGCCATAGTTTGGTAATCACCATTACATCTCTATTGTTTCTAGGCGTACAAGCGTACGTGCGCGTAAATCGTATGCTCTCGATGTCTCGATCAAACGTTCGTCACGTCTTTTCAGAATACCATAGTACCTACCCCTGGCGTTCAGTGTCTGCTGACAAAAGTTCAAAGAGGCGAAGGTACGTAGGTGCTCTCGTAGACCTCAAAGCCCTCCACGTTGGACTCTGACTCAATGGCGCATTCTTCTGCTTTCAGACTGCGTAAAGTATAAATTTGAAACCTCCAGCCGGAGCACGACGAAGCGGAATGCAGGAAAGTTTGTCCTACGGGCCTACGTAGCGGATCTTGGGATGCTGAACAAGAGAGCGACCGCGTTCAATTTCTCCATTATGGACGCAAATTTCCATAGTAAGTCCACGAACAAAAGACCTTGCGTATACGGGACAATCGTGGGAAGTCGGCTAAAATTGTTAACGCGCCGACAGAGTTGGTTACGCGCTATCGGAACTTGTGGAACGAGGAGTCGTCGGCTTGCAGAAGGATAGAACTTTACGGGAACGAGACGAGTCCCCTGCCCAGGGAATTGTACGTCTCTTGCCCCTTTGCGGACGACTCCTACGAATCGTCCGACTATCGGCTGGAATATCTAGCAACCGGGGATGGGTTCGAGTACGCCGGACGGTACATCTTCAACGTTCCGTCTCATGGTTCGATGGGTAAGGCGGGAAGATTTCGCGGGTTTCGAAGGTTCCTCTCGACTTTCTGCGTATACTGTTCTCAGACGAAGGCATAGGCGTGGACGAATATAAGCCGTTTACCTACGTGGACGTCTCGGACGAGCCGATATTGTCCTTGAACGTGCAGCCTCTGCCGGAAAGATACAACGTTACAAAGTACAAAGTATGGCTGATAAACAACGACACGAATTCTGCGACGTACGTGGACGTCGTGACGATCGCGAACGAGCAGAGCATTTCGTACAATTTCACCGCCTACAGCGGCGTCTACTATTTCAACGTCGCCGCTCTGCATCCCGATTGCGGGAAATATGGATGCGTAAACGGCACCACGCCGTTCATCATTATAAGTGGGTGCATCGATCGTCCCTCCGTTCGTCGGACGTTGCATTGTCACGCACTTCCCTGGATGTCTTTCTTTTTGCAGAGGAAACGTCTCATCGCCTTCTCATTATGATAATCAGCACCGTTTGGATCCCACCGGTAATACTGTACGCACTTTATCATCTCTACAAATTGTACAGAAAAGGTAATGGTGGCGTTTCGCGTTTCTACGGAGATGCCTTCGTTGTCGTCGGACGTTCACCTTTGGATATTTCGACCCTTACAGAGGCATCGAAGAGAAAAAAGAGGCCAAACTGTTTGTTGATATACTCACCTTCGCGGTTGTCGCACATCAACGTGATGATCGACTTTGCGAAATACTTGAGAGCTTGCAACGTAAACGCGATGATAGACATTCTCGACGTTGCGGATGCCACGGGCAAGGTACGTGGAATTTTTCACCGTCGAAGCGAGCCGTACCTCTGCGAGTCCGTTTCGCTCGCACGAGTTCGCGGAACTTCATTCATTGTTATAGAAAAAAAAAAAATACTCTTAACCAAAAAAGATTTCGTGCTCAGGATCCGGATTTTTGGTGCGAGAGCGCGTTCCTCGACGCCGACGTCGTTCTGGTCGTGACTTCGCCGCCAGCCAGAGAAGCTGCTGCCTCGATCGTCTATCGCAGCACGGACGATCGACTGCTGAGACTGATAAGGGAGAACTACTCTCGAAAAGAGCGAAGATATTACATCGTGCAGTTTCCGTATTGCAAGCCGGACGACGTCCCGGAAGAGACGCGACAGTTCAAGCGTTTCTGCTTGCCCAAAGAGCTGACGAAGCTCGTGAAAGCGATCCGCAACAAGGAGCACGGTAGGCGCGTTGCCGTCCCGGACAACGAATTCCTGGACAGCATAAAGCTAGCGAAGCTCGAGATATCGGAGGAAGATGCCGCCGCTGCGAAGGAATCCGAGGAAACCGGTAAGGATCTGTCGATCGTTCTTTCGCCCCGGAAAACTCGGACGATGCCGAGCGCGCCTCAGTTTAATATCATCGACTCTCGTTGAAGGTCTGTTGACGTCGAGGGGGGCGCAGGAACGGCCGGCCAGTCGGGCTTCCGTCGTCGATACGCCGGAAGGTAACGTCATACCTCGCTCGTTCGCCACGAACATCGACGAGCTGAACCTGCTGGGAGAAAATGGGGAAGGCGGAGGAGAGGGTGCCGCGGTGGCCGCCGTGGAGACCGATGGTAAAACCTTCGCGAACGAACCTTCCACGCAGGACGGCTCCTTCCGCATCGACCAATTAGATTTGTGACTTTCTCTTGCGTTCGGACGGAGAGTAAGTTTTACCGCGTGACGTTCATTTTTATAGCTGTAATCTATTTTCTATCTACATCGAGTTAAGGAGCAATAAACGAAAATATTTCACCGCCGTGACTCGACCATTTCTCCGGACGTCTCGTTGCGTCGGAGGAACGGATCGTTCTCGAAGGGGCGCGCGACAGGAACACGCGTACGTTTCGTGGCGCATCGAATGCGAACGAGATCCGAGATTGCTCGAACCTCGAAGTTTCAAGTTCCCAAGTTGGAAGATCGGGCAATGCGGCGAAGCTTGCGGTGCTGGCTATGTACAAAAATATATACATCGTACGTAGATACATACATACATACATACATACATACATACATAGATAGATAGATACATAAGTACATGTATAGGAAATGCAAAAGAGAGGTGTGGAAATTAGTTTCTCGCGAGTCCGAAGTAGACGACGTATTATATATAAGATGCGCAAAAGTTGGCGTGAAAGCGCAAAGACCAGCCTCGAGAGACCGGTGCTGCGTCGGGCAGAAGGTTTGCGAGTGAAGAGCCATTTACTTGAAAAACGTCCCGTCGTACGAAACGCTCGAACGTTTTTGAACGTGCAAAAGTCGGAAGATGCAAGGACGATAAGCTTGGCGCGAACGGTCAAGCACGAAGAAGCGCCGGCGCGCGCTCTAGAAGCACGGACACGAGCGGGCGGTCTCGAAGATAAGCGGCTTTCCCGGGAGAAAAGATCTCGAACGATCGGGGGCGAGATACTTTTCTGCTCGTCGATCGTCGCGGGGGACGGGTGGCTGGACCCGACGATTCTCGTCCGGCAGGAGTATCGCGGCAGGGCGATCGGTTTCAGGGGTTCTCCGGATGCGCTCCGAAGCTTCCGAAACGGTTGGTCCGAGCGGCCCTCTCGCGGTCCTCGTCGACGGAATCCTTGGCCGAAAAGAGAAGGAGATCTTTCGTCTCCGGTATTTTTTTGCCCTCCATGTCCATGTAAGATCGAGGCCGATCGTTGGCCGAGATGGGCGAGGCGAGATCGTTCTCGCTGTTGCTGGTCACGCTGACGTTCCTAAACTTGATCGGGCTCTCGTAGTGGTTCGAGCAGAGAGGGCGGATCGGATCGTTGACGTAGGAGAGGCTCGAGGAGATGGGCGACTCCTCCTCGGGGAAGGAGGCCACCGGCTCGGGCCAGAGGGCGCGAAGCTTGTCGACCTTGTCGCTCTTGGTGACGGCGTCCGCGAAGGGCTTGCCGAGATAATTGACAACGTCCGTCCTTGAGACGTTTCGAGAGTCGACCGTTCCGTCCTTGCCGTCCTTGCAGTCCTTTCCGTTGGTCTCGTCGCCGCCGGCGTCGTTCCCCTCGTTGGCGCCGTTGGCCGAACCTACGAGAGGAGGAACGTCCGAGATACGGGGTGCAGGAGAATCGTTTCCGAGGAGGATGGCTCTTACGTACTGCTCGGACTGTCCAAGGCGCGAAGAGAGTCGGCGAAGTAGGCCTGATTGTGGACGGTCCGCGGGTTGAGGTCCAAGTACTCGACGCCGTCCTCGAGCATCCGTTCCCAGTGGGCGACGAGCTCCCTGAAGGACGGCCTCGACGCGGGCTCCTGGTGCCAGCAGGACACCATCAGCTTGTACCTGCGGGAAGAAGGGTGACGGGATAGGGGAAGATCGGAACTCGAGGAAGAGGGTTGCGCCCTCACTTACAGCTGTGGCGAGCAATTGGCCGGCCTCTCCATGCGGTATCCGGCCTTGAGGAGGTTGTAGAGGTTGTGAACGTCGACGCCCGGATAGGGGGAGGCTCCGAGAGTGACCAGCTCCCAGAGAAGAACTCCGAAGCTCCAGACGTCGGACTTGCTCGTGTAGACGTGGTCGGCCAACGACTCCGGCGCCATCCACTTGACCGGCACTGCGAACGAGACGCCATACGCGCGCGATTATCGAGTCGCCTCTGCCGCCGGGGTTATCGAACGTGTCGTATACTCGCCTCGTCCCTTGCTGCGCTTGAGGTAGGCGTCGTCCTCGTAGACGTCGCGCGTCAGCCCAAAGTCCGAGATCTTGCAGAGCTTGCCGGTCGCGAGGAGCACGTTTCTCGCCGCGAGGTCCCTGTGAACGAGCTGTCGCCAGCGAGAAATTTTTCTTCCCTTTCTTTTGACTTTGGCCGAGAGGGCGCAATTACCTTGATATCGGCGAGATAGGCCATCCCCTTGCAGATCTGCCAGGCGAAGGAGAGGACGTCGCGCGGCGTGACGGTATAGCCGGTGACCGGGCTCGTGTCCTGGTCCGAAGCGTTCCGACTAGCCGGAGAAAACGAGTCCAGCCGGCGACTCCGTCTCAGGTAGTTTCTGTCGTTGAGTGGTTTGGTCGTTGGTCGCCACCGAGACGGTCCGGTGCCGGACCGTCGGTGGCAACGAGCTCGTCGGGACGGAGGAAAGGGAGGAGGAGGAGGAGGAGACGAACGAACGAACGCGCCGTCGGAGCAGACGCGGCCGAAGGAAGAATTTAATTACCGCGACGTTGGGAGGATACGAGTGGAAGCGGTCATCGTCCTCCGGCTAGACTGAAATTCGCTGAAATTCCGGCGCGTGGAATTCCAGCGCCGAGTCGGTATTTCTCGGACGTTTGCACGTTTGGAGGACGACGAGGCCGTCTCGAGGCACCGACTTACCTCAGAGAACCAAATTCCGCGAATTCGATGATGAGGTAAACCGGACCAGCGGGGGTGGTGCACGCGCCGAGCAGCCTGATGACGTTGGGATGCTGGGCCTCCTTGAGGAGCTGGTACTCCGAGAGGAGATCGGCGAGCTCGGAGACGCAGGCGTTTTCCTTGAGTGTCTTCACCGCGACGGTCGTCGCGCCCGGTATTCCGGCGATATCGATGGCCTTGGCGCGCAAAACGCGGCCAAATTCTCCCTCGCCGAGCACCTGCTCGATGGTCAGTCGCGATCGTGGAAACTCCCACTTCGGATCCGGCTGAAAAGGTGGACGTCGCTCGAAGTTCGCTCCAAGATCGCTCGGGGATCGGACGGGACGAGCAAGCGCGCTCGATCGCGGGCCGCGAGCGTCCCTGCGATCGACCACCCCCGCGATCTTGGGCCGCCGGGTTTCGCGGAGAACGTTGCTCTCGCCCCTCGGACGTCCCTTCGGACCGGAGGAGGGGAATCGGGAGTCTCGCGGTGGCCGAATGGCCCACTCTTCCGCGGTATCGATCCCTCTCGAGGTTACGCGAAACGTAGGAGGCAGGCGCTTACCGGGCGGATCTTGGGGAGGAGCAGATGACGATTCGCCGCGGCAAAGGTGTCCAGGCCGATCAGCAGGCCGTCTCCCGCGACGCGATCCACGTAATCCGAGGGCAGCATTCCGATTCCGCTAGGCTCCCCCTCGACCCTTCGCTTTCCTTCTCGGCGCGATCCCTTCTTCGTCGTTCTGAAACGATTCATCGTTTCTTGCTTCTCTTCTCCCCGGCCTTTCTCTCGCGCGCGAGTCGTCTTACCTGTACCTCGAGGTGACGAACGAGCCGACGATCGCCAACAGGAGGAGGAAGCCGGCGCCGACGACGCCCGTCACGCAGATCGGTCCGCACGGTCCGTCCGACGCTGAGAAACGGGTGAGAAGGTAGAGAAGGAGGTGGGAGCGTCCACGGAGGGGTCAGGGGACCCGGTGCTTCCGGTCTCGTGGGAAGGGACGTACCTTTTCGCGCCCCGGATACGACGATCTCGTTCCGCGAATCCCGCGACGCCTCTTCCCGTCCGTTTTTCGCGGCCTCCTCGGGAACGACGTTGAGGGCCCGAAACCGGTCGACGTTGCAGGTGCAGCGCGTCGCGTCGCTGCAGGCGCACGTGCCCAGGCCGCTCTTGATCCCCTTGCCTCCCTCGTTCGGCTCGCCAAAGTGAAGTTTCGCTGAAACCGAAAGCGATCCCGATCTCGATGTTTTCGACATTTCGAGGTTTCCCGAGGCGCTCCGG
The DNA here is from genome assembly GCA_963989415.1 of Cerceris ruficornis. Lineage (NCBI taxonomy): Eukaryota > Metazoa > Arthropoda > Insecta > Hymenoptera > Crabronidae > Cerceris > Cerceris ruficornis. The sequence goes on from OZ022523.1 coordinate 285,799, forward strand.
GGCGCTTACCCTCGAGAACGCAGTCCTGCGGGCAAATACGCGGGTTTAGGAGCTCGAGCTCGTCGCACCGGTTGTCCGGACAGTGGGCCAAGTCCGGGGAGCAGGTCGAGTAGCGCTCCGACATCCGCGACACGTTCGATCGGCCGTCCCATCTCCAGACGCACCGGGCGGAAAATCTCTCGGTCCCGTTGCTCCTCGCCTCGCTGCGAACGGCAGAAGGCGCGTTTCTCATGATCGTCTTTCGCGCTCCTCTCCCCGTCGACAGCCCCCGAGATCTTACCCGAGCGAGCCGCTGGCCACCCCGCATCCGGACTCGCACTCCTCCGCCGTCTCCGCGGCCGCGCACGAACGAAGAGCGGACTTTTCCTCCCCGTCGTCCTCGTAGTCGTCGAGGTCGCCGTCGCCGTCGTCGTCGCCGCACGCCTCTCCGTCGAGCGGCGAGGGTTCGAGCAGATCCACCCTGATCGTCGCGGAATCGACGCGGTCCTTCGCCCGCCACTTCACGGTCAAGCTGGAAGGAGGATCGAGCCGAGATTGGCGCAGAGAGCGGCGGAAAGCCGAGGATCGGTCGACACTCACTTCGCGGTGGCCGGCTCGTCGCGGAGGACGCCCCGATCGGCGACGTAGACGATGCCCTCGGTCCGGGTGACGCCGAAGGCCCTCGATCCCTCGACGGAGAATCTCGACGAGGGATGGGGCTTCCCGAGGGGCACGGCGACGCGCGAGTAGCGCGAGGACCTCCTGGAGATCTTGACGGTCTCGGGATAGGAGACGACTCGTCGGCGACCGGCCGACATCGAGGCCGCCGTCGTCGTAGTCGTTCGGTGCTCCGGCCCGTAGAAGGTCAGCGTGATGTTGAGCTGATGGAACGGTTGCGCTCGTAGTTTTTTTTTTTTTTTCTAACGGAGGGAATCGCGGAAGGAAAGGTTTCGAGCAGTGGCCCGTCGGCCACGAGGAGTCTCGACTTACCGTCTTTTCCCCGTGTCCCGGGAGCAAGGACTCGTCGGTGGCCTGGAGCACCACGCGATACGGTGACTCGGGCAGGAGGGTGGTCTTGGCATAAATTTCTGCAAGAGGCCGATCAACGATGCGCTTAAACGGGAGAGCGAAGATGCGTGGGGGAGAGAGAGAGAGAGAAACGGACTTGCGTAGATAGCCGTGTAGCTCGGACGTCCCGGATGCTCGATCGGCAGAAGATCGCAGGTGACGTTGAGGGCGTCGTGCGTGTCCTCGAGGATGCGAACGACGTAGCGATTCGAGCTCCTCTCGTCGGCGTCCTTCAGGATCAAGTTGTCCTCGTCGAGCTTGTCGCCCTGCGACAGCGAGACGATCAGAGGGAGGTTCGGCGGCTCGACGGCTCGCGCGTCGCGACGCTCCCTTTGTCCTCGGCGAGGAAGGTGCGAAGGCGCGAGCGCGTCGGGGGAAGGGGGCCACAAAGAGGGTGTCCGAGAGACGAACGAACAAAAGAAACGCCGCCCGAGGTTTAATCAGGATCGGTCCGTTCCCCCTCCGCTCGCGAAATTCGTCCCCTCCTCCGTCGACGCGGCGCGTCCCGCTCCGCCGATTGTTCGCCGGCTCGTCCTCGAAAACAATGCCGTCGTTTCGCGAACAATGCGGACCCGATCGCGGTCGGGCTTGATTCTTGCACGGAACGGCCTCCCCGGGAGCTCGAGGCGGGCCGATCGGCGCGGGAAACTCACCGCGACAAAGTCCCCGAGACGTCTGGTGAGGGAGCGACTCCCCTGGGCGGTCGGTGGACTGTCGTCCTGATCCAGCACCTCGATCTCGAGGCTCCTCACGGGGGCGTGCTGCGTTCCGTTCCTCTCCCAGACCACGCACTGCACGAGAACGGCGACGCGCGGCCCGGGGCCTCCGGGCGGGCCGACGACGTCCCTGTCGAGCCGCGCCTTCGCCAGGAGAGCGTTATCCCCGACGTCGAAGTACTCGCTTCCTGCAAGGTCACGCGCTTGGTCAGCGCGGGAAATTTGAAAAGTTCGCGAGATCGGACGACCCGGCGATAACCGGGGGAGAGAGAGAGAGAGACTCGCCGTTCAGGAGCTTGTATCCGGTGACGCTGAAGCCCGGACAGAGGTCCGCGTAGACGTGGACTCCCGGTCCCAGGGTGCCGATCCTCGTCTTTGGCTGATTCTCGTATATCCTGTACCTCGAGGTGCTCCAGAAGCACATGTCCTGAAAGTTGCGAAGGGGAGCGTGAGACGGCGGAAAGTCGCGACGCGGAGATCGAGAGGCTACCTGAACGTAGTCCGTGCAGTCGACTAGCTTCTCCTGGACGCGAATCGGGCCGACCGTGAGCTCGAGCGTGGCCTCGTTCCCCTCGTCGTCCTTCGCCAGGACGACTATCGCCATCGTCGAGGGAGCTGCTCGGCCGAGAATCGATCAGTCGAATCGTCCGTCGGCTTGCCCTTCCGGCTTGGGACTTACCTTTCCGCGGAAGAGCGCGAAGCAGGAGGCGATTCGTCGCCTGGTCTACGGAGACCGGGTGGCCGCGAGGCAGGGAGACCCGATACTTGGCGGCCCTCGGTTCCGTCGAGTCGTTTCGGAGCGCCCGGAGGGTGAGCAGCTCGACGCCCCTCCAATCCGATCGCTCCTCGTTTCGCGCCAGGTACGGCAGCCGTAGGCTCAGATCCGACTGCGGAAAGTAGAGGCCTGCAACAGAGGGAACCTGGTGGGACCGTGGTCCCACAGACGCTCCGATCTTTTCCGCGAGGAGGAGCCGTCCCGGCTCGCTCGGAATGGGTTTCGGGGAAGCCGACAAAGTGGGTCGGGCGACCGAGGAACGCGATGCCGGGAAATCGAGAGGATCGAGCGGTGCCGACCGCCCCCGGGGTATTCTCCGGCTTATCCTCGAGATTTATCGCGGTGTCGCGTTCGCGCGCCTCCGCCCGAGCTATATACCGAAGGTCGCCGGGCGTCCTCCCGCTCGTCGGGAAAGAGGGACGGAAGGTGGTGGAGAGGCCGGCGTGGATCGCGGGGCATCCCGGCTCGACCGCTCCTCGGTCTCCTCCTCGTCGGCATCGCGAACGAACCGCGAGGGCTCTCGGTCTCGGACGCAAAGTTCAACGGTGAACGGGCGTCGCGCGCTCGGTTTCGTGGAAGCGAGCCGTGTCAAGGTGAGCGTTTAATCGATACGCGTGGGGCAGTTTATTTTAATTCGGAGATCGCGGGCGTGCCGGCGAGCGAAACGTAGTCGTTGAGCGGCGAGTCGCTCTTGGCCCGCGGCGGCGGTCTTCGAGGGAGGCTTCGCTTCCGCGAGAACCGCGCGAGATCGTTGCACCTCGAAACCCTCTATTTGCACATCGAGTTACAATTGCCGAAAACAGAGACCGTGAACACGATACGCGCAGCCATACAACGTGTCGACACGGCGCGGCCCTCTGCCGGTCGATCTCGCGGGAACTCGACCGCCTCGACCGCCTCGACCGCCCCGAACGCCTATACCCTGACCCTCGTCGGCGCGGCGGTGGTCGCGGGCGAGGATCGGGAGTCCCCTCGTCTCGCGAATCGATCCGTGGCTCGGTTCCCTCGCCCCGCTCCCTCGTCGCTCTTTCGATCGCGATTCCCTCGTCGACTCGGAGGAGCGAGCCAGGTACGAGCGAGACGAGAGAGACGAGCGAGCCGAGCTTGCGCGCACGTGCGTAAACATCCCGAGAAAAGAAAAAAACTCCTGTTCCATTATCACGACAGCGCCGGCCGCCGCGGTCCCGGAGACTCGTGCGTCATTCGCGCGGACACCTGCGCGCACGTGTCGTCGACCGTCCAAGACCGCTGTAGACCGCTGTAGACCGCTGTAGACCGTTAAAGACCGCTACAGATATCCGAACCCTCCACCACCTCTTTTCCGAGTTTGCTCCTTTTCCCGATGATCGATCTTTACGGCCCGTTCGATGCCGAAATAGCTTGCCTATATTTAGGTTACCCCGTCGAACCCCCGATGGAAAACGAACCCCGAGCAACTTTCGTGCGTCGTAACAACGGACTTACGACTCCTCCTCGACGTCTCCGTCCCTTTTATTGCCTACCTCGCCGAGCCTCCCTTTCCCGACGCTCGCTTAAAACGTCCGTCGATACTTTACCTATCTTTCGTTCAGACCGAGCGCTTCCTTCTCCCGAGGCCCTTCCCGCGCCCCGAGGCTCTCCTCCGACCACGCGAGTCTCCGTTCGACGCAAGCTCATTTTCGAGCAAACTCGACCGCTTCGTCGCCTCCCCCCCGCGGTCCGACCCTTCCTCGCAATTAACGGCGTCGACGTCGTCGTCTTCCGGAATCGTCGACGCCTCGTCGCGGTTTCCCGGCAGAGTTGGAGCGAGAGCAGCGCGGTTTCGCGGACGAGCTTTCCCCGCGTCGCGGGAAATCGGAGAAACGAAGCGTTTCCAAGGATCGAGCGTGCTCGGGCAATTTTCTCCCACCGCCCCCTCGCTTTCCGGCTATTTGCGCGCTGCTCTCCTCGTGCAACTTTAAACTTCTCGTTGGGTCGATCGCTTTGCTTTTCGAAGGTCGGTTAAATTTTCAGAAAAATTGGCGGCAGGGGAACGGAGGGCCGAGGGCGGAGGCGGTGGGCGGAGAATCCATTTCCATCCGACGCGACGGTTTATTTGTACTCTCCCGAAGCGAGCCGTGGATCGCTCGATCCTTGGATTCGCCGCCGGTGGAACCTCCATTTTCTCTCCTCCGGTAATGCGATTGCTTTTCGTTGGAATTTTTACGAGGAGTTTACCTCGAGGCCGCGGAGCAAGCACGTCCACGGCAGTTTTACCGGCAATAAGGTGGCGAGCGCTTAATCAAAGCCGGAGCAAACATGGCCTACTTTTCAAGAACCACCTACCCTCGGACGTTTCGAGCTGCTCATCCCCGCTCGCCCGCGCGCCGCGCCGACGTTCGCCGATCGGGCGAGCTTCTCCTGCCCGAAAATCGAGAGCGATCGGGCAGATCTCTCGCGGACGCGACTCGACTTGGTCGAGGGGCAGCGAACCGTGGCGAACCGTGGCGAACCTCGAATCCCAGAGAGCGGCGAAAGGTCGAGCGACTTTTTCCTCCCTTTTCCCTGGCACGGAGCGACGGCTCGTCGTCGATATCGACGGGGGATAACGGTGCGATATCCGAGGCGATTGTTTGCTCGGCCTGCCTTTCGCGGCCGCGTTATAACGCGCCGGATGCGGCGCGCAAACGACTCCGAGGCAAACACGTCTCGGGTAATTTAACGCGAGCGTCGATCTATCGATTTCGCGATCGTCACGGCAAGTTGCCGCCGTTTCCGTGCTTCCGTGCCTCCAGCATCGATCGCTCCGTTTCGACGATTAGGACGGCGGACGGCGACCGTTGCCGAGGCCGGAAAACCTTCCGCGCGGTGCGTTTCACGTTTTTTCTTTCTCATTTCTCGTCGGGCTTTGCCCTCGATCGTCCGATCGGCCAACGGTGGGGGCTCGGTGTTCCTCGACGTTGCTGGAATATTTGGGTTACGGGGCGCGGCGAAATACGGCCCCGAGGGACTCTCGGCCGTCGGTTCACCCACATACGCGGCTGACGGCTCTACCTCCGACGCGTCGCGACGCACGTGCTCCCCCCTGAGCGTCCTCGACGTTCGTCGCGTTCCGCGTTTCGCTTTTCGCTTTCCGCGTTAGGGGCCACAGTCTCGACCACCGTGCCACGCGAGCTTCGGCGAGAAGATCGCGCCTCGGAGATTTTGACCGGATCGGCGCGTCGATCGAGAACCGTCGTCCGTCGAGCGTGCGATAACGGTCTATCCCTCTCCCCCGTCTCCGACGGCCCGATCCTCGATAAAACCGTCATAAAGAGCTCTTTCACCGCTCGCCGGGCGGCAATGCATCCCGTTCTTCTGGCGAACGCGTGCCGGACGAGCAACTCGGGGGGCGTACTCGCAAATACGAGGATCGGCGGTTCTCGCGGCGTCGGAGGAAACCGCCGTAGGTCCCGAAACGTTGGTCGATCGGTTGAAGGTTCGCGTGGAGGAGTCCGAGAGCCGCGCTTGGGTCGGAACGCGTTTGCGTGTCGTTCTCCTATTAAATTACCGGTTCGCGTGCTTCCAGAGCCGGGAGACGCGGCCGCCGCGTCTACGAGCGCGCGCGGCAACCTATGCCGCGTCCCGCCGCCAACGGCCACGCTCAACCTCCCCTAATTAATCGAGAACGCGACGCGTTAATGAATTTGCCTTTAAATCATCCGCGCGACCTGCTCTTCGCCCATCGTTTCTCGGAAAACCGACTCCTTCTCGGGAATCGCCTCCGTTCGGTATCTTCCTGCTCGCCGAGGCGATACCTTCCGCGCGGACAGTTTTTCCGATGATTTGGGTTTGAGGTTTCGTGTTCCGGATCTCGGGGCGAATCGTCGGCCTCGCCGGAACAACGGGACAACGCGATAACCGGGCGATCGGACGGAAAATAGCCGTTGACCGGGTACAACCTCGACTCGGCCGAAGGCCGTTATCGATTTTTACGCTGCATTGGAATCGCGTGCGGCTCGGCCCGCACGCGACCTCGCGATATCGCGCTTTCCGATTACGGTCAAGTGCAAGCCCCGCCGGCTCGACCTTTGCGCGTCGCTCTCGCCGATCCGGAAGCGGATCGCCGGCGGATTCGGGAGCAGTCGCCGGAGCGGCCCCGGTCGGCGGAAAGGTTGCAGCTGTCGGCCGGGAGATTATCTCGCTCGACGTTTGGCGGAAAGCGGCTTTGCCGAGCGGGAGATCGCTGATCTCGTTGATCCACCTAAAGCCGAGACGGACGAGCGCCACTCGTCCGACCTTTCCACCTCGGAGCTCGTCGTGGGGTCTTTGGCAAACGGCACGAACGGGAGCGTTGCGCCGTTGCTCTCTGCCCCGATCGCGATTATTTTCTCGACGTCGTAACTCGCGATTCGCCGCGACTCGCTCGCGAAAATTTTACCATACAATACCGCGCCGATCGCTCAATTATGGATCTGGCGCGACCTCGGCTCGCCGCAGAGCCACGACGGAGGAGGCTCGAAATCGGCGAAGGTGATCGACTTACCGGAGGCGTGTGTTTGCGTCGTCGGTAGAACCAGCGCCGGCAGCAGCAGCGAGAACAGCGAAAACAGCGACAGCATCGGCCAATCCAGCTGCGCCGTTGACGCCGATTTCATCTCGATCCCGCGAATCGGCATCGCCCTCGACGGTCACGGTACGCGAATGATCGTCCCTACGAGCCGGCCTCCTTCATAGCGATTCGAGAACGATCAGCGTTTTGGGGACCGGCCGGCGCTCCGGGTCGCCGAACGCGCGACGCGGGTCGAGATCCCTCTTCGTGTACGATGCGTCTCAGAGGGTCGTCATCCCGCTCGATTCGAGAGATCGCTCGGCGTCGATCCACGATCCACGATCCACGCGAAGCAGGAGACCGAACGTCGCAGCGTGAATAGTTTTTCGTGCCACGAGGCTTTGCGCGCGAAACCACCGACGGCAGAGTCCTCGCGTCCTCGCGTGCTCGAGGCGTGCTCGAAGCGTGCTGGAAGCGTGCTCGAAAGATCGGCGGGCGCTTCCGTTGCCCACGATCACTCCCGGATCGTTAAAGCTCCGTACGGCCGAGACGCGAGGGACGAGTCACCGCGAAAAGGATCTTCCCGTCGACCGGATCCTTCCGACGGATCCACATTTTGCCTCGAGGATCTCGACCGTCGCCGCGACGATTTTTCGCAGGAGATCGAGAAACGGCGAGCGAGGAATCCGACGTGGAAAAAAGACGAATCGGTTGTGAATCGAGTCGGATCGAGTGGAATCGAGGCGGCCGTTCACGGGGTGTCTCCGTCGCGACGCTTCGGCGCTTCGGGCAGCACTAAAGGACGTCGGGACGCTCGACGTTATCAGACAATTTTCCGCGCGGTGCGCCTGCGCACCCCAAAGAATCGAGGACGGGTCGAGGGAATATCCTATGGCCGCACGGGGAATAGGTGCGACCCTTCTTCGACACACGGACGCGCGCTCCCACCGACGCGACGCGCGACGCACGACGCACCGCTGTTCCAATTATCGTCCGCTACGACTTCCCGATGCGCCCATTTTTCCAATTATTTTCTTTGCCTTTTCTCCGTTCGACCCCGCGTTTTTGTCGATTATCTATTATTTACCGGGAACCGCGCGCTTCCCCGTATCGCCGACGGATTCCTTTTTCTCCCTCCGCGCCGATCGGCGCACTCTCCGTATCTCCGTACCTTCGTTCCTCCGTTGGGCGAAATCGAGCCTCAACGCGGCAAAGGGGTAAACCTTTCCTCCTCCCTCCGCGACTTCTGCGAAGGGGGACGCGCTCGCAAGATCTCGAATTCCAATTCCCTCGAACTTTCGACGAAACATGCCCTTGCTCCGCGAAAACGATCCTCCGAAGGGGCGCTCCTCGATCGACCGGTGAACTCTTGCCGCCACCAAAGCCGAATCGAGGAAAGGCTGGACGCGGCGCAACGCTCCCAACGATCCTAACGATCCTAACGATCCTAACGATCCTAACGATCGTAACGGCCGAAACGATCGCCGCAACGGCGACACAGGGTCCGCGATCCTCGGTATAATCCTATTATTCCGCCCCGCTCGTGCCTTCCGCCTCTCCTCCGGGATCTTTGGCTCTCGATATTTTTAATTGGGACATCGGTCCCTGTCTCCTCCTCTCCCTTTCTCTGCCCTCCTCTTCCCTCTCAGCGGCGCAACGTCGAATCTGCCGGAGCGTAAACCTCACCGATCCAACGAAAATGTTTCTCTCGTTATTCTCGCCACACGGTTAATCTTCCGGGAGGTTTCGAAAGGAACGTTTCACCGAAGAAAATAGAGCTTCCCCCTGAAACGATAACAACGAGCCGGAGACCCGGCGCGAGGGGTGCATTTCAATTGATCCGTCGCTATCGCTATCGTCGGGAGGGTTCGTTGACCAACATCGTCGTAGAAGGTATATAGCGAGACTCACGCGACCTCTTCCTGCCCAGCGCCCGCTAGTCCGACGTCCTTCGAGAGCGATCGTTTCCCCATTAGACCGATCTCCCCCTCTCGAGCCCTCGCGTATTCGGAGACGGCGATGAGCGCTGAGGTGCCGCGCCTCCGAGCCTCCGAATTTCGAGCGAGAAGATGACCGAGGACGTTTTCATTGGCGAGGGGCATCGCCGGAGGGCCGCCATGAGGTGGACGTTTAAGAAGGGGAGAGTCGGTTCCGGATGGAAGGAAGGAACGAGGATGTCGCGTGGTCCTGGGAGCCCCGGTGACTCATAGACGGAGAAGGATTCATCCCCCGCGAACATCCGGCACCAAGATTCGCGTTGTTGCGTCATTTCTCGTCATCGGTCGCGTTTCGTCGAAGAAGAGACGAAAAGTCGCTCGCGCACGTTCGGTGAACGAGACGAGTCCTGTATGGAAAATTAGTCCGCATCGAGGTGCCTCGACCGAAATTCGTTTGCCGTTGCGTCTCCCCCCGACACCCCCTCGCCCTCGGACGGAGACGTTGACGAATTGCCGCGCGGGGAGATTAAAAATTGCGCGCGGCTTTTTCGCTCTCCCGATTCGAGAAACGAAATGTCGGGGAAGAGACGAGAGGAGGAAAGGCGGAACGAAAAATGGGGTCTGCGTTTCGCGGAATTGGAGGGATTTTCCAGGCGCATCGTGACCACCTACCTCTCGCATTAAGCTCGCAATTATCCTCGACCCCGGATATCGGGCTTTAACGGCAAGAGTGGCAACGAATAATTTCCAGATACGCCCCAACACCCGTTAGGCTGCGGATTTATTTCTTCCTCGTTACGACGGGCGAGATTGTCGATTAAAAGGATGGAATAGGCGGCGCGTGGGCCGGGTTTGCGGCGCGCATCGCCCATGGCTTTGGCGTCGTTCTGCGGTTGCAAACCTCTGCAAAGATTCGCAGGCTCTGCGTCTCGGGGCCTCGCGGAGGTCGAACACGATCCACGAACGCGTTCCTCCGCTTACTTCCGTTTCATTGCCGTGCTCGCGGAGACGAGCCTCCCACGGATCGCCAACGAATCGAGCCCGGGCCGAAGAAAACCGAGCGACCGGAAGAGCGAGGAGCTCTCGTCCACGACTTCGTCTCACGATCAGTTTGGGACGTCGCCCGAGACGTCACCCGAGACGCGAGGAAGGGTGATTCCAGGAATGTAAAGTAACGCTCCTATTCTTCGACGAACTCATCCTCGATCGACCGGTTGTCTCCTCTCTTGGATAGAAAAAGCCGGACAGGGTCTTTGTCGAGCTTCGGGGCGCTCTTTGTTATTTATGAGGAAAGTTCTCTTTCCCCCGGCGGAAAAGCAAAGACCGCGGGACAATGGAGACGAGGCAGAGCGATACGAGTATTTGCGTGGGGGCCAACTAATTAATTAGGCGCGGAGACTCGACTACCGGAGGATTGCGGCGAATCGCACGGAAGCGCGACTCCGCAAGAACAATTACGACTAAGCGGCTTTCTCCGGCCGAACCGAGTCAGCTCGAGCAGCTTCAAGTATCGGGTAACGTTAATGCGGAAATAAACGAAGCATGGGCGAGAGAGAATGGAGGGGAAAAGGAGCCTCCTCGCGGAAGATGCGAGCGGAGGCAGATAGAGCTAAGAAAGAGGAAGCGAACGGGGTGGAATCTCTCTCGCTCTCTGTCGTTTCAATGTTTTACTAATAATTAAAACGTTTCTCGTGCCAGCCGTCGCAATTTTCTCGACGGTCTGTGTTAGGTATCCTCGCAAACCCTCGCAAACGAGGTATGCGGGCGCTTCCCCCCTCTTTCCCGGAAGTCGCTCCGCATCGTGCGGTCGAGGTGGAGACGCATCCGTCGGAAAGTAATCTCACGATATTGCGGTATTACAATTTTTCGTCGCATTCCGCGCGTACCTTGCAAACACGATCTTCTCGAGCATCGTTCGCCGTGCCTCGGAACCTACGCGATCGAAACTTTCGCAAATCTCGCAATTATTTCTTGCAAGCGCGTCTATCGATTTGCGCCGAAAAAGTCATCGTGGAGTTCGAACGGCGCGCTCGCGTTTCTTCTCGGGCGAAAATTTCGGAAAGGCACGGAGGGCGCCATCCAAATGTCGCCGCTTCGACGTGCGTTCCACCTTCGAAGGATCAATTAGCGCCATCGAAGGAAGTTATATAGGTCGCTTCGTTCACGATGGATAAGAAAATTTCGAGCAAACGACGACGAGGTTAGCGCGAAGCTACGACGAGATGGCGCCACCTGCCAAGTTTCGCGCGCCATCGTTCCTCTTTACCGGTTCTCGAGCGATTCCGTTTTAATTTGTCTTCCGTCGGTATGATTGCCCGCCGCGTTTCAAACTTACGAAAGCTCGTAATGGTTGGTTTCCTCGACGTTGGGAAAGAGTCACCGTCGCGCTTCCCGGTGCTCCTCGGTTTCGTACATAACCTCTCGCAGCCCCCGTTCGCTTTTCCATCGTTCTTTCCTCTTTCCCCCGTATTGCCCTTCGCATCGTAGCTGGCGCGTTCCGCGATAGCGACTGTCTTACGATCGTTTCAAATGTAACGCATGGATCTCTCGGGTTTCAGGACTTTCCATGAGAGACGCAAGAATCCCACGGAGGACGGTTCGACCGGGTTTGCTTGCATGAAGCCAAAGACAACGATGGTGAGTCAACGAGCGTAATTGTTTCTCGTTGAGGAGCAAATTGCATTTCCGCTTCTACGACGAACTTTTCTTCGTTACAGACCAACGGAAAATTGTTTTACGTCAGAATCCGCCAGCGTCCGCAGCAGCGGGTAAACTCGAGGAGGTTGGCCGAAGCTTTTTTTCGCCACGTCGATCGGCAAGAGACAAGTATCGTCGTGCTTTCGCGTATCGTGCTCGCGCCCGGTCAGACATCTCGTATGTCGCACTTTTGCGTCGAAAACATTTGACGTCGAGCAATCGGATATCGAGCTCGGGGGGCGTTCGATTCGTAGGGTCGGCCGGAGGACGAAAGTAAGTATTCTTGCGCGACGACGGTGAGGAATCGAGCAAGGACTCTCGCGAAGCGTCCAAGGAACGGACGGACCTCCGTCCGCGGGCGGAAAGTCGTCCCGCGGCCGCACCTGCCTCGTCGTTTCGTTCCTAAATTGTGCGTTTTTGATTTGTCAAACGGCCAGGCAGAGGGTTAAAGTCGAGAGCCAGCCGGAAAACGATGTTCTTAAGATATGTAAAATAAAGTAGACAGTTCAGGAATGGAAGTTGTTGTCGGAGACTTTGATACCGATGCGGATGCGGCGAAGCGGTCGGACGATCGGACGATCGGACGGCGAACAAAGTCGGCCGCGTATCCAAGACCCTCGGATAATTTGCTCATTCGCAGGTTCGAAGGAGCGAAGAGCGTTCGTTGCGCGATCCGACGTATCGACGACAAGTGTAACGGTAAACAGTCTTTGAACTTGCATCGAGGTAATTAGCAGGGCATGCGCGCGCGCAAACTGCGTCCCGGGGAGTGACCCCGCGCGAACTTGCGTTAATCGGTTTAACGGTTATCGCCACTTTCCCGAATCCCCCGAGTCCATAGCTTCCAGAGTCCCAGTTCTAGAGTCGCGGAGGAGTCGCGGAGGAGCCGGGGAGGAATGTAGAGTCGTTTTTCCGTTTACCTTTAGAAAACTGTATATTTCGCTACCGTGATACGTATGTAGGTAATGGGTGCGGAGGCCATTTTTATCACAGACCAGGCGGGGGAACGGATTATCGCGCGGTCGACGTCTCATCCTTTGGGGTCGTCTCGGAGCCAGAGGTTTCTCCTTCCCTCTTTGGGTTTTTCCCCCTGAATCGTCACGGATTGGCCGCGCAGCGGCCGACGACGTTGACGCGCCTCGTCCTCGTCACGGCTCGGCAGGCAAACCCGGATCGGTGGACGTTGGCTTCGTCGGCTTCGGTTGGAAGACGGAGAGGCAGAGACAGCCTGAGGAAGTGGCGAGTAGCGCGTGGGGCGTAGCGCATAGCGTGAACCAAAAGTGGTACCTCGAGGGACGACGGAACGTACTTACCGAGAAAGAGGCAGCCCATCGCTAAAAATGCGGCGAGACACTCGACGCCGAGGAGGGCGGAAAAGACCAAGTTGCCCACGACCGCTGCGACGTTTCCGACGGTCGTCAGGATCCCGAGACTCGTGGTCCTGCGTGAAAGAGGGGCGTAACGGTTTACCTGACCGCGACCTTGGCCCGGAACGGGAGAAAAAGATGGGGAGGGGGCGCGTTCGCGTTTACGACGATTTTGAGAGATCTTCTCGCGGCGAAAGGCCCGCTGCTCGTTTGCCAGACATTACCTCAACGGGACAGGAATAACGTGGAGGTTCGCGGCGGTAACGGCATTGCCCGCTATTCTTGCCGTCACGATAATGGCCGCTGCGAGCGTCAGCATGTAAATCGGAGCCTGCGCCCAATTCGCTCCAAAGCTGCTCATCGCCGACACGAGGAGAGCCGCACCTGCAGCGAGAGGCGAAGGATCGTGTTATCGCGCGATCGCGTCGATTCGTCGATCGGGGGAGAGCCTCGAACTCTCTTTTCGGAGGAACTTACCCAGAATGGCTCTCTTCCGTAGCTGGCTGGTGGCGATCAGTCCGACGAGAAACGAAAAGAGAACCGCCGAAGTGGCGATGACGGTCGAATTGAAGTATATGATGGCGTTGACCTTCCACTGAAAGACTCGAGAATAGGGTCGATCGGACGCGTGAGGTCTGGGGGCGAAACTTACCACGAGGCAGACGTCGTCGAAGCCGGGACAGCGAAGATACAGCCTGGCCGGGATTCCTGCCCGCCGATCCAGCATCTGGCACATGGTAGGTGCCGCGGTCTCGTTCCACCTCTCCCCGTCGAAGTTGTTGAGAATGACGAAGAGATGCGGCACCCACAGTCTCATCGTGTTGAAGCTGTGGAAGGAGGCACGGAGGAGATGGGGGTTGTCGCGTCGGCCTCTCTTTGCGCGGGAAACTCACCCCAGCATGGCGGCGAACTGGAGAACGCAGAGAGAAGAAACGGCGGACAGATACGGACGAGAGAAGAGGAGCTTCACGTTGTACCAGTCGCGACGCATCCTCTCCAGACTCTGGCCGATCGTGGGTCGCGCCAGCGCGTCCGGTCTCGGCGCTCGGACGATCTTCACCTGCAAGAGAGATCGACGAGGAGGGAGAACGCGGAAGAATTGGAGCGGCGTCTACCACGGCAACCCAGATCGACCCAGGGGGTGCCTCGCGCGACCCTTACCGGAAACTCGTCGGCCGGCTTTCCCTTGTTCCACGAGTACATCGTTCGGAGGAGCTTGACGGCCCGACCGGTCTTGCCGGCGTCGAGGAGGAACTTTGGACTCTCCGGTAGCGCGCAGGAGGTGACGAGGCCACAGACCGGCACGAGGGAACATATCAGAAGATAGACGCGCCAAGCTGTATACCTTCGACCGAACACCTCCACGTCCCAGGACAGGGGCAGAACCGTGAAGGCGATACCTGGAGAGCGATCGGTCGGCGCGTTTCATCTCTGCCTCGGATTCATTTACCTGCCTGCCTACATTACCTGCCGGCACGATGTTCCCCACGGCGATCAACAGTCCCATCCATCTGCCGAAGGTGGCCCCGTACCTCGTCGAGTGAAATTCGGAGAGATAGGCCATCGTCATCGACAGCGGTCCCCCTGCCCTGCGTCGGTCGAGTCGATAGCGATAATTCCTCGGGGATCGAGTGGAAACGAAGAAACGGCGGAAGAGAGAGAGAGAGAGACAGAGACGAACGGACAGATACTCACAGAACGCCGCTGAGGAACTTGATAAGGAGGAAAACGTAGAAAGAGTCGACGGCGGTGGAGAGGAGGTTGAGAACGGAATCGGCCAAAAGGGCGAGGACGAAGAGGTTCCTCTTGCCGATGCACGGCGTCGCGTAGTCCCAGAGGAAGGAGGTCACCGTCATGGCTGGGCAAGTTGGATCGCGCGTCAGAAGCCGAGACACTCGCGGGACGGTCGATCGATCTCGAAAGAGCGCGAGACTCGGCGAGCAGGGACATCTTACCTACGTAGGGAAATGCCACGAGGACCCCCTTGCGGAAGAAAGTCAGCCCCAGGTCGCACTCGGCCGAAGCGAGGATAAAGGCGCCCGTGGTGACGTCGAAGAGGCCGGCCCAGGCGATCGGAATGACCGCCAGGACGAGGAGGGCGTTAAACTTTCCGTATCCTGCGAACGATCGAGAAGCGTGACAATGAGGAGGAGAACGCACGGAAGAGAGGTAGAGAGAGATAGAGAGACCTGTCGTCGAGATCGCTCCCTGGACGTCGGTCGTTCCGTCGGCATCGTCGGCCGCCGCTAAAAATCGTTAACGGTTTATCGCGCCAAGTGGCATCGACGAACGCATCGCGCGGACGGCGTCGTCGAACGAGCCGTTGCGCAATGCTCGTTACGCAAAGAGGAATCGCCGCTCTCACCGCTGATCGTCGAGATCTTTCCCTGGTCCGGAACGGTACTCGACATCTCCGTCGAAGCGTTTCTCGCCCCCCGGAAGCAACTTCCTCGAAGAATTCGGCCGACGACGCGCATCAGGGAGTCGGCTCGACCTCTCGCCGATTTTTCGCGACGAGAATCTCGATGACGGTCTCGTTGGCGGTCTCGTTGGCGGTCTCGTTGACGGTCTCGTTGACGGTCTCGTTGACGGTCTCGACGGGATCCTCCGGACGAGTCTGCTCTCAGCGAGAAGCAGCGAAACGAAAGACTCTGGGACCGTCGGCGTAACGGCGATCGTCGTCCGAGTTAGACAAACATTTGTACGATAATTAGGAAAGAGCGGCGCGGCGATGCATCTTTTAAACCGATCACGAGCGAGAAGCGGAGCGATCGGGTTTCGGTCACCGGCTGGCTCCCCGTTCGCGAGGCGACTCCTCAATAAAAACGGGTCAAACGATTCAATTGTCGCGCTCTCTCGGCGTCTCGACGACGTCCGATTCCAGCGAAGAGGAGGCAATCGAGCGGCAGCGAGCGCGCGCTCGCCCCCGCGCACCCCGACGCGTCCTCGCGCGATTCTTTCCGATCGAGCGATAACGACTAGATTTCCTTCCTCTTTAACGCCGTCGATCGACGATTCCGCGCGAGCAGTTTCTCGAGTCGGTCGAGATTCGACGACTAAGTTTAGCCAGTCGTCGCGGCGATCACCACGAGGCGCGCCAAAACGCGTTACGACCCGCCAGCATGCGCCGACGTGCGCCAAAGTTACGAGTATTCTCGGCCGGCGATCGCGGAACCGTCGAGTTCGATCTCATCGCGAGATCGGATAATCGGTTCGCGTTTGCGACGCGAGAACGTCGGGATCGGCGTGATCGGTGGAGCCCGTCTCGACGACTCTCCTCGCGGTCGCGCTCACGGTCGCGGTCACGGTCGCGGCCACGTCAGGCAGGTACGGTCGTCGGAACGCGCGATCCGTTCGTTTCGTTCGGCACTGTGAACGCGGAGAGGAGGTTCGACGGCATCGACGAGCTCGGATGGAGGACCGCGTTTCCATCTTTCGCGGGACGAGCGAAGATAAGATAACGACGCGTAGCCGGCGTTTCGTCCGGACGCCGAGCTACCGTCGGACGCGATCGTGGACGCGGCTCTTCTCGCCTTCTTCCTCGCTCTTCGGGGATCTTGGCGCGAGAGCTCTCGGCGATGCCCTCGCGAAGATCGGGAGACCGTGCGCGCCTCGTCGAGGTATCGACCGAGTCGTGGGTGGATCGTCGAAGGCGATCCGGACGCGTCCATCCTCGGGAGGCCGAGACCGCGGGAGAACGCGGAAGCGAAATTCGTAGCGCGATATCGCGTCGGCCGACCGAGTTCCCTCCTTATCTCGATTATCATCGCTACGGGAAGAAAAATGCGTGATCGAGGGGAAGGCGAGATTACGTGAGTCTTCGACGGGAGGCGGAGGGGCGCGAGCCGACTCGACGAATCGGCCGAGGACCGATCCTATTTTCGGCGGAGGGCGGCCGGTTCGCGCGAACGCGCTCTCGATAGCTCGGTAGCGCGTGAAAAATTCTTTCGCGCGGAAACTCGTTCGCTCGATGGAAAACTACCGTAGCCGTCGGAGAGCGAGGTGCGGGACAATATTTGCTGCAAATACGCGTGGGCGTGGCCTAGCCGCACGCGCAGCGCGCTGTCCGCTCCTCTCCCGTCCTCCCTCTTCCCTTCTCGCCCATGCATTCCTGCGACGAGGATTACTTTCCGATCGTCCTAGAAATATTTTACCGATCGCTTCCTCGCTAGATCTCGCTCCCGCTCTCGTGCTCGCGCTCGCTCTGCCAACGGTTTAATCGGTGAAGCGACGTTTTTCCGCGTCGCGGTCCGATCGCGCCCTCCGGCGATCATCTCCCTCGATGACCTCGAAATCCATCGGCTTGGTTAGTTTTGAGAGAGGCAGACGCTCCTCTCTGGCCATTGACGAGCGAGTAACCGCTCACTCGGATCTCTCCGGCTGCTTCGTCCCCCTTCCGGTTTACCCGATTACCGTCGGTTTCGAAGGGCGGCCGCTTTCCCACCCCCGCCCCCCCCCTCTCTCTCTCTCTCTCGCTCCTCCCGTCGCGGTTCCTACCCACTCGCTCGAGTGGCAACTCCCTTAATGAGTTTCTCGGGTATTCGATGCGGAATGCGGGCTCTGTTTAAACTCGTTTTGCTCTCGCGCCACCCTCCCGCCGAATTCTCCCGGTGCCGGCGGATCGCTCGATGCCGTCCCTACGATCCCTTTGGCTCTCGACGAATCCGCGCCCTTTCAATGTGCCGTTGCTCGTAAACTCCGACGGCTTCCGAGCTTCCGAGCTTTTCAGCTTTCCAGCTTTCGAGCTTCGAGATTTTCGAGTCGGCGGATGCTCCGGAGGTTTCGCGAGCGCGCTCCAATCGAAACGTCGGCGTCGCTGCGTTAAATGGAATCGCGATGCCGTCGGCCACGACGGACGAGGTCGCGCTTTCGCCCGTCGACCCGGCGACGTTGCTCCCCCAGGCTCGCGGAAAAGGACTCGACTCCCGGATCGTGGGTCTCGAAAGGTGCGGTTATCGACGAAAGGACGAGGAGACGGAGAGCGGCGTTTGCGCGAGCCGAGCAGAGACGGTCGGCGAAAGTTGGTCGGTGTATGCAAATACGCGAGACCCGGAGGGGTCGACCGCGTCAAAAGCTAATGGCACAAAGATAATCTCGCTGCTCCCCCCGACTCCCGGGCGTCGACCCCTTCGCTTCCACCGGCTGGAGATAATCCGCGATTCGTCGAGGGCCGTCCGCCGATCGGTTTCGACGCGGACCTCGAGCGTCTCTCGTCCGACGGGATCCGCGCGCGCCAGGAGCGATCCGACGGTCGAGACGACCCGGAGGGAGGAGCGCTCGAGCCGAGTTCGGTCTTGGAGCCGATCGGCCGACTTTGGCCGGGAGGAGCCAAGACTCCCCGTTCTCGAGAACGGGGAAGAGCCACGATGCAGCGTCGGGTCGCCGGGCGGACGGAGCCGCTTCCGCGGTAACGAGGCGAGCCGCACGGGGGTGGAGAGAGGCGAGAAGAGCGAAGAAGGTTGCGCGGAAAAGCGGGACGGGGTGGAGAGAAACCAAGAGAGTCCAAACTGTCGGCAAACTGTATTTACCATTGTTGCCTCGAAGCGGCGTTACCTCGCCCTCTCCGCCCAACTTTCGTAACGATCTCGTGGCGTTGTTCGTGCGGTCCTTAAATACGAGGAAACTCGCGGATACCCGAAAGCAGTTGAAGCAAGAGTCCCGTTCTTGCCGGCGCGCCAATTCGCCAACCACCCCCCCGAGAGGACGCTTCGGAAGATCCATCCTCGAGGAGTCGGATCGGTCGAGACGGTTTCTCGCGATCGGTGAGGCAAATTGGAGCGAGGCAGGGGCGGCGGTAGGAGTCGGGCGAGAGGATGGGGGAAGGCAGGGGGGCGGCTGCCGTTTGAAATTCACGCCCCTACTCGTGATATTATCTCCAGACAATAGAATTAGCTGCCATTGAAACGAAGTTATTTCGAGCTACAATGCAGCTCGATCCTACGCATACAAAGTGGCAAAATTTTGGCGGCGTCGGGGATGCCTAGTATCGTTATTAAGTCGGGCCGCGCGTTAATCGAGTTCCGCTTCCGCCCGAAAGCTCCGCGTTTCGGGCGAGAAGGTCTCCCGGTCGGTTGCCCCGATAACCCGAACGATACGAAAAAACGCGGCAGCCGCGAGCCGCGCGAAAATTTGTTCGGCCGACGAGTCGAGAGGAGCCCGGGCAAATTCCGTGCCGCCTCGACGTCCTCGGAGAGTGGCCGATCTGCCTTGGCTATCGAGCTCCTCGGAGCTTGCCGGTCCCTGGCAGGACGAGAAGCAGCGCTCTCGAGGTGTCCGAGGCAACGTAAGCGGACCCACGTTACGTGGACCACCGTTCTGGCCTCGTAGCCGACTCGTCTTCCCGTGGATACGCTCGATCGATAGGGACCGAGACGAGGAGGATCTCGTGGAGTTCGGGAGGAAGAGGGAGAAACGAGTCGAGATGTGCGTAAATGTAACATTTATTCGGCATAAATTATGACGATAGATACACAGATTAGGTGTTAGGTAGATACAAAACGAATTGACTGTAGACAGGACTGTAGTGAAAATACGTGGACGCTCGCGTCGCAGCGCACGGTATCCGCGATCGGTCCGTACCGCTCGACGTCGAGGTTCGTCCTCGGTCGGCGATGCGCTCGGTGCGCTCGATGCGCTCGATGCGCAGGAGGAAACGGCCGCGCGAGGCCTCGCGAGCACTCCCGGGCAGTTCGCGCGACGCGCCGCGAATCGCGCCAACGGACCTTATACAAAATACAGAGTCTCGAGTCTTTTCTTTTCTGAGCAACGATTTCTCGCATCGCGAGCTATACCCTTCTTCGCATCTTCTCTATTACGCTAATCGCGCGACTAGGCGACCAGGATCGCGGGAACCTTACCTCGACCTAACTACGCGCCTCTCTCTTCGCATGTACCTTTGATTTCGTAGGAGCTGCGGTCGACGTACCGTTTTGATTTTCACGCTGAAACGAAAATTTCACCGGCGCCTCTGTGCGCGAGGTGCAGCGTCCAACACCGGACACGGACGAGAGGGCAGACGCGCGACTATAGACGGAGATTCGCTCAAACGATTTCGGCGAGGAAATAAACGCGAAACGCAACGACTTTGCAAAATATCGTATCATTTGTAGCTAAATGCGTCGTCGTAACCTACTTACCTATATTATACATATATTTTTATATAGATATAATGTGTATACATATATATATACATACATATACACACATATACATATACATATATATATATACTTTTTTTTACCGCATCGAATACAATATGAACCGCTTCACGATTAGTTGGGATCACAGCCACAGCTTTGAATACGAATGCACCGTTCGTATTTGTAAAACCAGTAAAGTTATAATCCATTTAGCGATACTCGTAACGTTTAGCGATAATTTTGAGTCGTTCCTACCGATTACGCGCGGGTCTAGGGCTACGTGTCGCTACACATCCACAACAGCGAGAGTCGAACGCGATAGTCGCGGAACAAGGATAGCCGGTAGACTCGGTCTAGACAGGGCGAAAGTGGACTCTACCGTTTCTACCTCTCCCACCTCCCCTACCGATTCTACGGGATCGCGGTACCTCGTCCCGAGGAAGTCGCAACGGACCGAGGATCCGTTTGTCGTTCGCCGCGTCGCCGTGCTCGCGCGTTAGAAAAAATAAAAGTTCCCGGTCGTTCTGAGAGTCGCGACCAAGATTTCGAGCGGCTTCGATCGGCGCGACGGGAAACGAACGGCCAAACGTTTCGCGGTCGATGGAATTCTTCGCGATACTTGGCGCGTTCCGCGACAACGGCGGGGCGACGTGGCTGCCGGGGACGAGGAGGAGGAAGAGGTGGAAGGGGAGGAGGACAACGACGACGACGACGACGACGACGACGACGTCGATCTTTCTACGACAGCTAAGATACATCTCTACTTTAACGATTTCTCTACGGTTCGAGGATATAGCTCCGATCGCTCTCCGGCCCTCTCTTCCGTTGGTCCCAGTCGAGCGAGACCAACGGACAGCCGGCGACGGCGGAGGCGAACGCGGAGACAGTGACTAGAGACCCGTTGAGCGGCCGACCAAGATTGCCGTTGATTTTTCTTGCTTTCGAAGAAAGCTCGCATCTGTGGGTCTGAGCTACGGCTAAGTAGTTAGGAGGGACCATGATATCGGACGTACGTTCGTTTAAATCACCCTAAAAATCTAAATCGATCGTTCGAATGAAAGCAAAGAGCACGAGAAGAGCATCGCGAGACTCTAGAAGAAGCGAGGACGAGGCTCTGAGTTATCGGGCGCGCGACTCTACGGTCTCTGGCCGCGCGCGCCCGATTACGGTTCATCGTTTGTTCTTTACTATTAAACATTTACCATTTACCATTTACCGTTTATCGTTAACCGTTCACCGACGAGCTCGACGGCCCGGGACGTTGAAGCGCGTACTTTCGGCGGAAATCCGACCGGTCTACCAAAAGGCGCCATCGTCCCGCGGAGCTCGACGTTTTACGCGACAAAAGCTATCGGCGGATCGTCTGCGGCTACGGCTACGGCTACAGCTACGGCTACCGATTACGGTTACGGCTACGGCTACGACTAGGGTTATCTCTACAACTACGGCTGCTGATACAGTTACCGCTACGTCTACGTCTACGTCTACGTCTACGTCTACGTTTACGTTTACGTCTACGTCTACGTTTACGTCTAGGTTTACGTCTGCGTCTACGTTTGCGTCTACGTCTACGTCTACCAATATCTCTATGGCTACAGCTGCAGCTATAGCTACGGCTATGGCTACGACTACGGCTAAGGCTACGGCTAAGGCTACGGCTACGGTTACAGCTACGGCTACGACTATGGCTACGGCTACGGCTACGGCTACGGCTACGGCTACGGATACGGCTACGGCTACGGCTACGGCTAAGACCGCGGCTACGGATACAGTTCCAGCTACGGCTGCAAATACCTCTGCGGACACGGCTACGTTAACGTCTATCCCTAAGACCGCCACTACGACTATAACGACAGATCGAACCGCTCTAAAACTAACGACTAGAATCGGCTAGACGAAGCGTTATCTCTGCATCGAGCTAATCTTGAAAGTTTCGTATATATGTAGGCGCGATACTTGAACGTTTCTACGCTAACGTAGCGACTTTCTACTCGGCCCCGGCGAGCCGGGGACCAGCGAGGATCGCGGCGGCGAGATACCCGTTTCGCTGGTGTCCCAGTCGCGGAGAACCGTTAAACCCTGTAACACGTAACATCACTCGTCTAAACGACTGCCGGAATCCCGTCGGAAACGATCGCCTTCGTTTCTCCCGAGACGGGGAATCGGGCGAATCTTCCCCGGCGAGTCGGCGATCAATCGCGGGAAGCGTGGACCGCGCGCGGCAACGATCGGATCGCCATCGATTCCTCCCGCCGACTCTTCGACTCGAAGAGCCGGCGAGACCGACGACGCAGAGGCGGAAACGCGGAGAAGCATAGTAGGCGCAGGGCCGTAGGAGCGTAAAAGCGTAAGAGCGTAGAAGCGGAGAAGCGGAGAAGCGTGGAAGCACAGAAGCGAAGATGCGAAGATGCGCGATGGGCGAGCGGGCCTCCGTCGGTCACGGGACGGCAGTCGATCGCGCGCGACCGATTTCGATCGGGCGAGCAAACGACCGTGCAACTATTTTCTACGTTCGGGACGCGTCGCTCCGCGAGCGAGGTCCTACCTTTTCACAAAAATAAGTATCGCGCGAACCTGCTCCGCTTCGCGACGATCCCGCTGGGAGAGCGACGAAGAGAAAGCTCGCGGGGAGGCCGAGACTAAAACTTGGCGCGCACGATCGATCGCGGAAAGCGAAGAGCGGAAAGCTGTGAGCGGAATGCGGAGTGCGGAATGCGGAATGCGGAAAGCGGAAAGGGAAGAAAGGAGACGTCGATCGCTCGGAAGGGGAATGCCGTTGCGCGCTATAGCCGTCGGAATTTCGGGTTTTGCGCGCTAATTCTTTGACGAAAAATTAGCCCGACCGCCGCCGTTGAGAGCTAACCTTATCGTTAATCGGAGGTAAATCGAGGACTACCCTTGGACGTTTGGTATTTCCGCGCGGGGCGCGCGTCGTGCGTTTCTCTTGTCATTCCCGTCGTGTCCGTCGTATCGGTTTACCTCTCGGTCGACGCCGCTCACCCCGGAACGCCGAGAGGAGAGAAAAAGTCTCCTCCCTTTCCGTGGCTCGCGGCTCTCCTTTCGGCCGTAGATCGCCGGCGGATCTTCTACGTGTAGTGTTCGCAGTCCCCACACTCGGAGAGCGTGGGTGTGGACGGACACTAGGTGGGATTAGGATCCTCGTAGGCCTTTTCGTAGTCCCGCCGGCGGATCACCGCGAAGTGTGTCATCTGGAACGAGTTGGTCTTCTTGCAACCCCGCTCCAGCGTGCCGGTCATGCTGTAACCCATGTTGAAGTCGCTGGACGAGACATTCGACGTCAGGTACAACTGTCGACAGAGAAAAACGGAGAGGTTTCCACGAGGGCGACAAATTTCCTCTCTGGGAGGGATTTCGTCCCCCGAGGAACGGCTCGGGAGGATTCGTGGAGGGGCATACCTTGAAATCGGGATCGCTGGTCATCCTCTTGAAGGAGCCGACGATGTAGAGGGTGCCGGTTCCCGTGTCCACCATCTTCGCTTGAGTGCTGTACCTGCAACGTCGATTAAGCGCGTTACCGTTAACGCGCACTTTGCCTCGGAGAGGGGAAACGACGGGAGGAGAGCGACGAGTTCCGGCTCGTTTCGCCCTTGGCAATTTCAGCGGCCCATCTCGCGACGCCCGGAGGGGCGCGAGAAAATATTCACCTCGACTCGGCCGAACTTTGTAGAGTTCAGCGAGAGAAGCGGAAACAATCGGATAATTCCGAAAATGGGATAGATCGCGCGACAACGACAACGACAAGGGGAACGACAACGGGGACATGGACGACGGCGACAGTGGCAACTGCAACGAGAAGGCAGATAACGTAGTCGTGGAAAGTAACGAAGAGCGGAGCGCAATTGTCCGTCGCGAATGGGCGGCCGAGGAGGATCTAATCTCGACTTAACCTAGACCTAACCCAGACGCACGGGATAGCGGGATAGCGGAATAGCGGAATAGCGGAGTGCCGGTGTGGCGGACTGGCGGAACAGGGATGAAAAGGAGAAAAAAAAGGAGAGCGGCGCAACAAGAAAGGAGCGAATATCATCGTAAACGCGCGCTTTTGTCCCCTGAAAGCTGGGAAGAATAATTAATAAAAGGGAGGGAGCGGGGGGGGGGGGGGAGGAGGAGGAGGAAATGAGAGGAGCGGAAGAGCGGGCAAGAGAGGCGGGACACACGGTGGACGTTTTCGAAGATGAAACGAGACGAGACGAGCAGCAGTCCGCCGCTGTCGGTGACGCGACGGGCTCGTTCCGGAACCGCTTCGACCGACGACGATCGTTAAAAGTTTAAACGGGCCCCGTTGAAGCACGCCGCGGCGCGCCGTTTCCGGCTCCGGATCCGACGGGGCGGCTACGGCCTTTCTCCGAGTCCCTTTGCCGCGCGACGGGAACTTTCGACTCTCGTCCGCTCCTCCCGTTCGCGCCTCCTCTCCTCGGCGTCGTCGGAGCCCAAAGTTCGATCCGCAAGGTACTTTCGGGAGGTGTTGCCCACGGGCTTCCGGAAAGACCGAGCGCGGTTTCCGGCGGAGCACGTCGTCACGAACCGTTGGACGACGCGTTCCTCGATCGATCTTCGGTCCGTTCCTCGACGAGCGTTCCGCCTCGCGAGTTTTCGATAATTACGCGCCGGGGTGAAAAATTTGTTCCACCGCTTCGCTCGAGGCGAGGCAAACCCGATGGAATCTCGAGCGACTTAGCGGCCGAGCGACGATCCTCGAGAGAGGCTCTCCCTTTAACGCGCCGGCGAATAATCGTTGCCCTATCCGTGTTAAACTTGCCCAGAGTTTCACGTTAAATCGACGCGAAATTAAGTCGGAGTTGCAAAAGTGCAGGCGTGAAAGGTTCATTTGGACGCGGAGGTGGTCGGAGGGATTTTAGGAAAGCGCGAATTTCTATCCGCGGAAGAAATCGTCCCCTGTCCCTGCGCGAGGGGCGCGCTCCTCGCCCGACTCGGTCCCGGGTGGAGATCGATCGACGATCCAGCGGCTTACCTTCGGGTTCCGGCGACCTCGACCACCTTGCATCGACTTCGACTCCACCAGAAGGGCGTCAAAGTCCAGTAGGAACTGCTGGCGCTCCTCGCCCAGCCCTCTTCCGGAAACAGAAGCACCTGCGACAAGAGACACGACCGTGCTTTTAGAGCGTGGACCCCCAAAGTGGTCGATATCGACCGGCAGGGATCGACTCCGAGCTGCATGGGGTCCATGTCAGCGAAAAGAAAAATTGCCGGTGCACGAGAGTGGATCCCATTTAAGCGAGTCGTGAGCAAAATTTTTGCTCTCCACGAATGGAATAATCCACGGAACACGGATAGTACCTACGTACTTGCGCGATACTTTCCTACGACGGACATACAAATTGCCTATGAAGCAAATGGTTTTAAAACCCAAATGTTTGTGAAACGCGACGAAGACCTGGAGGTAGATTCGGAAAAGTCGGGGACTCGACGCTTCGATCGTGGGAAAAATTCGAGGTCGACGATGGGACGATCGTCGCTCTCCGCGTCTGGCCACCGACGACCTCTTCCCCTCGCGCATCTTCCACCGTTTCCTTTCTCCCCGTTCCGTCCGTTTCGCTTCGTTTCGTCGACATCCCCGACTCGTGACCCTGTTCTCCGACTCGGCGTTTTGCTTCGTTCTCCGCTCTTCTCGCGCTCTCCCTCTTCCCACCGAACCCCACCGACTTCGGCGCAACGGCTACGCTTAATTGCGTTCTCCGGAAATTGCATTGATACTCGTTAAAATTCCGAAAAGGCCTTCCTCGGGCATGCCGGGAAAAGTGACGCGGGGAGAAGCGGGAAGACGCGGCGGATCGAGCCGGCCCTCCTTCGCGACGACTCTCGGCGGGTTCTCCGGGTGAAATTCCCATCGGACGGGGCCGCGTCGACGACTCTCGGACCGCGGAAGTTTCGCGTATGGACGTCGGAACGAGAGAGCCGCACTCGCGGGAAGCTCGATTCGTTTCGGATCGAGAGATCGAGGGAGAGGCAGGCCGTGATTCGAGCAAGGGGGTTGTTCGCGTTGCCCGCTGCCCGTTGCCGCGTACCGCGTTCCTCGTTTCTCGGAGCTCGTCGGGCTACGGGGATACCGGTTAATCCGATAATCTGATAATCCCCCGCCTCGGTCCATTGCCGCGTCTCCGACCCCTCGTCCGACCGATTCCTCCCCCTTCGTGCCCATTCGGCTCCGAATTTCTCCCTCCCGCGTTCTTTCGCCCGCTTCCTCCTCTGATTCCGCCCGCGCGGCCCTCCGTGCCTTCTTCTCTGGCGCTTGCAATTACGCTGCTCGTCCCTGCCGTGGATTTCCCTCGAATTTCCCGTGGAGCGACGTGCCGACGGTCGGACCCCGGCGTGAGAGCGAGAGGAACGGGAACGGTGCCGTCGGTAGCGTCTAGTCTGGTAAACTGCCAGTCCCTCGACGTCCGTCGTTTAATCCGATAAGCCGATAGGCGCGATCGTCCCCGAACATCGGCGGGCGCATCGAGCATTTGGAAAGTCGGGCGAATTTTCGAGCGATCGGTCGTCCCTGGCGCCCCTACCGCCCTCGTCTTTCGGCCGGGAAAGCCCCGCGACCGCGGAGCGCCGGCTCGCGGAAGCACCGTCGACAATTCCACGAGATGGAATGAAAAATTCCTGCAAATTTCCCGTCCGCGGGAGGCTCCGTTGTTCCGAGAGTCTCGTTCGAGGAGCGTCGCGAGCAATTTCGGAAAGGATTTCCGCCCGTACAAACTTTCCGATCCCTCCGTCGAAATGCTCCGATTCTCATCCCACGTTTCGCTCCGCCCGTTTCCTCTTCCTCTGCGGCTTCCTCCCTCCTGTGCCTCCGACCCCACCGTCCTCCGCGGCTCCCCGCGGTTCTCCCCCTTTCTCCCTTTTGCCGACGTTCGGTCTTCTCGCAGAGGCAGAGGCAGGTAATCAAGAGATACGTCCGATAATAGGAAGGCCCGCTCGATGAGAGAACTGTGCTCGATAGGGCGATAGGGCGGTAGGGCGGTAGGGCGGTAGGGCGATAGGGCGATAGGACACGGTAGTCGAGGTCGGAACGGCGAGTCGGTCGAGCCTCGGGGACGCAAGCTGCCCGCAGCCTCCAGGCGGACCGATCTTTCGAAGACATTTTTCGGAACGAAGGGGCAAAGGTGGCCGCTGGAGAAAACGGTAGCCCGGCCAAAGAGAAATTGGTATTCCGTGCGGCAGATACGAGCCCAGCTTGGCCGGCTGGGACACCTCGCGAGATCCCAGAGATCGCGCCAACACCCGAAGATCGGTGGGACGCGAAGGTCCGGGAAGGTCCGCGAAGCGTTGCGGGAGAACTAATTGGACGGGACGGGACTTAACCCGCCGGCGTAATGGCCTCGTTCGACGAAACGACGGACGATACCTTCTCTCTCGGTCGTTTCGGGAAAACGAGACCGGAGAAGTTTTCCGTTCCACCGAATCCCCCCGAGGAGATAGCACGAGCGTTCCTTCGAGCTCGAATCCCATCCGGGAGTAGTTTTCGCGAGACGGGGCTAACCCGGCTGGCCGCAGGGAGAAAACCGTGGCCCGCATTTTCCCGAGATCGGTTCGATCGAATTCGGGCTCTCGCTCCCCCCCACCGACTTTGTAGACTCCGGACGGCAAATGCCGCCCGCTACCTTCCGAGTCTCGTCCCTCTCGGGAAGCAGCTTCTCGGCCGATGGAGCTTCTCGACTCCCGAATTCGATTCCGATCGATTCGTTGGACGCGTACCGCCGTTCCCCGGCCCACGATCCCCTCTCCGTCCATTTTTTCCATCGACGAGGCAAGAAGCGACCCTCCGCGCTCAATCGTCCCTCTTTCGCCGATCTTCCTCTCGCCGGCGACTCTCCGCGCCGTTTCTTCCTTTCTCCCCGGCCAACGGCGAAGAGGTCTCGTTCGAGGAGGGCAGGTGGAAGCGAGGGGCGCCGATCGCGCGGCTCCGTTTTTCCTCCGTTCTCCCGGTCCCTATCCCGCCCCCTCCGCGCCTCTTACCTCGCGCTCCTTCGCGCCCTCCGAAATCGTCGAATTGATCCTGGGAGAAGCAAGGGCAAGTTCCGACTCGGCGACACGGCGATACCCCCTGCCCCTCCGTCTTTTTCCGATCTACGTCTCGGAGCGTTCGAGAAAAAGACGCGGGAACGATCGTCGGGTTGGATCGCCGGGTCGGAGATGTAGGAGGAGTCGGAGGAGTCGGAGGAGTCGGAGGAGCCGGAGGAGTCGGAGGAGCCGTAGCCGTGGCTCGGCAAAGTCCTGCGACCTACATCAACGAAAGCGAGGATACATTATTACTGGCATCGGAAAGCAAAGCTCCGATGGTACGACGGCCGGAGGGTGTTTCAGGGTCGGTTGCCATGGCAATACGCTGGGACAGCTACGGGGTGCAGCCTGGAATATCCACCCTCTTGCCTCTTTTCCGCGATTCTCTCTCCCCCTCTCTCCCTCTCTCCGAGGGGCTGTCTCTACGTAGCTCTCTCGCTCGTTCTCTCGCTCAACCGACCTCTCGTCCTCGGTTGCCTCTTCTCGTCCCTTTTTCTCTCTCCGTCGTTTCCAGCGTCGCTCCCGTCACGCTCTCTTCCTTTCTCTCCCTCTCTCTCTCTCTCTCTCGCTCGCACGCTCTCTGTCTCTCGGAGCTTTCCTTCCCTCTCCACCGTTCCTGTTTCTCTCTGTGCGAGCATCTGAACGTTTCTCTGGGATTCCCTTTAACGGAGCAAACGTGGCTCCGCTTCTCCGCGACTCCGGCCATCTAATCGTGCAGCTCGCTCGCGCTTTATTTCGTCACGGTGGATTTCATTCGGCGCGCTTTGTTAGGTCGGTGCGCGGTAACGATCGATAATGCGTGAGCAGAGTACGCGGAGAGAAAAAGCATCCGGTTTAGGTGCCGCGGTCGCGCGGCACGTGCTTACGCCGGGAGCGCGAGCGCCTATCGATTCGGCCAATCTAGCCTCTCGTCTTCTCTCTCTCTCTCTCTCATCTCCTCTCATCTCGTCTCGTCGCGTCTCTCTCTCTCATCTCTCAGCGAGAACCCTTTTGCGGGACTCGGAGACCCAAGGTCGGGTCTTTTCTCGAGCTAAACGATATCGAGGGCGCTCGCTCCCAATTTCTTCCCGATTCGGCAACCTTCCCCGCGATCGGATGCCCGGGTCCTCGGCTGCCTGGATACCCGGCTGGACGGTCGTCCACCTAGCCGACCAGCGAACGGGACGAGAAGTTTGTCGTCACGCGAGTCTCGTCTCGGCGGACGTCCTCGTCGAGGCAACGAGCCACCCGAGAGCGCGGTAACCGTCGTCGCCCCCCCCCCCCCCCCGCATCGAGAGCGCGACGCGTTCCGCGGGTCCTCTTCGCTCGTATCGCGAAAAGACCGGCCTCCCCTCGAGATATCTCTGATCGAGCAAACGCCAAGGTCGTCTCCGGGCTCGAAGGTCGAAGAGATCGAACAAAAGTGCGGCCGGCTCGTTCGCCGAGAGAAACAATGGACCCCTCTGTCGAGAGAAGCGTCGCCGAGATACGAGCGACGCCTCTCCCTCCCCTTCCTGTTTTCGAGAAAACCCAGACGTCGCGCCGAGCGAAAATAACGGAAGAGGGACCGCCCGGAGAAGGGGCAAAAGGAACAAGGGTTTCTTCCTTTTTTAACGGCTCGCGTCTCAAAGCGAGCGTCGTTATCTTTATCCGCTTTGCAAAAGTTTCGAGAACGGCGAGTCGTTACGGCGAACCGTAACCGGAGACGGGGAGTTTGCCCCTCTCGGAAGGAGCACCGACGCCGACAACGTAACGCCGAAAAAGAATCGGTCGCGCTTGGAGGCCTCCTCCCGTCGGCCGGGAGGATCGGTGGATATCGTTGGGCGACGTAAGCGGATTTTTACGAGAATCGGAGCAACGCTTCGAGAACGTTCGACGATCGGGATATGACCGCGCAAAAGTCAACGGGTCGTCCCTCTTCTCCCTCGATTTTGCCCGTTCGCCGGAGGGAAAGTCGGAGACCGACGGCGGCCAAAAGACGGGACTTCGAGTGAGGGCTGCGCGGAGGGAACCCCCGAACGGACCCGGGGATACCGATGCACGAGCCCGATGAACGATAACTCGTTCTTATCGAGAAAATATCCCGGATGATACGAAAGAGCTGGGAAACTCGGGGCATTAGCCTAGTTTCGGGATCGTCGCGGATAAGAGGCCCTCTCGTCCACCGCTCTGTCCTTTTTCTCCTCGCTTGTTCGATTCTCCGATTTTCCTGACTGGCACCCCGTCGGTCAGTCCAGCAGCCACCCAGCCAGCCAGGCTGCGTCCGCGGTTCCGCGGCTTCCGGGGTAACCCTTCCCGCGACGACCGGGTGCCGCCGGTAGACGAGCCGCGTCCGCCTAATGGCTATTCAGACTTCTCTCCCGTTGCCAACTCGAAACGGCTCTCCGCTTTCTCACGGTCCTCCGGCGATCGGGCCGGGGAACGTCCTCGCGAACGATCGAGCGAGGGTCATCGATCGGCCCGCAGAGATCGCCGCTCCGTCGTCTCCGAGTCGAGAAGGGAAAACGGAGAGTCGAGGGAGGGTTGGGTGAGGGGTGGTTGAGGGGCGGAGGGCTTACCTTGTTGGGGTATCCGTTGTAGCGCAGCAGCTTCTTGCAACACTTGCCGCGGTTCTCGTAGTAAAACATCTGCACCATCTCCGCGCGATCGGTCGCGGCGCTGACGGTGAAGGGCGCACCGTCGTTGCCGAAGCTCCTCGAGGAGGAGGAGGACGGTTGCTGGAGTTGATGCTGCTGACGGTGGGGTTGGTGCTGCTGGGCCGACGTTTCGCGGCGCCCCAGTGGCACGCACGGGCACCACCCTGAGACCATCACACCGATCGCGATCGAGACTCCACTCGGACGGACCCTCGCGACCCTCGCGAGTCTCGGGGCTTCCCCTACGGCGATCCCTCTCTTCTCCGGGAACCGTTTCTTCTCATCGTCATCGACGGATCCGGCTCTCTTCTCCCGAGGCCTCTCCTTCCGCCTCCGGCACCGCCTCCGCCTCCTCTCTCTCTCTCCGAACACCGGACTCGGCCCCTCGACGGCCCTCTGCCACTTTTCTCCTCGCTAAATACTTTGTCGGATGCTCGCTCGGACGATCGGACCTGGTCTCTTCCTCCTCCTTCTTCTCCGCCGCCTCCACCCTCCGCTTCCCGTTCTCGTTCTCGCCCTCGTCCTCGTCCTCGGCCTCGTCCTCGTCCTCGTTGTCGCCGTTACGACGCTTCGAGCTCGTTAACGGGCCAACGGCGGCGACCTGCCGCCGAGATTCTCGGCGGAAGTATCGGCGATGGACCACCCGTCTCGACGGCTCGATCTGAAAGCAATCGATACCTTTGCCTAGCACGCTACGCAACGTTCGTATTTCTGCTTCCGGGCGCGGATCGCGACCGACCCTCGCGAGATCGGACGGAAGCCGGCCGCGGCCTTCCGTCGGAAACGTGACCACCCCGCGCGCGAGCATCGACGGTGAACACGACGCGCGCGCGATCTCTCGAGGGGGTCGATCGCGGCGCGTCGTTCGAAGGCCGAGCTCGCGACGATGCCCGCTCGCTCGGAGAGTCCCCTCTGTCCCCCGTTTCTCTCGATAAGCTCCGCGATCCCCCACGGATCCGCGATAACCGATCCCCACCTCGCCACCGCCTACGCTCTTCCCTTTGACCTATCGTAAATTCCGACGGCGCGTAAACAGAGGGTTGCGCGTTCTTCCAGCTACTTTCCCCGCTCTGCCTGCCGTTTCTCCGACCGTCCCACCGGTCTTCCTTCTTCGCCTCGAAACCTCGAGTTTCCGCTCCTCGGACGCCTCTCGGCTGCCCGTCTTTCGCGGGCGAGCGATTTGCGGCAGGAAATTTCGCGAGGTCGCGCTCGAGAGCAACGACGCAGCAGCTCCGACGGTCGAGGAACTTTGCGCAAACGAGGCGAACGAAGCTCCTGCGGCGTCCTCGAGAGGATCTTCTGGAAACGAGTTCGGGTCAAATCGGATCGAGTCGTCCGCGACGCTGGACCGACGGCCCGACGGCCCGACGGCCCGACGCCGCGACGTGACGAGAGGAGACGAGAGCAGACGAGAGGATACGAGGTGAGACGAGACATCTCGCAAGAAGACTGGGGACGACGTTGAAAGGTTCCGAAAAATCCAAAGGCGTAGTAGCGCGCTCTCGGCGAGCGAACGTCAGTCGCGAGTGGGTCTCTGGAGCGTGCGGCGCGAAAGATCGGAGACGGAGCAAACGTACCTCCGACGCTGCGGTCCGAGGAGAAAGGTCCCGCGGAGGCTGACGATGCTGACGAGGTTGACGAGGTCGACGGGGTTGACCAGGCGGACGAGGTCGTGGTCTCTCGGCCGATCGAGAAGAGGGAGAGAGAGTCGAAGCGCTGCACGGGTCTCGACCTTTCGACGAACGACACAACCCTGCCTCGCACCGACACGAAAGAGGAGGGCGAAAAGCTTGGAGGGAAAACGCCCCGAGAATCGAAGGAGCATTCGCCGAAGGAGCCGACGGTTCACGGTTGTCGCGCGACGCCGAGGAAAAGCCGAAGAGGAGGACGGTTGAGCGGAGCGGAGAGGAGAAGCGAGGAGGAAAGGAGAGAAGCGTCGAGAAGAGAAGAGGAGAAGTGGCGCGGGCGGCCGTTCGGGCAATCCACGTCCGGATAACGTCGCGTTCGAGGCGGCGGACCAACGCGAACTGAAACGTCTCCGCGACTCGGCGGCTCGTCGGTTCGTCGGCTCGTCGGCCCGTCGGCTCGGCGCGCTTCACGTCGCGCTCGACGACGAGCGGCGCTTCCTTCGTTTCGACGGCGCAGGACCGACTGAACCGACCGAGCCGAACGAGCCGAACGAGCCGAGCCAGACGGGCCAGTCGAGCCAACCGTGTCTCCCTCGACCCTTTCTTCCTTCCCTTTTCTCCCTAGGGCTTCCTCGGCTCTCCTCGGTGCCCCCCTCCTCGCCACCCCCGTTCACTCGCGATATCGGTACGCGCGTAACGCGTTACGTCCTCCGTTTAGCGGTGCGATCTCGAAACGTGACGCGAGACGACGCGAGACGACGGGAGACGACGAGAGACGACGGGAGACGACGCGACCAGCTTCCTCTCGTCGTTGATTCGTTCTCCCTGCGGAACCGCGCACGCGCCCCCATAAATCTCTCCCTGCGACCTCGCGAGCGGCGTTGAGAATTTCCGTCCACGCGCTACGAGCCGCACGCTTCTAGCTGCCGACCCTCTTTCTCTTCCTTCGGCTCGCTCCCTAGCTCGCTTTCTCGCTTACGCGCTTGCCCGCTTTCCGTCTTGCCGCTTCGGAGCGACGGCGGGTCTCCTCGTTGGACGAGCTTCCACGAGCTTTCACGACCGTCCTGTTTCACCGTGCATAGCCGTTTCGCGGGGACGTCGCAGAGACGTTTGGCTCCGCCGCGTCTATCGCGCCACCGGAGAAAGAAGAGGTCTCTCCTCGACGCACCCTCCTCCCCTCTGTGCCGGCTTTCTCCTCGATCTTCGCTTTCCTTCTTCTCCTGCTGCGTTTCTCGGTTGCCTCTCGCGATCCACCGCGATCCACCGGTCGCTCTCCGCGAACATACCCTTCCTCGCCTTTCCGCTCCGATCCAGGGTCGCGGACGACCACGAATCGGCTGGAATCAGCCTCGAGACGAACCCGTTAACGTGACGTCCCTTCCTCCGCTCGGATTCTCCGCGCGGAATCCCCCTTCGAAGGGGAAAGGAATTTTCCCTCTCGCTCTCCTTTCCCGCTATCGCTCCGCGACTAGGGAAGAAATATTTTTTGGAGAACGAGTCCCTCTTCTTCGCCGAGTATCTCGATTTTCTCGCGCGACCGAGAGCACCGCTGGCAAGGCGTCGCTCTTCTCTGAGAATCGAAGGAGGAATTCCTCCGCGAGGAGGAAACGGAGGAGATTCTTCGCTGTACCCGGCGGTATTTACGAGCGCGATTCTCGGGACGCGAAAGTCTTCGGTTCCTCCCCTTCGCGAGTGAATCGCGTCTAAATTATGAAACGCGAGGGCAGAGGCGGTCCGCGCGCCGTCCGGGCATATTCCACTTGGAGCGCGGGACAAGTGAAACAGGGACAAACCAGCCGGACCGCTGGCTGTTGCCGTCGTGCCCGCTGCCGCGTCGCGCGTCCAACGCCGGAGCGCGAAGAATTCCTCGCGATCCCATTATAGCGCGAGAACGCACCGCGCGTTCGTTCCGACATTTTAACCGAAAGATTCGGTCGAAGACGAGAAACGGAGCAACGGAGTCCCGCTTCTATCTTTAGGATCCCGAGGACGACGGTGGACGCCCGTCGCGCTATGCCGTTTGCGGAAAAAAGAAAAAGAGAGTCAAGATTTCGAGGCCTCTCATCGTCGCGATCCATCGAAAGACCGA
Organism: Cerceris ruficornis; assembly: GCA_963989415.1. NCBI lineage: Eukaryota > Metazoa > Arthropoda > Insecta > Hymenoptera > Crabronidae > Cerceris > Cerceris ruficornis. The sequence goes on from OZ022523.1 coordinate 320,332, forward strand.
GGAACTCTCTCGCGGAGTAACGCGGTGGGTTGCGAGGAGCGTCGGCGAACGATCGACGGGAGCGCGGAAAGATCCGTCTCGGCGAGGACGACCTCCTCGCAAACGAGATCGGAAAAGTCGCCGAGTCGGGGGGGGGCGGAGAGAGGAGGAAGAATTTCTACTATCGAGCGACCTCTGCGCGAGTCGATCTCCGATGACTTTTCGGCGATGGTGCACGATAGTCGGCGCTTCCCGAAGAGAAGACCCGTCGCTTCCGAGGTCGAGGTCGACGTCGATGTCCACGTCGACGAAGACGATGACGAGAGCTCGAGGGGCGAGGAAGGGTTGTAGACGGGGAAGGAGGGGGGGGGGGGGCGGAGGTGGAGGAGGGCAAAACGACGATGACGCAATTGTCGTGGGTAAGTACCGTTGGAAGTTAGACAAAGCCTAGGAACCGCACAATGCGTGACAATGCGACGGGGGGCGAGCTTCGGGATTGGTCCGAGGTGGAGGGTGACCGAGGGTGGTCGAAGGTGGACGAGACCCAAGACCGAGTCAGAAGGCTGCCGGCGAAGGAAAAGAGAGTGGAAGAGGAGGAGCGTCGCGGGGGAGAAAGTCGGCGAGTCGGAGAAGAGCGGCCGAGAAGAGAAGCCGGCGGAAGAGACTCGGTTAAGGTTGGGTCAACTCGAGCGGTAACCCGTCTCGTGGCCCGCGGTGTTGCCTCCGTCCGTCTCTGCCTCTCTGCTTCTCTCGTCGTTCCCCGTCCTCCCTCTTGCTCTTACTTCGCGGACGTCTTTACGAGACTCCGTTCGCACCTGGAGCCTGGAGAGCATCGTAAACGTCTCCGACGGGGAGAGGTTCGTCTCGTTCGCCCGAAAAAAGCTGGTCGCCGCCTCGAGCGACTCTCGATTCTCAGCGTGAAAATTGTCACCGCGGATCGGCTCTGTCCTTCCCTCTCGGACGATTCCAAGCACGATCGTTCGAGTTTCCGGATGAAACTTTGACCGAAGCCGCGTATCCCCATCGGCCGGCCGAGGGGAGAGCAACGCGGATGTGGCCTCTCGATCGCTCCGAAACTTACACCTCCAACGATTCCTCGTCGATGTAACGCTACACCTCGACGAGCGTTGCAGGGAGGGGAGCCTCGGCGGACGTCCGCTCTCCGTCTCCTTTTCTCTCCCCGTTCGAGGGTCACCCTCTGCCGTGCGAACGATTCGGCTTCTCCGCGCAATCCGGGGACGATCCGGGGTCGATCCGGGGTCGATCCGAGGGCGACGGAGGGAGCACGGCGGCAATGACGAACGGCTTTCAGGGACTGTCGCCGAGCATGGACAGCTGTCGCCTCGAATCCGCGCCAATCGAGCCTCGAGTCCGGCGACGCGACGCGCCGTTCGCCTACGACCGTCTTCGGCGATCGATGACCGCTGGACGACGATCGATATGAGGAGCTCGAGAATCGTCGTTGAAGGTAAACCTGTTGCCGTCGTTGCTGGCCACGAACGGCCTCGCGCGAAGAGTCGATCGCGGAGAGCCGGGCATTCCGGCGGTCGTCGCTCCTCGCGATCGTAGATCGGCACGATTCTCCGTCGGCCTCGAGGTGCGGGAACTCGGGACGGTTGGCCAGGAGATTGCCGACGCGTCGTATTCCGCGACGGTCTACGTGCAGATTTTCGGGACGGAATAGGTTCGACGTAAAGGAAACACCGACCGACCGAGCGATCCATGAAGCTCGAGCTTCGTCGAGGACGAGGGAAATTTGTTTCGGATGCAACCGAAAAGTGGCTTCCGAGCGATGGAGCGGAAGGAGCGGAAGGAGCGGGAGGAGCGGATGGTGCGGAGGAAGCAAGGACGGAAGGATTGAGGGAGGAAAGTAGGAGAGACGGAGAAGAATGTAGGCGCGAAGGGGGAGAATAGGGTGCAATAGGGCGAGTCGCCTCGTTCAAAGGAACCTCGCGCACTCGTTCTCGAAAAGGAGAGCCTAACGAGCGTATTTACATTCGATAATTAAACGAACGCCCGGCCGGTCCGTTTGTGCCAGCACTCTGGAAAACAAAACTGCGACCCTAACCCGAGGCACGGTCGACGTCTAGGACGATCGAGGCGATGAAACTTTAAAACCCTCGCCCCGCATCGGTGTCTCGAAAGCTTGAATGACCGAGCCGGGAGTCGGGTCTGACTCGGAGCGGGCACGAAATACGGGTCGCATTGTCCTCGCACCCCTGCCGACGAGTCAATGGCTTCGTCGCGGGAACCCGGGTAGTCTCGTCTCGTCGCGTCTCCTCCCGTCTCCTCCCGTCTCCTCCCGTCTCCTCCCGCCCGATCGGAGAGGAATAGGCCGCGACGAAATGGAGGTTAAAGCCGTTGACTCGCGACGACGAGAAAGAAATTTCGTTTCTCTCGGAGAAAATGGCGTTAGAAGAGAGAGCGGAAACTCGGCACCCAGTGGCGGGCTCCGCCGCGCTGGCCCGCGCCTTGCCAAACGAATAAACCTTCGAATGGGAGAAAAAATTGTCGCGGATGCACATCGAGACGAAGAGAGCCAGCCAACCGATGAGCGAATGAGCGAATGAGTGAATGACGGAAGGACGGAACGACGGAACGAGGGATGGGGGAGGCGATGCAGCGCAGTGGAAGGCCATTGGCGGCGATCCAAATTTTCGTAAAACCCCCGCGGGAGAGCTATTTGCCCAAGTTACGACGGAGCGTAGGGTCGATACTCGGTTTCGCCGAGGATATAAGCGGATTTTTTTACACGCGCGATAATTGAAGCGCGTTCATTGTTTCTCGGGCTTTCGAGACCCTTTTATCTCGTTCTCCCTTCGTCGGCTCCTGGCTTTTTCGCAAACAGTCGGCCCGCCAGGGCGAAAAACGAGCGCGTTAATGGCTAAAGAGGGAAGTTCGGGAACTGATAAACCCGGATTTATACATCTCAAGAAAGGGTATAACTTTTATTTTAACTATTTTTTAATATCTTTTGTCGTTTACGACGTACAAGCACGTACCTACATAGAAAAGATGATTGAGGCAAGGGGGTGACATTTCCCCCAAAATTGAAAACGGGCCCAAAGGAATTACAGCCATCTTCTTAGATACGTCTAATTAATATTAAGCAAGGTTTTATCAAAATCGGAGCGTATCAGTTCCCGAACGTCCCTTGCAAGCGGATGCCGCAATTGTGTCCGCAATTTCGAGCATTCTTTCAATTTGCCTTGCACGCGCGGCGTTCCCGTCTTCCGCGCTTCGGATCGATCGATCCCGCGCATTTCTCCTCTCTCGCGTTGGTCGTCGATCGTCGGTCGATGGTCGGTCGGTCGTCGCTCGCCGCTCGCTGCTCGATCCACCGGCTCTTTCATCTCCGTCGATCGACGGCGGCACCGAAAAACCGGCGAGAAACGGTGAGGAGCCGGGAGGAGCCGAGAGGATCGGGAGGAGGTTGGATGTTGGCGGGCACTGTTCGGTTATTATGTTTCGTCGGTTCCCGAACCGCGTTCGGCAACGTTCGCGTAATTGAATTCCGGCCGTTCGGTCGGTCGGTCGCGCATTATCGGGCCGAAGGAGAGGATAGAAAGGATCCTTCCCGGCGCATTGCCCGTGCAAATTGAGCGGAGGCTCCCGTTCAATCTCCTCTGCCCTCTCGGCCCTCTCGGCCCTCTCGACTCGCTCTTCCCTTCTTCCGGTTCGCGAGCGTCTCGTTACGTCGCTTCCGGAGCTCTACCAGCGAACCGCCATCGAACCGCTTACCCTCTTCGTCTTCCCTCTGCTCTCCCGAATTTCGAAGGATCGGGCGTTCGTTCCTACGAGACGACGCTGTCAAAGTTCCAAGAGAGGGAGAATAGACATTCGGCGAAAGCCTCGAAGCGCCGATCCCGCGGCGGCGGCGGCGGTCGCGAAGAATCGGGGCCGTCGGGAGGGCCGAGAGGGTCGGCAGGTGTCCTCGAATATCGTCGGTTATCGTGACAGCGGATCTTGGAACGGAGGATCGGAGGCAAATCCTCCGGTGCTGGAAAGCTTCCAGGATGGAGCTGGATCGGAGCTCGGTCCATAGCGCGATCCTGGTCGCGATCGAGTGGAGTCGAGAGTCGATTCGAGTCGTGGCGAGTCCTTCCCGTTAGATAAAACGGTTTTTGGAAATTCTCGGGGAAAGCTCGTAAGCTCCGGTTTATTCCTAGCTCCGCATCTCCGAATTGCCGGACGCTCCGTGCCATTCCGTTTCATTCGGTTTCATTCGACGTGCGATTTATTGATCCACGCACAATTCTGCCTGGACGAGAGCCTCCGACTCGGCTGGACCAGTGGCGCTCAATTGGGCGCGGGCGGACGCGTCTACGCGCCGATTCCCCGATCCGACTCGGTTCTGGCTCCCACGTACCTAGAGTACCTCCGAGTACCTCCGAGTGTACGGATACCTTCCGGGGGCCTCTGTGCGTCACCGGAGCTCCTCGACCGACGCGTCGGGAGGCCGAAGAGAACCGGGAGAGAACGGGGAGAAGAGAACCTAATCGGTTTTCGCTTCGCGTTAGGATCTCTCCTTCTTTTCCGGATCCCATCTAAATATCGATCAAAGTTAGCGAAGCGCATTATATTTTAATTTTGAAAGGAGGGCTGCGCAGGAGGGACAGAGGAGGGAGAGCGAGCGGGCGGTGGAGAGGGGCCGGCCGATTACGGAACACGGCATGTCCCGGAGCGATCGCGGACTTTTTTCGTTCGCCCGTAAATTTCGACGACGGCAATCGCGAGAAACAGCCCCGAAAGGGGAAGCAACAAAAATTCGACTAGCTCGATGAAGCCATAACTTGCAATTTATTCAAATCTATGCTAATCGGCGACGCGGTCGCCTTCCATTCGAATTAACGTTGAATCGCGCAAAGGGTAATTCACGTCGCGGAACGATGCTCGCGTAGCCCGGAGATCCCCCGAGCGATTTCTCGATTCCGTTCGTCTCGGATCGTCGACGGTGCCCTCTTCTCAGTAAATGGCCAACGTTCGCGAGCTTTATCGAGCAGCCACGTTTCGTGATCGCGACCGAGCGTTTCCATTACGAATTTAAATATTGATTCTCGTCGGTGGAGGCCCTAATGGAATCTCGAAAGCCTGGAAACTGGGCTTCGAAAGGTCGCTCGGTCCTGACCGAGCCGCTGCTCCAAACTCCGGGAAATCGGACCGATCCCGTTCCCCGGCCCTCTTCCACCACTCTCCCGCTGCCGCTATCGTATGGGTCACCGTACTCCTGCCCGCGAGAACTCGCGCTGCAAGCGCATTCGAAATGCCGGATCAAATTTCCCGCTAACGAAGCCAAGTCCGAAGCTGGACCGGGCTATTCGGACCTCCTCCTCCTGCCCTCCCACTCCATCGACGCGATTTCGTTATTAACTTCGGAAATCGCTCGGAATATTTTTCCGGCCGACTGCTCAGCTGGCTTCTCCCCCTTTCCTATCTTTTGACGACTCGATCGTGGAATATCCGATTACGCGAGCGATCTCGCGTCGTCTCCAATAATTTCTACTATCCTCGTCGATACGCGCGTGCCCTTCTCTTCGAAGGAGTCTCGCCCAACCGGCGCTGTTGTTCTCCTTCGACCGCGGAAGATCCCACCGCCGTTCGTATTCGCGCTTATCGTCCGGTTATCGGCCGACGTTTGCGGAAACGCGTAGATCAAGGAGTCGTTGGGGTTTCGGATCGCCGACGACCGAAATCCCATCGAGGCTCCTGCCAGGAAACGGAAGAGAATTCGCGAGGACTGCTCCGGGGGCCGCTTCCCAGCGCGATAGCGCGTGGTCGCGGAGTGGCGGAGTGGTGGCGGGTCGAAACGAAGGAACGACGAAACGGACTACTCGAGAATGGCTCAATTTCAACGCGACCCGATCACGCGTCAGCGTCAATATTTGCTCGCGCTGTGCACGCCGCGCGTCCTCGACGCCCTCGACACCCTCCACGCCCTCGACGCCCTTGATGCCCTCGTCGAGCTCCACCGGCTCGACCGAGTTCGCGAGGTCATCGGCACTTTCGTTCGAGCTCGCGCCGCTCGTTTTGCCCTCGAATTCGCGGAAGGTGAGGAGAGCCTCCTCCGAGAGGGTCGGCGTCGCGACGCGGAGCCGCTCGACGGAGACGACGCCCACCGCGAGCTCCCCGCGATCGCTCGCAGCGGAGAGTCGGAAGCAGAGTCGGAATCGCGGCGGGGACGATTCCGACGACGCCCGGTAGCTCGTAAATACGTTATCGAAAGTTGAGAGCAGCCGAGGGTGGCGAGTCTCGAGGTCGACGAAAGACGACAGAGGCGGGCGATCCGTTCCCTCCGCCTCCCGCTCGAATCGTTCGGCATCCAGCGAACGGTTTGCTCGATCCTTCGAGAGGGATTTCTCTCCGATGCTCCACCGCTGTTTTTCTTGCTTTCCTTCGACAACACCCCGGCATCCAGCGGGGAATTCGGCGATCGGAGTCAACGAAGCGGCAGATATCTCGCCAGCACAGAGGAGACCGTTCGATCGTCTGGTCGAGCGAGACTCTTCGCCGCCCTCTCCCGCGGCCCCTCTCGCTCGCCCGACACTTCTGTCTCCTCTCTCCGGCTTCTTCCGGGTCTCTCCCCTCCCCCCCCCCTCTTTCTCTCTCTCTCTTGCCCGAAAAATTTTAATCGTGAAAGTGGGTTTCGTGGAAAACTTGGGAGAAACGCGGAGGAAATTTGTCATTTGACGGCCTACCCGCGAGAGTATCTTTCGAGATAGAGAGAGAGAGAAAAGTGGAAACGTCGAAGAGGAGAGTCATCGTGAAATTTCAAAGGTTTCTCATTAGGGACACTCGAGAGACAGCGCCGAGTGAATTCCGTCGACGGCCCGACGCCGCGGAACGGAGGCAAAGGAGCTCGCGAAAGTTTCGAGGTCGCGACTTAACCGCTCCTCCTCGTTTATCCGCAGTCTATTGTGTCTTCGGCGACGTCTGTCACGGTCGAGCGAACGCGCTCTCTCGAGAATATCGAAGAAGGTTCCCGATCGTTTTCCCTCCACTCCCCCGTTTCCCCCGATTCATCCAACGACTCCCTCTTCCCGACGGCTCTTCCTCTCCTCCTCGGGGTTCGACGGGGCCCCCGAAAGCCGCGATCGTGCAGCGCCTCTTCTTCTTCCCTCCACCCCTCTCTCGGTGTCCTTCTCCGTCGAGAGTGAGCCTCGCTCCGGAAGCACCGAGGTATCTTCGCGTTTGCGATGGATCCAATCGTTCCTCCGCTCCTTTCGAATGAATTTCGTTCTTCCGCGCGAGTCCATCGGCACGGGGAGAGAGAGAGAGAGACAGGGAGCGCGGATTCCTTTTTTCCAGCGAAGAGAACGACGCAATCGTGGCCGTGACCATGAGCGTGACCATGAGCGTGACCTTGGCCGCGACCGTGCCCGGCCGACGACAACGAGGAGACACGAGGGAAAAATCGGTCGATTTCACGTACCTCCGAAAGGCTACGACGGATCGGAGAATCGTCGGTGGCATCTATATCGCGAGTTGGAATTAGCCGATATCTCGCTCCCACTCGAAAACCCGTCGACCCGATGCGCCCCGGATAATAATGTAATTGGGTAATTCATAGGAGGTAAGCGGTCGTACTCGCACCTGCTAGCCGCTCCATTATCACGGACCACCGGCTTTGTAATGCAAAACCAATTTCCCCCTCCTTCCCTTCTCCCTCCCTTCTCCCTGCTCCCTCTCCGCTGTACCCCCGCACAGAAGCGTTTCTCTATCCTCCGCTTTTCGCTCCTCGCTCCTCGCTCAACCACCCTGGAAACGTCCTATCGCCGCGGAGGAAAGTAAAAACAGGGAATAATAAGGAAGGAAGGAAGGAAGAAAGGAGGGAGGAAGAAACGCGGACCGCCGATACCGATCGATCCGGGAAACCCGCGCCGCACTCGAGGCTTCCCCGATTGTTCCAGGCAATCGGCTTTCCCCTCGCGATCGTCCGATCGCGCTTTCACCAATTCCGCCGATCGAAGCAAACGAACCCCGGGGCCGTTGCCCTCCTGCGTCCTCTCCCGACGATTTTGCCCTCGGGTCGCGCCGATCGCGACGGTACGGCGGAAAAGTCATCGGTTTCCGTCGAAGAAGCGGAACGAGGGATCGGGGGAGAAGCGACGGACGAGAATGAGAACGAGCTACTTGGCACGGTTTAACGTTACGCAACGATCGCTCGAGGTAAAACGGAGGAGGAGGAGGAGGAGGAGGAGGAGGAGGAAGGAGGTGAACAGGGTGAACGGGCAGCTTCCGAGGACGGACGGTAGACCCGCCGAGGGAGTTTCTCGGCGATGAGCGTTAAATTAACCTAGAACCATCTCCGCGATCGTTCTTCTTTCGTCGCACAATCAAACGAGATCGTTTGGCGATATCCGGAGCGATTGGCGTGGTATTTTTCAAAAATTTCGCAGGAGCGGGTGAAAACGCTGCGAGAGCGAGAAGATCGACGTCTCGACTCGGTTGCGGGGCAAAGCGAGACGAGACGAGCCGGGGAACGAAACGGGTCGAAACGTGGCGAGGGGCGAAGCAAACGTTGCCGTAGTCGCGATAAGGGACGATACGTACGTGATCGGAAACGTGGTATCGGCTATCGAATGAGGCGGCTTATCGGCTCGGTCGGACGACGCATCCTTCTTCCGAAAATACCGTCCGCTGACCCCTCGGGGCTAAGGCCGAGCTTTATTTTCCTTCTCGGAGAACCTCTCCAGGGAGAGACGGTATTTTTATTCAAATTTCGTTCGATCCGTTCTCCGACTTCGGCGCAGCCACTCCGGCTCGAATCGTATAATGCGCCTCTCCGAGCAAAGCCCGCCGGCTCTAATGCCTCGAGTTTGTAAATTTATTCTATTTACCGGGGCTCGATCGTCCGCTCTATAAATTCGAATTTTCCTCTTTGAGCTTGCTCGGCGATCGTCGTTGGCTGGCTCGTAGGGCGAGAGGTATTTATTATCTACCCTCTAGGCGTGCTCGAATCAAACGTTCCGTTCTCCTCGATTCTCGTCTCCGATCTCTCCTCGCGACGACCGACCCAGCACGGCGGCACGTAGCCGCATGCCCACGTACCCTCGTACCCACCTTCCACCTACGTTTCTGCACACACGTCGGAAACGAGGGAAGCCGGGCAAGAGGAGAGGAGGTCCAACGATTCTCTCCGAGACTCGCTCGACTAACGGCTCCGCCGTCGGCTTCCGAGAGGGTAGTCGGAAAAGGGCGAGAGGTTTCGCCGACGGCCGAAGGGATAAACGATCCTGATTTACACGAGAGCTGTGCAGAGACTCTTCGGTCTCCGTAGACGTTGGAAGAGGCAGATGAAGGTGAAAGGGTCGGCGGAGGCTCGGGGGGAGTCGGAGGAGAAGCGAAGGAGCGCGGATCGCATATTCCTCGGTTCGCGAATAGACGACACCCGCGGCGGTTTGCCGGTCTACCGGTCTGCCAGTCTGCTCTGTCTACTCGGTTGGCCAGACCGTGGAGATAAGAGCTTCGGGCGTCGATGCCAACGTCCCTGCTGAGTTATCGTCTGCTTGTTTGCCGCCAAGCCGCTCCACGTTTTGCCAAAGGGGTTCGAGGAGGACGAAGAGAGCCGGATACGTCGAGCCAAATCCAGGAGCCAAAGAGGGAGGGATCGGGCAAAGAGAGAGAGAGAGATTCTTTCGCGTCTCCAAGGAGACTTCCTTGCCTTTAGCTCGGGATCGAGATCGACGGTATCGTCGGGTTCGAGGAGCCTCGTCGACGGTAGCCTCGGCTGGAACCGGCTGGTCGAAAAATTGTCCCCGCCCGCGCGACCCAAGTCGAACGATCTTGAAAACGGGGAAAACGGAAGGAGAGCGCGAACGGGGGAAAAAGAATCCGCGACCGTGCGACCTTCCAAAACTGCGAAACTGCAGTCCGAGAAGATTCGTTAATGATTCGCTAACGAGATACGTGCTCGCTCCGTTTTGCCCGAAAAGGAAAGAAAAACCGTCGACTGCCTCGGGAATAACGGAGCAGGTCTCTCCTCTCGAGAGTATCTCGGACTCGACTTTTCTCTTCTCTCTCCTCCCTCCTACTTCCTGCCTCTTACCTCCTATCTCCTACCTCCAACCTCCTCACCTATCTTCGCCGCGCGCCCCATCGACGAACTTTGTCTAGTAGAGTGCGCCCCGTACCCCCGTTTCCTCGATGGAACCTTCCTCGCGAGAATCGCCCTCTGCTCCGTTTCTTCATCTTCGTTCGACGAAAGCGAGTCGACGATCGCGGAGGGAAAATCGGCATCGAGCCACGGTAACCAGACCGAGCGGTCTCGACCGAGACGGAAAACGGGAGCACGAGCCGAGCCGAGGACGCGGCCCCCCCGATCGAGCCGGACGAGGGTGAAAGGGCGGATCCGAGAGACTTTTCTTCGTCGAGAAGCGAGCTACTTTTCTTTCCGAATAGTTTGCTTCCGAACTCCCGTTTACGCGACTCCGGAAAAGCGTTCTCGTGTCGCGACATCGACGAGACCCTCGTCGATTCCACGCCTACGGAGATGTTTCGAAGCTTCGCTCGCTTTTCGTCCAAACATTCTCGACTCGAAAACTCGACGAATTCATCGGGCCGATCTCGGTAAAAGGCCCGGTCGAGGGGCGAATCTACGGAGTCGATCGACGTGCCGGACACGGAGGATCCATGCATTTCAAATATTCCATGTCGTTCCGTGTCGCCCGAACGACGAGCGTCGCTTTTGCCGATCATCGATCGTCCGTCGAGGAACTTGAAATTTCGAACCTATCGTCTCGTGTGTATAGCGGAAAGACGGACTGCCGGGGCGGTAGGAAGGGGCGAAAGAACCGACCATCCATCGTCGGGGACTCTGTGTCAATTACGGAAACCTCTGACTCTTGACGCGGTTCATTAGAATCGCCGACTCTTCACCGTCTTTTTCTCTCGCCTCGGAGAAACGAGAAACGGGAAAGGAGGGACTCCGAGAATCTACCCGGATCTCCCGCAAGGAGACTTAAGAACGCGTCTTTAAGCCGCAACTGGTCGGTTTTTTCCCAGTTTCCGTCCCCGCGGCTCCTTCCGCTCCCCCTGCTCCTTCCGCTTCCTGCTCGGCGCTCTTTAAGCGGTCTAAAATATGGCGGAACTTTTGAGCCAACGACGAGCACCGTGGACTTTCTTTCCGCGGCTCGGCCGTCGGAGAATCCTCTGCCCTCCCCCCCCCCCCCCCGGCTTCTCCGTGTCTTTTCGTCCCCTTCCTCCCTCGAGAGTCGACCATTTTGCGTCTCATGGAGAGATATAAATTCTTCGAAGGAGCTTAGAGTCCTCCGACGTCCGACGTGCAAGTTGTACCGTCGCGACGCGTCGGGAGCAAGAAGCGAGTCGCGACCCCCTTCGTTGTCGATTCGCGTAGCTGCCCTCGCGAAAAAATACTCTTACAATTAGTTGCGCGCGGTGCACATCTTCGACGTTTCTTCCGCCCCACGTTTCCCGGCGATCGAGCGAAAACGTTGCCACGACCGATCCCACTTTCACCCGTTTCTCCGTAACTTTCTTCCAAAACGATACGGTTGCCGGAAACCTTGATCTCTCAACGATTCCCTCTGCGAGCCGCGAAGCTCGTACTCCCCTGGATACGTGTCCGTGCGTGCTTTGAAATCGAGAGGACAGCCTTCTTGAGAAACGGCGTCGCTTCTGCGTTCGCCCTTACCGATCGGCGAAAAACGCTCGGCGGAGCTGGCCACGGGATCTTTCCGAGCGAGCCGTCCGTCCTGCCCGTTGGACGCGATCGATAGATATTGGAAGGAATCGGATCCTCACCCGAAAGAAAACGATTCCCACCGAACCCAGAGGTAGACAATTTGAGCGCCCGACCGTCGATCCATCGGATCGGTGAAGACATCGCGCGATCTTTGCGTTTTTCCCGTCTTCCAAATCTCCTTCTTGGCCGACGGGATACACTTTAACCGCGTTTCTAGTAAATTCGTGGTTCGATAAAGCTCACATTTCGTAATATTAATGTCGTTCTCTTGCCCATCCTTCGGTCAGGTTTAAGTATGGGTACAAGAAAAAGAACGAGCCATCTAGGAAACCGCGGAGAACTAAATTCCACTCGCACAATTAGTAGAGAGGATAGAGCCCTAGGCCTGCTTAGGCCCTCTGGCTCGCTCCGGTGCTCGACGGTGTGCGTCCTGGTTACGGTGCTTACGGTGGCCACGATGGTTACGGTGACTACCGTCTTCTACCAACCAACGCCCAGCGAATGACGTCAGAGAAAGCGTATGCAAGTTAGAATGAGTTGGAGCGCCGACGTGCGTTAATCGATCCGCGTTCGATCCCAAGCCGACGAGCCCAAATGGCATTCGATAAAACGATCGCGTGTGTACTCGGTTCGTTGTTGTTATTTGCGGTGATAGGTAAAATGTCTTCTTCTCGCGAGGCGTCGTTCGTTTTTCGTTCGTCCTCGTCTCTGTCATCTACTCAAATACGATAACGTGGAGATGCGAGAATCGGGTGTCACCATTTTATACGTTGTATTTTGTTTGCGCGCGATCGGACAAATGTCACTTTTATCGACGAAACGATCGAGAAAATGATCGGAACTGTCGTAGCTGGAAGAACAACGGCAAAGGTTGTTCGCACAACGAACGGACGAACGAACAAACGGAGTGTATCGGTCGAACGCAGTTTTAGGTTAGGCGCAACGATCCGATCAAAGTGCTCACCACCGGTGTGAATTTTAGGAACGGAAGCGATCCGATGTTACCAATGCAGCAGCGACACGGATCCCAAGGGAGAGGACTTGTGCGGGGCGTATCAGAAATTTGACAAGGACAAAAATATCGCGGTGGAGTGCACCAGCGAGGAATCTCACATGCCTGGCACGTTTTGCGTCAAGGTGGTCCAACAGAGTCCCCGTGGCTTTATCTGTAAGTTCCGAGGATGGTCGTAAACGTTCCCATGTATTGCCGTCGATCGCGGAAACGTTCAAACGACGATTTCGACGATTTTGCGTTTCTCGAGTAGTTTGCGAAAATTCATCGTGTTTATTGTTTCCCGTGACGCTTTCAGGGGACGGTAGATGGCGACAGGTTATTCGCCGATGCGCCTCCGTGGCAAATACCGGAGTTACGGGGGTTTGTACCTGGGGCGTCCATGAAAACGGTGTTTACTGGGAGGAGTGTTCCTGCGCGGAAGACTCGTGTAACGGAGCATCCACGCTGCCGTTGTCGGCGAGGACGATGCTTTTCCTCCTCGGTATTTCCATCTCGGTATTTTACTTCCGGTAGACCGTCCAAAAGTCGTCTCGTCGAAAGTTTTTGCCGTATCTCGGAGGAAGAAGTATCTCCGATAAGCTGCTATGGCATACGTATAGTACAATTTTATACTCTATTTGTATTTGCATTTGTATTTCTTGTGTATCATCAAATGCGCAATAAGAATATTCCGTCCATCTTGCTTAGGACTGTTACATTTTTATATCAAATATAGGAAATATGATAAAATGAAGGTGAGCCTCATTCGACACGATATCTGTGCATTCGCATTCCTCTAGAGAACAACGCGAGGAAGACTAATCGTGCGTTCCCGCGCGCTTCACCCGCGATTGAAATGCCCGGCGAAGACTATCCGCTAAGTACAAAAATTCAGCCGCCGGGAATATCCCGGTCGAAAGTTAATTGCGTCGCATGACCGTTTCTACGGTTTCTACATCTGCGAGAAAGAACGAAAGAGATACCATACGCATGGTGTAACGTTTTTCATTCAAAAGCGATTATCGATACGTTAAACTCGAATGTCTTTTAGTTCGGACGATATCGTCGATCCTGTTTGCCGCGGGAAACTTTCGCGTTGAATTTCGTTGGTAAGCGATCGGCCCGTTCCGTACGCGTTTTCAGGTAGCGTAAACTGTCTAAACTCAAATGACTAGAGATGGCGTGGAATGCTACTCTGCGAGCGAATCACGAGCGATTGGATCACGGTCGTTCACGATTGCGTTGATTTTTCCACAGTGATTTGTGATTTTTTACACACGAAATTCGGCGATATCGCTGCTTCCCACAAATAATAACATGAAACATTTGTTAGCCTCGTTAGATCTGGGTTAGGTTCGGTACGTTCTACGCGCGAATATGCGATCTGCGCATGCCTCCGCTCTCTGTTCTAGCTTCGTTCTATGAGTTTGTTCTTTCCCTCTTCCCACGGAAAGGGCAAGAAAACGAATCGAAGGATATCGAGGTCGTGTGGTATCTTCTTGAAGAGATATCGAAAGTGACAAGGGCAGAAGATTGAATTTCCGTGGATAACTTGAAACATATCGTCCGAGTATCGAATCGGGTTCAACGAAGAACGGTGTAAACAATGAATGTTGCGGATGGGGTCGGCTACACGCGATCAGAGGTTTTCGTGCTCGTGGCGAGAGTGTCTTTCGTTGCAGCAGTTGGATTTTTTAGTATGAAATGGATTATGAAGCAACTCGATCCAACGAACAGTGCAAAGAAAAAAGCCAGGAAAAAGGTGCGGATGACAATCGTTGCACGTTTCTCAAGTCCGGTGCTTACATAACCTACTGAAATCACTGATCGTGGAAAATCACTATATCCGTATACACCATAGACAAAACAATACGCTGTCTTAGCTTTATCCCTACCTTACAAAAGTCATTGAATCATTGATTTTTTAGGCATGCGAGCAACTACGAAAATTAGCCAAAACGGACAATTTGCTACAGACTATAGACATGGATCAGTTGTCCGATTACGAGATGATGATTGCCAGTCACATAGTCGATCCCAAAGACATTAAAGTTTCATGGAAAAATATTGCTGGCTTGGAAAATGTCATCCAAGAACTTAAAGAAACCGTTATATTGCCTATCCAAAGGAAAGAACTGTTCGAAGACTCACAGTTGACGCAAGCACCGAAGGTAGCCGACGATAAGCTTCGCCGCCGTACGCGAGCTCCCCGCCTAACAAAGACCTTATTTCTAGGGTGTACTGTTGCACGGACCACCCGGTTGTGGTAAAACGATGATCGCTAAGGCTACTGCCAAAGAAACTAGAACGTGTTTTATTAATTTAGATGTGAGCATTCTAACCGATAAATGGTACGGAGAGAGTCAAAAATTAACCGCGGCTGTGTTTTCTCTGGCTGTGAAACTTCAACCTTGTATCATATTCATCGACGAGATAGGTGCGATATCGATGTAACGGGGCAATTCATATTTTATGCTAGCTGTTTACGCAGCTGGCTTACAAATCAAGTGATCCTCTTACATTCTCTTTCCTCTTATTATAGATGCATTTTTAAGAGCACGTAATTCACAGGATCACGAAGCGACGGCAATGATGAAGGCGCAATTCATGTCTCTGTGGGACGGATTAATTACCGATCCTTCTTGTACCGTAATTATAATGGGTGCTACCAACCGGCCTCAGGATTTGGATAGAGCGATTCTTAGGCGTATGCCGGCTACGTTTCACATCGGTTTACCAGTAAATAATTTTTCTGCGAATCTGTGTGACGTCGAACTTAAGAAAACACTGAGGATAAACGACCTTATCGATCATACTTCTTTACCGTTTTTACGTTTGCTAGTTAACGAATTCTTCACGAGCGAAACATCTTTTACAGAGCGAACAACAGCGAATGCAAGTTTTGCAGTTAATATTGCAAAACGAACCTATAGCTGACAATGTGGATACGGCGGCATTAGCAAGAATGACGGAGGGCTTTTCTGGTTCCGACTTGCAAGAGCTTTGCAGAAACGCGTCGGTTTATCGTGTTCGAGATTATCTCCGTAGTCATACACAGTAAATATTCTTTGCAAGTCTATATCAATCGTGATTTAGTGGGTCGACCTTCCGTTATCGTTGGTCATATCGTTTTAGGGACGGAAATGCTGGCACGGACGACGAGGAATATCACGATGCTGTGCGACCTATCACGATGAAAGATCTCGTTACGTCCTACAAAAAAATGAAAACATCCAAGTTACATACGGGAATTCTTTCCACAGTTAAAATAGATCTCGATTAGGGAAAGAAACATCGGTCGCTACTTTGTTTCGAACTTCTTACATTCACTGTTTTTCGTTACACTTTCGGAACAGTGAAGAGAAAAATATTGCAGGTTTTGTTCACAGAATGCTTAATTTTGACATTTTGTATTGTACTTTTCTTTGTTTTAAGTGTAAATTAAGCTGATTTCAAACTTCATACCAAACGCGCAACTTACAATTTCGAGGGTGTCTCTGCACGGGGGGACGAATAAACTTGATACGTGACTGTATGTACTATAAAATTGCGATTTTTTCCGTGCCGTCATCATTGAAAAAATTCACCGCTATTGCGCCGATGGCATTGTGGCGTTTCGAAAAATTGTACCTTTTCATTCCATCGATATAACATCACGTCTGTGGGTAAAATTAAACGGAAAATCTTCCAGTATCGTTGTTAAGAACCACACTTGTAATATATGCATATTTCTTTTCTTAGATATTTCTTAGAATACGTTGTCTTACACTCGAAGTTCCTGAACGTCACGTATGAGATATTTTCTACATTTAGTTTGCAAAGATACGGGGTAGTCGTTGAGCGTTTTAAGGTATCAGGATCTGGCAAGCGGTTCGGATATTATCGGTCGTTACTGTTTAAACTGTATCATATTTTTGAAAACTCTACGAATCGTTACATGACAACTAACACGCTGCGTAACTCGTCTCGATCGGTTCGATGATAATTCGTAACATCGACAACGTATCGTTCGATGCTTTGTTCGCGATCCTTTCATATCATGTCCCTTGATTTCTCGTAATTTACCGACACTCATGGAATACCACGATGTTGACACTTAACGGACGGGTAGCGTACATTAACGTCTTTGCTTAAATTTTCATTGCGCTGCATCAGTCTTTTTTTCTTTTCTTCATTATTATGCTCACTGGGTGTTTTCTTGTTACCATGAAATATAGTAGTACATATATGTCAAACCTACAGTGCACTTTTGCCTTTTAGCTAGCATTTTTTACTTTTTTTATAATCGTGGAAATGGCAAGCACG
Source organism: Cerceris ruficornis (assembly GCA_963989415.1). NCBI lineage: Eukaryota > Metazoa > Arthropoda > Insecta > Hymenoptera > Crabronidae > Cerceris > Cerceris ruficornis. Next base: position 337,311 of record OZ022523.1, read on the forward strand.
AAGAAGTTTTCTGTGCAAAAGAATGAAACGCAAATAAGTAAGTTTCTAAAATTTCATTAAGAGCAGTGTTGATTTAATAAAAATGCAACGCTTTAAAGCCGTATATGCATATTTAATACTCACAAAAGACGCGCGAAAATCGAGAAAGATAGAGAAAGAACAACTCATCCGTTAAGTGTTGAGGTAGAAATAATTGATCTAGACGCTTCTTTGTGTAGTTTATATATGAAAGTGTCCATTCGGAAACATCGAGTACTAGTTCCGTTAAATATTATATTAATTCAGACGACGATCGAGTAATATAATACGCAACAATGTAAATAATAATATCTACGTTAAGAATGAAAATAAGAAAGCCAGTATCTTGGAAACGTATTGAGTTAGTTTGTTTTAATTGGCATGCTTGCTACATAAGAAGGAGATTGTTGACAAAGTCACAGCCCTAATTTTGAGTAAAGTACTTTTGTTCTCGTTCAGAACCCGAATAACGAAACGAAATTCGTAAATGGAAACGAATCATGTCGGTGCTTGTAATCGATGGAAGGTTCGCTTATGTCGTAAATGTTCCGAAAATCAACCTGGCGGTAACGCGGGAATATTTTCCCCGTCCCGCGTTTCGGTAATTATCTAAAGCGATGAGATTAGATCGAAGAGATTCTTACGTTTGATATCCAATGGTCGAGTCGACGCAAAAATGGAGTTTCACGGTGAATAAGACGATACGGAGAAAGAGATCTTAAAGACAACTCGACCGGTGAAAAGGTGAATTCTCATCGATTACGCGCGTTTCGCGTGGAAAGGAGTTTTCGGAGGCATCGGGCCTTGACGGGCCGTAGTAGCGGAGAGAGAGAGAGGGGGTGATGGATAGAAGACGAGTCCGATGAGTACGCGATGATCGGGAGCACGCTCAGCGAGAGGAAAGGAAGAGAGGAGAAATAGTGGAAAAAGGGAGGACGCATGCGCGGAAGCGTAGATACCAACGGAGCGCCTCAATCGGCAACAAACTACGGCGAAAGTTTCCGGGAATGAACTTCTAGGAAGACAAAGCATCTACTAGCCTCTAGCCTCTAGCCTTTGGTCTCTACTGGTCTCTACCCTCTACCATCATTCTCTACCCTCTACCCTCTATCCTCTATCCTCTATCCTCCCTCTCTGGTCGTTGCTTACTGGGGTAATACCGTAGAGTCGGCAGCGCTCCCGAAGAGAAGAGAAACGAAGGGAAGGGACGGGTAGGCTTGGGAAGGGAAGGGAAGGGAAGGGAACGGAAGAGAAGAGAAGAGAAGAGAAACGAAGAGAAACGAGGAGAAAAGTATTTTCTCGCGTGCAGAGGTAAACGCAGTGCTCAGCGGCGGCCGAGCAAAGCCACCGATCGACGAGGAAGGCGTCACTGTGAATGGCGCTCTTGGTGAAAAAGGTGGCTGCGCGAGACTTTCGATTTCACATCGCTCCTAGACCGTGCTTGAGATGGACGTTAGGAGAAGTACTTCTGTTTGCTAATTAAGATCAACTTATTGCACGTTTTCCCAATCGGTTTCGTTGCTATCTGCTCGATCGAAACATGCGAGCGAACGCAGAGAGGAGGGCAACGGCAAAGGCAACGGCAACGGCAACGACAACGGCAACGGCCGGATTCCGGCAGAAGCGTCCGTAAAGTTCTTCGTCGCATCGGAACGTTCGTGCGTCGAGTAAACGGCTCTAAACGACCGTGAACGACCGTAGATGACCGTCCTGCAACACCTGCGGTGCATGATTCTTATGCATTGTTGGTGAGTGTGCGTGCGCGTACGCATACGCGATATATCTACGTGCTGCTGTCGCTGCTGCTGCTACTACCGATACTGATACCGATACCGATACCGATACTGCAACTGCTACTGCTGCTGCCACTGTCGCCGCCTCCACCAGCGCTGCTGGTGCCGTTGGTGCTTCGTGTTTCTACCTACGGCGAGGAAGCAAGGATGCGACGTAGAGATTTCTCCCGTTACTCGCGAACCTATGTGTGAATATGTGCGTCCGATGCATCTCTGCGGCGTTACGTGCGCGACGTACCGCTCTACCTTGACGATAGAACGCGATCGAACCAGTGTTACGATTCTGACACGATGACACGAGCGTGCCAATGAAACGTGGTTCCTCCGCGGACCGGGATCAATTTTACATTTTACCGTCGTCCGTTGCAGCCGCTTCCTTCTCTCCTCGGAACGATCGTTCGGAACTCGTCGATCGAGAGAAGATCGTTGATCGAGCAAAAATTATTCGCTCTTCGGTTTTCTTCGAGAGATCTTGGAATCGAATAACGTAGAACGTTAAGCGTAAGAGGGAGTGCCGTTAAACGCGCTCACGAATATGTACCGAAACTGTCTCGTTCGACTTTGCGTTACAAACGAAAAGAGATCGTTGTCTCTCTCGACGTTGGAAAGTAGCGTTATCGCCTATCGAACGATTCCTTCAAAATTCGTCGACGACGCACGACAGACGAATGCTCGGTCAAGAAGTGAGCAAATTGTGTATCAGTGGGACTTTGCTTGAAAATGTATCGCGGTGTTTTAAGTGGCCTCTGCGTTATATCGCGAACGGTGCTGCTTAACCTAACCTCATGTCGACGCTTCTATATGGCGTTTTCGTGCGAGCTATGATCTCTCGATAGCGAACTCGAAACGAACGAAAATCGAGATTTTCTTACGGTCTTTTTCTTTTCTTTTCCACGTCGCGCCTAGGTCTTATCCGCTTTACCGTATATTTGTAATTTACCGCGAAGCCCGAGATTTTTTAAGAGATAGTATTTCCATGAATATTACAAGCGCTTCTAACCAATAATACTGTCCGTATCGTTGCGTCGCGGGAAAATTGATTTGACGTAAACCGTCCCTTGTTTCACCCGGATGACATTTCGTCGATCGCTACCCTTCGGTTCTCCTCGTCGAGCGCAATATTCCTGCCAATGATCATCATTGGAACGATGCGATTCTGGGCAATAGCAACTATACGTTTGCAAGCGTGAGACAAAGTTATGCACGTACAAGCACCGTGTTCCTCATGGTCGACGATCGACCGTTGAATCTTCCCTTCTCCGCGGTTATGGCGGTGGGGTGTCACGTTTCATTCCCAACGTCATCTACGCGACAAACTTAACCGGTGTTTTGGAAGCTCGCGAGGAACTTTCCGCTACACCGTTCTTTGTACGACTAGTGTCTGTGCGTGTCTGGTGTCGTGCGACGTGTTTCTATCGGCGAGTTATCAAGACAGCGGGGATAGTAATTTGGAGGTACCGTCGTATCTGCTATGGTTACGACGATGCTCACGATAAGTTACGATAGAGCGGCAGAGCATCGAAAATACAAATAAATGCCCGACGAGATGGGTAACGAAGAGAACGCATGCTCTGGGAATTGATGGGTATATGCTTTTCCTGCAGGAGACCTACAGGCAGCAGGCTGAATAATAAAATCTCGGAGCACATCTCAGCCTCGGTAACACCCCTCCATGTTTGTCCGGAGGAACAAAGAGGACCAGAACCGGGCACGTGCGACGCCTCGGCTCCCGAGCCGCAGGTAAGTCGAACGAACTGCATTTAAACGTTGTGGCAGGGGTATAGGTCCGTTCTCGGAATTGACACGATCGTTACTTTTCTCCGCACAGGCAAAAATATCGCTCGAAAAGCAGGAAGCCGTGGAAGGGGCCGTCAACGAAGAAACTGGAATCGGAATATTCGGAGTCGAGTTAGGAGATCCAAGGCGCAGTCTGCCGAGTATGGCCAATACCATTAGTAACATGAAGATGACCAACCCCATAAAGGGGCTCGTCAGCAAACGAAGAAAACGTTTTACGGAAGATGGTTTCGATCTCGATCTCACGTGTATCCTTTTTGTAGTATCCCGCTGGTATAATCGTAGATCATATATATATATATTTTGTTTCCCCTGTTACTTCGGGCTCGGCACGAACAGCGTTCGCGTTAAATAACGAATAATACACCGCGCGTCGTCGACCTTCGAACTCGTGGTCCTCGTTGTCGAAAAGATAAGCATCGATGTGTTTCCTTAATCGGCCATTCGGTACGTACGCAGATATCAGAGGCAATTTAATAGCCATGGGTTTTCCTGCGGAAAAGTTGGAAGGAGTGTATAGAAACCATATAGACGACGTCGCGAAGCTGCTGGAATCTAAACACAAGGATCATTATAAGATATACAACCTGTAAGTTTCGTAGCTTTGTATATTCGTGCTCTTCGCACGAAGCTTACCACCATTCCCTACTCGTGTCGTCGAACGTCGCGTCAAAGTTTTTTCGATCGATGTTTGAGTCGGTCATTGGATCGTTCCGGGAGAAACGAGAAGGAACGAACGAACGTGCACGGGAGCCATTAAACGAATATCGATTTTTCAGATGTTCGGAGAGATCTTACGACTTTAAGAAGTTTAAGGAGAGGGTAGCCACTTACGCGTTCGACGATCATAATCCACCGATGCTGGAGCAGATCAAACCATTCTGCGAGGACGTACACACGTGGCTTTCCGGGCACAAGGAGAACGTGGCGGTAGTTCACTGTAAAGCGGGCAAAGGCCGAACCGGCGTGATGGTTTCTTGCTACCTTCTTCACAGCAAACAATTTCCCACTGCCACGGAAGCGCTCAACTATTATGGAACTAAAAGAACGCACGATAGGTAAAGGACGCCGTTTGGGACGATAATCGGAGAATTGGCGTTATTCGGGTTAGAGGGCCCGGAAACGAGCCGCAGTTTTGCCTCTGACTCACCGTCGTCGTCGTTGTCGTCGTTGTTGCAGGAAAGGCGTGACGATCCCTTCTCAGAGGAGATACGTGGGCTACTACGCGAATCTCGTCCACGATGGTCTGAATTACCAACCGGTCACGTTGTTGCTACGAAAAATCCAGCTGGATCCAGTGCCGAATTTTAAGGGGGGCGAAGGCTGTAAGAACCGAAGACGTATTGTTTGGCAACGCCCGCCAACCCGTGGGATCGTTCTATCGCGTTACGTACGGTTTTCCGTTTCAGATCTGCATTGCGTGATATCCGAGGCGAACAAGAGGATATTTAGTTCGGAAGTGGTGGAAGTGAGGAAAGGAATGCTCGCGGTTTGCATTCCCCTGCAGCACAGCGTTGCGCTAACGGGAGATATACGGGTAGATTTCTTTCACAGGCCGAAAATGAAACGGAAGGTATGTACCGAAAGGAGCAATAGGAGCGATGCGCGCGAGCGATTGACCGTGGTGAGTGAGAATCTTTGTCCTTTCGTTGTCAGGAGAAGATGTTTCATCTTTGGTTCAACACGTTTTTCGTGCGGGATTACTTGCCGCCGGAATACGACAACGGAGAACTGCCGGTCGAACGTTCGACGAGGGCATTGAGTTGCGACGGGACGACGATGGAATTGCCGATGGTGATGTCGCACGCTAAGCCCAGAGCAGGATCGTTGGCGAGCCTCGGGCCCATGCCGCCCACTCTCGTTCTCAGTATAGACAAGTGGGGCCTGGACGACGCGCACAAGGACAAACATCACAAGGTGTACAGTGCAGATTTTAAAGTAGGTTCATTCGATTTTCACTCCGACGGGATCCCCTCTTCCATTACGGGGTGACGCCTCGTACAACAACGTAGCGATCTCTCGACGGACTTTTCGGACGATGTCGTCGACGATACGTTTCATGTGCCCGCATACCTTGGAATCTTGCAGGTTAGCTTATTTATGCATCGAATGGGTGGTAGCATGTCGTCGGCCGTGCCAGCGACGACAAATAGAACGGGCGAGGGTATACAGATAGGAATGGGAGGACAAGAAACGCCCAGTGAATCGAGCGAAGCGGACAGCAGCGAATGCGACACGACCGGCGATACTACGGGGGACGAGGATGGGGAATCCGGTGAGTCCTCTGCATCTCTGGTGGTGAATCACCAACCTCTTACACCCAGCAGTAGCCATCCTCGTACACACCTTAATACCCACCAAAGAGTCAGTCTCAGAGACAGCGCGAAGGGTTTGCTCTCGCGCGGAGAGAAAAGTAGAAGTAGTCATCGGAAAAGCATCGGTTCTGCGAAACGTCCTTCGGCGTTTATACGTTCGGCCACCTTGGACACGTAGCTTCGTCTCTCGTATTTTTGTACTTAACCGCGCCCAAACGAACGAACAAACGTCGAAGCACTCTTTAAATCTAGTTCTCGAACCTGCCATCGAAGCTCCGCCCGATCCCATCGGCGGCCGCGACGTGCCTACGGAGACTTCGTTTCGGGGTAGCTTTCGAGCGTACCAATCGTTCGATGAATGTCGATCGGCAAGCGAGGGTAAGACAGGAGGTAGGGGACGCATTTTCCCTCGTCACGCTTACCCTGCAACTACCGCGTTTGCGCCCCCCGTCCTTGGAGTGTCTTCTTTTTCCTTTTCACCCGCAAATCGATGCTCCGTTATTTGAACGTTACAACGTACGATCGATCTTACCTTTTCTAAGCTATTTAAACGGAAGAAACTTACGGATGAGGAATTTTCTCGAATGAAACAAAGAAGAAAGAATCGAACGAACGAACGAACGAACGAACGAACGAACGAGCGAACGAGCGAGCGAGCGAACGAGCGGTCGTTGATAGCTCGTCGCGTGTACATATTGGCTTCGCTTTTCTTTGGGTATCGAGTATCGAATATTGGGTATTTATTAGGAATCGTCGATCTACTTTTCCTGCAAACTTGGATCATTCTGCTGTTTTTCTTTCTGCGCGATCGTGGATCTTCATCGAACGAACAATCGCACCGTTGCTCGAATCTTGAGAAATTTGAACGGGGGTATCGCGGCCGCACGGTCAGCCAGACGTTAAAATCCGAAGGGACCGTTGGAGCGTGACGCGATTACTTTCAAACTGCGAAGCCGCGTTGCTCGTGGTCGCTGGCAGTTTAGAATTTTCGAGAAAGCAACGAACGGCTTCCAGGCGATTCGCTCGTAGACTTCTGGGGAATGACGAACGAGACGATTCTCCGATCGAAACTTTATCAGGCTGTGCAACTTCGAAAGATTTGTATCTCGATATTTCTTACACGCGATATTTCCCTCGATGCCGAGTCGCATCCTATTTTCGTACCTTTACGGTATACTACCGTATTCCGGAGAGTTGAAATCGTCGGGACGAGATATCGTTCGCGACTGCGACGAGGCAGGCAGCGGCGATATTAGCCGTCTATAGTTGTCGCGACAAAGCTGCCAAGAGACCCCCGGATCGTCGCGTTTTTCCACAGTTTGAACGTATGATCGATCAGTGATACCGCAAGACGATCTTCGGATACTTTTCGGCGCCGCGATTGGATCGAATCGAGATGCGAGATGCGACACGCTCCACGCGACAAACGGTACAAGTTCGACTTCACGGATTCTCGACCTTTCCGTCGATCGTCCCGTCAAATTCAGTTTTAAAGCGGTCTTAAAGCTGACATTTAACGGGAGTCGTGGCAAGGTCGTTCGCTCCGGGCCTTGTCAAATTTCCGGAGAAAGTCGAACGATCATCGGGTGGTTACCATGGTTATTTCGAGGAAGCGCGCGCAGCAGCGGAAAGTATCGTCGGAAGATGGAAAGCCGGAGACGAAGGACGGAGCGGTATCGTCGTAATTTGGCTCCTACCTGTCGGTGAGAAGCGCAGTCGGCGGCAACCTTGCAAATTTTCGCGATCCAAGAGAATCTCGAGGCGTCGATGGAGCGTTCGATCGTTTTTCCACTTTAGACTTATTACCTTCCACGCATCGCTGACGCCTAGCACGGGAAGTTCGGGAACTGATACACTCCGATTTCGATGAAAGTTTGCGTAAATATTTATCAGTGCCCGTCGAACGCGAACGATGTTTCCCGCGACAATTTCCAAACTCTCCGAGACTCATGGGGCTTAGCTTTAAACGTTCGGACGTTTTTTTTTTTTTTTTGGTTTTTTTTGAAAATTTGACCGTATTCCGTGACAGTTGGAAGAATTCGTTGGATCTCGCGAGCAACGTTGTTCTCTTCCCTTTACGTGGAGCGCAGCGACGTTCGAGCGGGCATTATTGCGAGGCACGTAACGCTCTCACTCGCGGTACAGCCCGACGTTGCTGCCCTTCGTGCACGCTCTTCTACCATTTTTCTTCACCTTTTTCCTAGCGTTAGGGATGCAACCGAATATCACCGCCCTGTTACGTTTTCTCATTTTATTCCACCTTTCTTCTTCTGTTTTTTTCTATCCCTGCATGTTAATAATTTATAATCGCAAATTTCGAGATCTTTGTAACGTCCGAAGTCTTGTAAAATCTAAACGCAGCATCTATAATGCGTTGCGTTACGATTACTTTGTGATACTATTATACTTATTGTCATTGTATTATCGTTATATTATTGTCGTCATTCGTTCTCTTCTCCGATTACCGGTACGTTTATTATCATTATAATCATCATCATCATCATCGTCGTCGTCATCATCACTATTATTATTATTATTATTATTATTATTATTATTATTATTATTATTATTATTATTATTGTATCATTGCAACATTACTACTTTATTATTATTATTATCATCGTCATCATTATTGTTATTATTCTTAGTACCGATACCACTACTATTACTCCCACTATCGCTATTATAATTATTATTATTATTTTTAGTATTACAAACGCTACTGTTGTTATTACTATTTCAACACCATCGGAGACGTTTATTTTTATTATAATTATTATTATTATTATTTCTATCATAACTGTATTCATTATGATAATACATCATAATCATAATACAATTATGATTATTATCGCCAATAAAATGTTAGCGATTTTTAAACGTAATTTAACGTTATGAATGTAATCCTACAACGAATGCTTTGAATGGTAGAGCAGAAGCGCGAGCAGGGGACGGTCGGTGTATCGTTGGAAGGAGCAGGTTTTATCGGCTCGGTTCTCCGTCTGGCAGATGTCTCTCTATATCGATTCGCTGGTCGCCGCTTTCCGCTTGCCGGGCAAGGCTATCGTCCGCGGCAGTCTGTTTTCCGTCTTTCGCTTCTTGTTTGCACGCGGGGCGAGCAGGAGCGCATCGACCGCGATCGCGGGCGTTCGTCGTCGTTCGCATCGTTCGAGGCTGAGTTTCGAGCGACGCGCAATTTCCTCGCAACGTTCGATCGTTGGGTCGGCGGTCAGGCCCATCGAGCTTCCGCTTTGCGCTTAACCGAGGAAAGGGGCGGCAGGTACGTGGTACGGTGACGAAGAGGAGAGGAAGAGCTCCTCGAGAGTTCGCGGTGGTCGAACGTAATCGCGCCAAGAAGAAGTTGGAGCGCGACCGTTGGACTGTGTTCGAGCATCGATCATTAGCGCTCTCTCTATCTCTCTCTGTGTATGTTCGGCCCTAGTGGACATGGACCAACGCGTCGGCCGGTATCGTCTTCTCTCCGACGGAGGGACGATAGATCTCTCGTGAGCCCATCGCCGATCATCGCTCACACTTTCGTCTCACCGATGCTAGCCGTGACTCGTCCACGCGCGGGCCATCCACGACCGCACGCCGATCCATCTACGACGACGCGGACGTGAAATCGGATCGCCGCCGTTCCGCGCGATCGACGGCACGGCCGAGATCCCTACGACTGTCCGACTCGCTCGGCCTCGTCGAGCCGCTGTTCGTCTCGATGGCCGATATTCCTTGCGAGCGCGTTCGAGCACGCACGACCGATCTTCCGATCTCCGCGCTCACCGAGAATTCTCGTGACGCGTCGCGAAGGACGCCGAAAAGAAATGGGACGACCCCCTCGATAGAGACAATTGTATAGAGACACGCGGAACACGGACAGGTAACTATGGGTGTATACAGGCGTCGGATCTAACTGCGCAAGAGAGGCAGAGGCTGCCCGGAGAAGCGTCGAGGCGTCGAGGCGTCGCGCTTCCCGTGAATGCGCGAGCTCTGCGATGCGATGAAATCGAATCGGCAGAATCCTCTCCTCGGGAAGGAGAGGGACGGAGAAGGTGGTTTCCTCTGGCTGCATCGAAAGGTCGCGGGGTCTTTCGCCCGGTGGAAATGGACGCAGCCATGCGCCGAGAAAGCGAGACGTCGAGAAGCGGCGGGCCCGTGCGCGTGCCGAGCGCGCTCGCGCTACCGACGTTTCGTCGTTCGATCGTTTCATCCAGCGTGGCGACGACGTTGTAAAAAGCAAAAATATTTTCGTAACGAAGGAAACCGTAAGTCAATAAGGGGTCTAGCGACACGAACGGGGGATAGAGTCACCCCAGACAGGAGGTCTGGTTGCCATCGATGCGACCGCGACGGGAAGGGAGGAAGCGACGGGCGTCGATCTCGGCAGGCTCGGATGCGAGGCGAGTCTCGCACTTGCCTGAAGCTTGCAATTAGACTTATATTTTTGTATGAGAGGGAAGCGAAAGATACGTCGAAGCACCTCGTAGAGAGATCCAACGCGGCCTCGCCTTTCCTCGTTTTCTCAAGGAGCTCCCTCGGCTTCGCGAAGCGCGACTCCTCCCGCCAGATCACCCCACGCTTCACGGATCATCGAGAAAACGGTCTCGCGACATCTTTCGTGTCTTCTTGTCCGGAAGGTCGATCGCCTCCCGAAGCGAATACGAACGGAGAGGACGAGAGAGAGAGAGAGACGGTGAGAGGCAGAAAGATGCGTCCAACGCCGTTTCCCGGGCCACCGGTTTGTTCGTCGCGAGGCCTCGTTATCGTCGCAGTCTAACATACCGTGTCATCGAGTCTGATGATTATCTTCCTCTCTCTCTATCTCTCTGCCTCTCTGCCTCTCGGTCGTCGAATCGACTGCAGAGCCGTTTGGAGTCGAAAGAATCGAAAACATCGTCGGTGCGTACGATCGGCGAGGACGTTGAACTTGTATGTCGTGCGCCTCCTAACTGAGACATTCCTACGCGAATGCGGCGAATACGTTATGAATTAGTGTAATTTGGAGCAAGAAGAGGAGGAACGGTTTATTTTTTCTAAGAGAGACGCCAACGAGTTTGCCGAGGCGACGTTCGTGGTGGAAGATCGGCCCGCGAAGGGGGCAGCGCGCGTCCATCGAGAATCCGCGCGAAACGAGCCGTCCTTCCTCGACGTAGCTCGACGTTCATCGCTTCCGTCGCGGATCGCGTCCCACACGAGAGCACGAGCGAACGCGCGAGAGGAAAAGGTGGAAAAGGATTGAAATATTCCCCCCGACCCTTTCGGATCAGACCCGAACGGATTAGTAATTTCACCTCGCCCGTGCTGCAGTTTAATGGCCGAAAGGTAAACTTACCAAGTACGTTTTTTACCCACCAATAATCGATCACGTCACGCGCATGTTAGACGTTGCGGTACGCGCAACGTACACGCTTCTCGACGCATATTTTTTCTCGTACGGAGCTCGTAAATAGCGTTTTATAAGTGACGTCTCTTAAGATTAACTTTTATATGATTCATGCGGAATGTTCCAAATACAAATAAGATGCATTATTTTTTCTGTGATATTGTATGCGAAACGAATTTATCGTGATTCTTCCTCTCCGATCCGGCCTCTCGTCGAACTCTCGAGGGGGTTAACGCGATAGACGCCTTTGCCCGTCTTGTCTCTTCCCCTCGATGCGATCCCAGGAATCCTGAAATTTCGAATTCAAACTTCCCGACCCGTTCTCGCGATCTCGAGCTCCTCTCGCAACGATGCGCGCCCGCGCTCGCCGTCCGCTCACTCCCTTGTCGGAGGAACTTGTCGAAAGCCTCGTTGCATCCGTGCGAGGAGAGTCACGGCATCTTTTTTCGCGGGCGACCAGGCTGCGCGAGCTCCGGGCAATCTCTGCGGTCGGGGCACGCGCAGAATTCCGGCAAGACTCGAGCGGGGCGCGTGCGCAACGTCGATGCGAAGGTCGACGTTGACGCGAGCTCCCGATCGCGCGGAACATCCGGCCGCTGCCTCGCAACCGATTTCCATCTCCTTCAAATTATGTATCAATGACATTTTCACTGGACTGACGATGGCTCTGCTTGCAGGGGAGTCGACGTACTTGTGACTTTGAGATTCGACCGATGGCGAAGCCGATCCGAGCGATCCGAACTCCTCTCGCGGACGGTCCGCCTCCGACTACCTCCGACCACCTCCGACACTGCAATGCAATGCACCGCTTGATATCGCGAATCGTTCGGTCGATCGACCGCTCGTTCGTTCCATCGGTCGATCCTGCAATCCTGCCTGCCTGCCTGCCTGCCTGCCTGCCCGTCGCCCGTCTGACCGCCCGCCCGCCTGCTATCCGTTACGCATGCCACCCGCATCCCGTTTTACTTGGACTCTTCCGTGCGAAGCCACGGGCCTCCCGTTTTCGATCGTTTCGCGCGAAGCGTTCACCTCGAGCCACAGCGATTCGGATTCGTCGTCCTGTGGACCGAGCGAGAAAAAGACTGCGCGCCGTTCCGCCGTAGCTGGCGTTGCCGATACGGAATACTCGCCGAGGAGCTTTTCGCTCTTCGTCACTCCCGCGACTCCCGCTCCGTTGCCCCTTTACGCTTCCGCAGACCCCTCTCTCCGTATAGGAAGATCCGCGCGCACGCGTTACCGATCGATCTTGAATCGCCGAGAATTCGCGAGAGCGAGCGAACGCCGATGTATCGTTGCATGGATCGATCGTTTATCTTCGACTTTTAGTTTCTCCGATTCGGTTCGAAACGTGCAAACGAACGATCGTTCGTCCGGTACGTTACTTTCGTTCGTACGATTTGTCCGACGAACGAGATTAGTTGCCCTTTTCTTTCATCTTAATTTTAATTTCCCACGGGACAACTATATAATTTAAAATATTTTAATTATGGCTAGAGTTTTTATACTTTGCGCATCGAGCGAACTATCGTTTATGAGGATGCTCTATACGTTTTAACCGTGCACGGCTTGTTCGATACGTTACGACTTCCCGCGTACCCGTATCGCGCTGCTACTTTTAATACTCGCTTCGGTTTTCGCACCGTCGACTGTCCACTATTTTCTTCGAACTCTCTTAGCTCTACGTAAAAGTTCGTCTCTCGCGGATCGCGAGACTGCCGACAGATACGGAGCAACGAGGAGGAATATGCCTTTCGATTCGACGATAAATTGTAACAGTCTACCTTCTTTTCTTCGAACGAAACGGGACGCTGCACAGATTGTCACGCAATATCGTTCCGTAGATCCGTCGCGGCAAAATTTCGTTCGGTTTCTCCCCGTCTCGTCGAGTATCGAACGGTCGAATCTTCCGATAGGTACCGCGCAAACTTGAATTCGGAGCGAACGTCGAGCAAGTTTACGCTGTTCGTCGAGTACATATGTGTATATACACACGTGGATATATGTGTACGTATATATGTATGTATATATATATATATATACATATATCCTACACTACCGCAAGCTTTACTGGGGCCAATAAATTTATTTTGTAAGTCTACGGATATCTTCGGATAGAAATTGTAAATGCAGTTAATCCCTTTAAGATGTATTTATGGGAACTTGAATTAATTTACTCAGCGTACAAAGTACAAAATACACGACTGGATCTCAAAGGTTTCAAAATGATAGTGTTCGATGTTTTTTCATTTATCGTTAAATCCCCGTAACGCGTTCGGGCGTTTTCTCGATGTATCGAGAGCACGTCGAAGAAACGAGTCTCGCCGAATCCGTTGCAATTACGGACTAACGTTTACGAAAATCGGATACGTCTACGATTATCGTTGTTCTCCTGCTACCATTACCGTTACTATCGCCGGTCGCTCCAGCTTCTCCTACCGCTCCTCTACCTGCTGCTATCTATATCATCGTTTCCCTCGTTACATCCGCAATGATCATCGTGGATCTTACGATACGAAATAATACGACAAATATTTCCTTAATTTCGTACGTAAACATTGGGGATCGTAGGTGCTCGATAGAGAAGTCAATAGAGTTTGATACGTAATTTATTTTCCGTGCAATTTCCGTGTCCTCTGTAGAACACCGTCGCGGTATCGTTATGCGCGCAATGGCTCTAAAACATCGACCAACGGTTACACATCTGCTTCTGCAAAATTACTCCTCTTGTAAGAACTTTTGTTTCTTCAAAAAAAAAGTTGCAGAATCTCGAGCGAAGAAGCAAAGACACGATTCAACTCCCGAAACCGTAACTTACCGGACGCTGATATTCGTGACGTTGAAGGTAAAAGTGGAGAAAACGAGGGAGGCAAAACGTACCTCTCCCCGCGTTGGATCGAGAGGCGCAAAGGAATTGGCGCGCATTGCTCGATCGGTTGGACGTACCCCACAGAGTCCGCCATGGGGGTGGGGGGTCGTACAGGGGGACGACGGCTTCCCTCCGGTAAGGGCAGCCCGACAAGAGAGCTTTACCTTCCTCTGCCCCGTCCACGGCTAAACCCTCCTCTTCCTCGGCTGGCAACTTTTCCCTTCGGCGGCGGAGACTTGGGCCTGAGGGCCTCTATTCGCTCGGTGCATCCCGTCGTGATCTGACCATTGGCGAAATAGCTGGTATAAAGGTCGGCGTTGAAATTCGTGTTGGTCAATTCCGGCCCAACCGTCAACCACCCCGGTCTGATCGTGCTGTCTCGGCCGAACAGGTGCAGCCTGAGGAAAGGAGAAGCGACGTTCATACGAAGTCTCTGGCCCCGTCTCGACTCCCGTCCGCGCCTTACCGTCGTCTACCGAGACAGAAGTGTTCGATGATGTGAAATATTTCCACCGGCTTCTCTATGGAACCGTACTCGGGTTCCTCCGATATTATCAGGTCGATGTCGACGTTGGCGTGAATAAAGTCACCGTCCGTGGACCTTCTTACGGTGCCCTTGATGCCCATGAGACAGTGTTCCTTGGTTCGCTGAAGAACAGCCTTGCTGTCCAAGTTTTTGCTGTGTCCAGGATTATTGATGTTTGTACGGATCCAGCAAATGTCTTCGCAGCGTCTGAAACCCCACTTGCGGAGGCAGAACCGTCCCATGTCCAGTCCGTCGCTGCTGCCGCACCACAGAAACACGAAGCTTCGATTGGCCGCGACTTCGCCGACGTCGAGCTCCATTATCTGCGGAGAGAGACTCGGGTCGGAGCGGTCCGCGAGAAGTCGGGACGAACGCGGCCCCTCGAAGAACCCCCCTACCGACCTGATCCCAGTTCCATAGCTGCACGTTCGTAGCACCGCAGGTCCGTTGATACTCTTCCAGGGGAGGCTCGACAAGGATTACGTCGAACTTGCAATTGAGCTCCTTTAGATTGTACGTAAGTAGGTTCGTCTTTAGATACATCGGCGGAGTGGCGGTCTCCGCGATCAGGTCGTCCTTCAATTTTATCAGTTCCCTGAGCTTCGGATACTCTTCGAACCTGTCCGCCAGTCCGACGTCTCTGATAAAGTTTTGCGGTCTCTGGCCCGTGTCGATGAAGTGTTGACAGTAATCGTTGTGAGGATTGGACGACTGAGTTCCCTGCGGCGCGAAAGGACCCATTGACAGCGGGCGAGAGATAAGGGATGAGAGAAAATCCGCGCATCGATCGATACGGTTTCGCGTACCTTGAGAAACGTCGAGGAATCCTTGTAGACGATCTCGTCGGTCGGTGGAGCGTCGCCCTTGGACTCTTTGACAGCGCCATCCGACTTTTCGGACAACGATTTTACCTTTCTCCTCTGGACATCGTCGACGTCCGTTCCTAAAATTTGTCTCAGTTCGTCGACGCTCGAGACGCCCAGCTACGGAAGGGACAAAGCCTCGATATACTCCACGGACGTTTCTGCGTGCCGTCGCGCCTCTTATTCTTACCGTTTGTGCCAGGAGTTTCTTGCGCCTCTGGGAACGCTCGCGAAGCGTCTGAAGCATCGCATTATTCCCGACGAACGATTCGGAGAAAACGGTTAGTTCGCCTGTCGAACGATCGCGCGAAACGGCACGCGGGCCAGGGTGCCGATCGAACGAGTGTCCACCGATTCGGAGGCCTTCCTCGATATTTTTTCGGGAAACGGCACGCCGCACGACTCAAATTCGTGTCCTGTCCGTCGACGGCTATCTACCACTATTGACCACTATCGACGACCGCCGTCGAAGCTAACCTCTTTCGCGTTCGAGACGAATCAAAATAAATTTTTCAATGCTTCCGTCGCCACCGTCGCCACCGTCGCTGTCGCCGAGCCGAAAAACAGGCCCACTGGCAACATCTCGCGGCAGGGCGACCAACCATCGTGTCCGTCTTTCGAGTTTCGGCGGCCGTTCGAAACGTTCCTTCCAAGGAACGAAAGAACCGCAGCTGTTTAGACGATGGAAACGGGATCTGCGAGAAGAATCGCGGGAAGCGCAGGTAAGACTCGCTCCTCTCCCGCGGTTTTTGCTTCGAGCGAACGCAATTGGAGGGAAGAGGAGCAGAGAGGCGGCGAAAGAGGGAAGACGCGCGCCGTTGGATCGAGACGAGACAGATCGAAAGGGTCTGGGCGGTTGGAGCGACGGAGGAAGGGAGGACGAAAGACAGAGACGCGGCATCGTTCCGTGATAAGGCGAGAATCCCGGAGGTGGGCAACGGGGGAAAAGACGCGACGCGAATGATATCGGCCGAGATCCACGCGATCGTTTCCGCGACTTTCTCGGTCAGTCGGATTTGAAATCGGCGCGCGATCGAATCTCGCGAACGGAGGGTGATCCCGATGAGCGCGGAAACGTGGAACGTGTCGAGAGGACGGTGAAGAACGTCTCGAAGAAGATGTCGAGGGAGATGGCGCGGAAACGCGGCGATGAGGGCCGGGGACGAATTTTCGATCGTGCAGGGAAGCGCGTGCAAGCCAAACGGACGGGGACCGGGACCGGGACTGTTCCCGATCGATCCGGGTCCGCGTCGATCGGTGAGGATCGGTAGGGGTCGGGTCGGGTCGGATCGGTACGGCTCGGTAGCGGCGGCGGTGGCGGAGGTGGAAGGCGGAAGACGGAAGGCGGAAGACGGAGCGCAGAACACGGAAGACGGAAGAAAGCGAGAGCGGGAGCGGGAGCGAGAGCGAGCGCGAAAAGGAGGACGCGGGGTTGTTCCGCTCTCCATGGAGAGCAGTCTTTCGCGACGGTGCGGAGGTAACGCTCGTCGAGAGCGATCGAGAACGCGGTCGAGTCGGCGTCGGTTCGCTTCCTCGTTGTTCGCCTCGTCGAGATCGTCGTGCAAGTTTCGCCGGTTCGGTCGATCGAGGATACGGCCCTTCCGAGGGTCCTCCGAAGCGACACCACCGCGGGACCGCGACGCTCGTTATCTCGTCTCTTCGAAGGTTCGTGACGGTCGAGGAGAGTTTGGCGGAACGTCCGAGCGGCGGGTCGCGCTCGCCGACCGGGATATCGCCGGGGAATCGGAAGCAGGAGCGTCGAGAGGGAAAATCCAGGGTTGCTCGGGGAATCGGCGATAGTCACGTAGCACCGAGCGACCCGTTGCTCTACACGTGCCCGCGAAAACAATTTTTTGCCGGCGTTTGGCCCGCAGAGGTCTCCGAAGGAGGAGCGACGCGGGGATTCGCGCGCTTGGTCCCCCGCGGTTACGTGGGGCGCGAGGGGGTGCCGCGGGGGTCAGGGGGATGGACGCGGTCTCGCGGAGCTCCCGGGCTAGCAAAAAACCTCCCGAGTGAATCGCGTCTCCTTTCCCCGCGCGGTCCGTGCCTCCCGAGCGATCGCTCGTTCCACGAAATCCCCCGTCGATTCCGAGAAATCCTCCGCGGCGCCACGCTCACCGGGATTCCTTCTTCCGTTGGCGCGCTCGCGGTAGCCGGTACAACCGAGAACCAGTGGTGTCTCCTCGAGCGAGCAAGCGAGACAAGAGAGACGAGAGACGAGAGACGGGCCGACACTCTCCGGATTCACGGGACTCACGACTTTTTCCTCGATAGATCGAGGAATATACATCGGAGGATCCTCTTGCGCTCGGCGAGTCTCCTCTCTCTCTCTCTCTCTCTCTCCCTCTCGTGAATATCGCCCTTTCGACCTTTCGTCCTCTCGCGCTTTCGCTCTTCCGCGATTCCGCACTCTTCGACTGTTCGTCCACTCGCGGACCATCGGCCGAACCGAACAGGTACGCAACAACCGTCTCGCTCGTTTCACAGAGAATCCTGGAACGATCGCAGATCGCTGCCGGACGATCGAGAAAAGATGAGGCCCGACGAGGTGATACAAAACGAGCGAAGGGCGACGGAAACGATGTCGGAGACTTCCGAGGGCACCGTGACTACGAGCGTCTCCGGGAAATCCGGCTCCGAGAGTCGGGAGGAGCTGCGCGACCTCGCCGCCGTCCTCGGCATCGACAATCCCGAGGAGCTGCATCAGGAGAGATTTCGCGTCGATCGTCGAAAACTGGAGCAGATGCTTCTCGGTGAGTATCGGGGCTATCGGTAGGCTATCGGGGAAAGGAGTGAGGAGTGAGGTAGCGGGGGGCAGAAGGGGAGGGTGTGGCGTATCGCGAGAGATATATCTAAATAGACGGATATCGCGCGGCTCTCCCCCGGCCCGTGAGCCTCGACCTCGCGACTCCCGAACGGTGCGTGTTTGTGCCCCGCGAAGGGTATCGCGAGTTACGATTTAAATAGATGCTCTGTTTGTAAACGAGATTAGGGGAACTGTCAAACGCGAAATGTCATCTTCATCGAGGGTCGTCGAGCGCGATTAAATACTCGGAGAGAGAAAGAGAGAGAGAGCGAAGTCTATTTTGATGTAGATTCACGACGCGCCTATTCCGTAAACACGAGAAGCGATCGCGACTCGCGGCAACGTTCGATCGATCGCGAGGTTCGATTTGATTCGATCGCGGCACCGCCTCTCGCTTGCCCGCGTCTCAAATTTTCTCGACGCAAAGGGCAAACCTCTCCCTCGAGAGTTCGATGTACCTTAACGGTACGTTTTATTTTTGTTTACAGGAGACAGTGACGTACCGAAGCCAGCGGACACGTTTTTTCACGGAGTAAGTTCCCCTTTATTCTTTATTCTTTTGGCGAGATCGCCGCCCCGGTGGCAACCCCGTCCCGATCGATCCGATTTTCCACGAAAATCGAAGCTCGTTGGACGGTTAAACGATTCGGCTCGGCAGACTGAATCCTGGACACGGCAGGTGATCGGGAAACGCCTCGATCTTTGGGCATTCGTCGTCGTCGTCGTCGGATTTTTTGTTCCGCTGAAATTTTCGGAAGTTGGTCGAGCATCGGCTCGGACCGCCGAGAGGAGCCCGTGGCGGATCGTTCTCGCGATTAGCCGCCCCGCTAATCGCCGGCCCGAGTGCGCCGATATCGCGTAACGGGTTACGCGTCCAAGTTAAGCTCTCGCCGATACGATAATTTCGATCGACGGAAAGTTTCGGGCAAAGACCGAACCGTCGTCGAGCAGAACGCGATCCGAGAAGTCGAGCGACGCTTCGGTGATTGCCGCGAAAGTCGACCGATCGTCGCCGCTTTTCCGTTTCTCCTTCTCTCCTCCTCTCCATCGGCCTCCTTCCACCCTGCGATCTCTCCACGGGGTCTCTCCTTCGCGAGAGAGAGAGAGCACGAATCTTGGCTCCGATCGAGGAAAGAGACTCGGAGAGCAAGTCGAAGCGCAATCGGTTTCGGCGATGCTCGTAAATCGAGGAACGCGTCGAGCGCGCGGCACGGCGTCGCTTTGACCTTGCGATTATGCGAACTCCGAGGAGGCTATTTTTGTACGTTCTCCCCTCCCACCGAGGTGGCCGATAATTCGTCGCGCGTACCGCTCGCGTCTCCATCGAGTTCCCTCGAACTTGGTAGCCGACCGAACCATCTTCCGACTCGCACCTTCAACGCCGCGGACTCTGCGCTAACCTCGGACTTTCGCCACCTTCTCTTCCGCCGTGGCCCTCGCGTCCTTCTCCTCTCCGGGACGCGTCTTCTCTTCCATCGGATCTTCTCCTTCGAAAAAAGAGTCGCGCCTCCGCGTTTCCCCTTGGTCCCACCGTTCCTTCCAGGAGGAGGAGTCCCTCGTATCTCGGCCACGGTTTCCATTTCCCTCTCACCCTTTCTCTCGCTCCCGCCGATTTCCCTCCTTTCGTTCTCCGTCGTCCTTCTCTCGAAAAATGCTACGGTCGCGAGATACCAATCGGTCCCACGCATCGATCAAGCGCAACTCATTTCGACGCTCTCGCCCGAGCGGCCTTTAATCGTCGAGGTGCGATAATTCCGCGTCGATAGACGGTATCGCGACGGGAGAATCGAACGTACCGATCGGTATACCGGGAGCAGGCCCGTAGCATCGATGGGACGGAGCGTCCGGACGCTCGAAAGCGTTTCTCCCGGTCCCGGAACCGGATCCGCATCCGTTTCCGTCGGAGGCAGCGGGATCTTCCGCGCCCCTCGACGACGAGTCGCCGCTCGAAGCCAACGATCGCCGTTATCCTTATCGGGGAGGCGTTGCGCAAAAGGGGGCCTGGAAATACACCGCTGGATCATTTGCAGAGCCGCATTCCGCGATTCTCCGGTTCACGCTCGATTTCGGCGCGCTCCTTCGAATCGACCGACCTTTCCCCAAATTCTTCCGAGCGTCGGGCAGCTCCGAAGGCTCTCCCTCGTTTCTCGCGCGTCCGTCCGGCCTCCGCGAGCGATCGGAGGCGACTTGGCCGCGAATCGTTTGCGCGTCGCCTAAAAATATCGTTTCCGACGCAAAGAGAAAAGCACGGACGAGCCACCTCTGCGTCTGACATAATTTTAGCGTAAACAGCCGTCGTCCGTCGCTGCCCGACCGGCCGATAACGGTCGAGCCGCGGGGCGGAGAATTATCGCGTCGCGGTCGATGTCAGTCCCTTCGTTCCTCCGTTCTTCCGCACCTTCGTTGCATCGGCATCTACTCGCGATAACTTCCTGCCTTCGGCACGGCAGGTATCCGTTCGGCGACTCCTTCCGAGGGGAATATTTGCCGGCGAACCGCGGCCGATCGTGTCGATCGTCGATTCTCCGCGATGCGCGATCGCGGGAGCTGAATCGAGACGCGACGAGAAGGGACGGAAACGTGGGAATTCGTCCAAGAACTCCGGGGTTTACGATCGCGTGCCGTCGTGAAAACTTGGCCCGCCGTCCGCCAGGTAAGCCGCGCGCCTCGACTTCGCCCGAGTCGATCGTTCGATCCGCGTCGTCGATGAATTCGACGATCCGACTCGATCGACGAAGGTCCGACGACTCTCTCGCGACTCGCGCTCGAGCCTGGACTCTGAAATTCCGGACGGCGTTTCGCGCGAGGTCGCTCGATCGGCCCGATCGGCTCGATCGTCGTCCTTGGTCGCGATCGTCGCTCGTCCTCCTCTCGAAGCAGGAAGGAAGAGGATGAAAGGGGGAGAGGAAGTCGGGGAAGAGCGGCGGTCGCCCACCTGGGCCGCGCGAGCACCTGCGAGATCCCGAGAGGGCACGGAGGGAACCCGGAAAGGCCGTTCCGCGAGGTTGGCCTTTAAACCGGAGTGTCGTTCTCTCGGATTCGGCGGAGCGAGCGAGAGAGCGAGGGAACGAAAGGTTTGGCGTCGGGGCAGAGTGAGAGGTAGTCAGGGTGGGAGAGACGAAGACGGTGACGGAGACGGAGACGGAGACGGAGACGGAGACGGAGAGGGTGACGGTGACGGCGACGGCAAAGAGGAGGCAAAGGCTTTGCCCGAGTCGTCGGCGGTCGCGGTAGCGGCGAGTGGGAGGCGGTTCACCGAGTCGACCCGTTATATTATCCGCTGTTAGTCAGTCAGTCAGTCGTGCCAGCGATCTCGAGGCGTTAAAAAGGAGAGACGTCGCGGCCGTCGATCGGTCGCCCGGGAGACGAACGGTCGCTGCCGGAATTCTGTCGGACGCCTCGTCGGTCGATCGGTCGATTTCGCGAGGGTCGCGCGCGACGGCACGGAGTCCGCTGTGCGGATCGAGGGCGAAAGCCGCGCGAGCGGCAGATATTGGAAACCGAATCGTTCCGAGTCGGTGGCGACGGCGCGCGACCAGTGAAAGGAATCCTTCGAAAGGACCCAGGAAATATTTCGCGATAAGAGCGCGTCGGGTCGAGTTCGCTCGAGTCGTTCGATCCGAGATCCTCGATCGCGCGGAGTCGTCGCGTCGCGGCAAAATGAGCCAGCGATCCGCCGAGATGACCCGCGGATTCGAACGGTCGCGGCAGTGAAAGATAAAGAGTCGAGAATACGTCCCGCGACGTCGCTGGTGCTTTTCGCCGTTCTCGTTTTTTTCCGCGTCGTCGATCGTGGAAAGTTCTGCGTTCGAGACTCGGGAATCGATAACGGATAGAGAGTGCCGTAACTCCCTGTAGCCTTTCGCGCATCTTCCCTCGGCAACGGCGGTCCCTGTCTCTCTCCCTCGTTCCGTCGTTCGAAGGACGAGGAGGAGCACGAGGAGGAAGCGGAAGGAGGAAGAGGAGAGGATCGAACTTGGCCGACGAGCCGGCAAAGTCGAACGAGCGAGGGACGATCGAGGGAATCGACGATCGGCGACAATGACCGTGGTAATGTCGAAGAACGAAACTCGATAGGCGCCTCGACGAGGCGATCGTCCGCCTCGCGGGCGCACTTTGCTCGGCAAAGAGTGGGAAGGAGAGGGACGGAAAGGGCGAGCCAGAGGCGCGCTCGCGTTTCCGTCGGGCGAAAGGCTGGAACGGCGGGGCCGAGACCGAGATCGATATCGGGATCGGGACGGATCCGAAAGCGCGGTTAACGTCCTTTTCGTTGCGTGTTGCAGGTTATGGAGGAGACGAATACCTTCGTTACGTGGCCGTCCCGGCTCAAGATCGGAGCAAAGTCGAAGAAAGGTAAGCGCACGGGCGGACCGACGGAGTCTGGATCCCCGGGGGGTCGGGTCGCGAATCTCGCGAATCGAGTCGAGACAGCGAATCCGGAAAGTCAGCGTTCCGCCGGAAGCGGGGCCACCCGCGAGGCCCATCGGCTCGAGGGACGCGTTCGAGTTCGACGACTCGGACGTCCTCGAAGCGGCTGCTTGAAAATTCTCCGATCGTCGATCGTCGATCGTCATGGCCAGCCAGGGTTACGTGGATCCTAGTCGGCGTCGCCTCGGGTCAGCGACTGACGTATCGCGTATTTTCTCGCGACGGCTATTTACGGATCGACCGCGCGATTCCTCGTTCTCGCCGACTCTCGTCGATTCTCGTCGATTCTCGGCGTCGCACTCCGAGAAGCTGTCGGGGACGCTCTCCGAGCCGGGGAGACTTTTGAGATGGAAGGTGCGCGCGCCAACCTTTCGCGCCGACCTTTCGCGCCTCGCGAAGACGCCCCGCGTCCAGACGCGTCGCTGAAAAACGTTTCCAAAGTCGAGACCGATCGGAGCGCGCCCGTTGATCGAAAGTGATTGCGAAACGCCTCGCGTGGCCGGCTTCGCAGCGGCGCAACGTCGCAACGGCGCAACGACGCGTGGCGTTGGAACAAAAGGAGC
The DNA here is from genome assembly GCA_963989415.1 of Cerceris ruficornis. Lineage (NCBI taxonomy): Eukaryota > Metazoa > Arthropoda > Insecta > Hymenoptera > Crabronidae > Cerceris > Cerceris ruficornis. Next base: position 360,669 of record OZ022523.1, read on the forward strand.
GGATTCGTTTCTTCCGCGGATATTGGAAACGAGTCTCGGTCGTCTCGCAGCCCGCTACGATAATTCGCATCGACCATCCGCGGATCGCGAAATTACCGTCTCCCGCCTTATCGAGCGAACGAGCGATTCGCCGCGGCTCTAAACGCCGCTCCGACGAGATCTCTTTTCTCGGTTACGCTCGCTCGCTCGCTCGCTCTCGTTTTCGTTCTCGTTTTCACTCTCGGACTCCTCCCGTCTCCTCCTTCTCGAAGCGGTCGGTCTCTTTTCGCCAGTTAGCACGGTGTCGGTCGCGTCCGCTCTCCATGGAAACTTTTCGGTGATTCATCCCTTCCTCGTGACCCAAACAGCTGTTGCCGCTCTTTCTCCGTCGGTCTCGCAATTTCCCTCCCTGCCGCGGAACCGATTGGGCCCGACAAGCCGCGTAATCTGGTATAAATAGGTCGTCGAGTATCCTACCTCCTACCGAACGCGCTTTTACGTAGGATGCAGCGCGCTTTGCCTTCTCTCGGAAACTAACGCGGGCTCTTCGAAAAATACCTATCTATTCTCGGCGCTTTCTCGCCTCGACGGCTTCCGCGGCGCCTCTTCGCGGCTCGTCCCGCGACGACGCCTCCTCGACGTCTTCTCGACGCCTCCTCGACGCCTCCTCGACGCCTTCTCGACGCCCTCTCGACGCCCCCTCGAAGCGACAAAATTCTGCGACCGAATTATCTACGGGCTCGAAAGGCCCCGTTCCGCTCGATTTCGAGGACCGGCGAGTCCGTGCAATTTTAGAAAGTACGCGCGGCTCGTTTCCTCGAGATAGAAACGTCGAGACTAGTCCGTCGCGGTCGTCGCGAACGCTCCGAGGCCGACGGCGACGAGCGCGAGACCCGCGGACCGGACCGGACCGGACCGTGCCGACCTACCGGTTCCTCAGCCTCCTCGAAAGGTCAATCTTCCTTTCGTCCGAGAATTCGCGGCTGCCGGCAGTCGATAATCGATCCGCGCGGACTCGCTTCCGCGAAAGAGAGGAGAACGGGAAGAAAAAAAAGATAGAGTGCGCGAGTGAAACGGCGCCACGAGTACCCGTCACGCTCGCTCGCTCGCTCGTTCGTCAAAAAAGACCGCTTACTTTCGCTCGCTTCGTTCCTCCGTGACGAAGACTCCCGGGACGCGTCCGGGAAAAGTGAAACGACGTTCTCCGGTTTGCGGGCAAGGCTCCAAAGCGATAACGATCCGTCGCTAATGATTCCTCCTCTCGACCGACCGTGGGCGACGCGCGCGACGTTTGCTCGGAAATTTGGCGATAATTGCGAGCGATAAAGTTGCGGCACGGTTATCGGAGAGGAGCGCCCGATCGACGTCGATAACTTGGTCGGGCTAGGTCGACTCGAAGACGCGCAACCGTTTGTCCTTTATCCCCGTTTTTCTCTCTCTTTCCCTCTCTCTCTCTCTCGAAACGATCGCAAGTATCGGCGGTCTGTCTCTCCGGCGAGCGTTCGGCCGAATTGCCGGGAATCGGCCGAAGCCGCCGGCGATGGCAGGGACGAGGCCGGTCGTTCGGTGTCTCGTAAAAAATATGTCGTCCGGATTGAACGTGCGGTTTTAGCACCTGCCTGCTCCGCGTTTCCGAAATAGACTGCCTTATCTTAGCGAGCAAACGAAACTTGATTTCGCGAGTTCTCTTGCTCGTAAAGAGGTCGAGGCGTCGTTGGGAGGAGGATCGATCGTAGAGAGAGAGAAAAAACCCTCGATTCCGCGATGTGCCGATGCGCGCCGCGTCGATCGGGAGGCCGAGGCTCGCGAAAATCGAGACTTATCGCGATTACGTAACGGTCGGGCGGGCGGGGAGGATTTAGGGGGTTTACATCGGGCGCAATTGGCGCGGACGGATATTAGCATAATCGTCGAAAAGCCGTCGTTCTCGGGGAACGCGAGAAGGCGAGAAGGCGCAAATGGACGCGAATGGACCCGCGAAGGTCGTTGTCGCTGACGAACGCCGGTCTATTTCTGGGTCATCGGTCCGATTTTGAGCAATTAGCGCGACTCGTCTCCTCGAGCGCGCGGTTACTCTTGGGCGGGTTCGCGAGCGCGGAACGAAGAAATACCGTGACCAAGCTTTTGACGGTTGGAGAGATACGTCGGAGAGGCGAGGCGAAAGCACGAAAGGTCTCACCGACGCGACTGGAGCGCGAGTCGAGCGACGATTGGAGGACGACCGTTCCCCGGAAGGTACGTTCGATCGTCCGTCGGCGTTCGTTCACCTCTCTCCACGTTTCCTCGATCCTTTTTGCTTCGCGCGAACGATCGCGTAATTTGACGCGGAATCGTCGACTCGTTCGACTGGCCCGTTTTTTTCGCGACACAGAGCGGTGGTTGCTTGGTCGCGAGAGAGTATTCGCGGGCGAAGCGAGGCGAGGCGAGGCGATCGCCGCTAGTTTGCGTATCTTTCGATCGCCGCGTCGCCCCGCATCGCGCCGCGACCGCCGACCGGCCCGATGACGCGTCACCGGCCTCGACTTTGGAACGACGCGCCTCCTTCGTCGGAGATGCAAATGCCGTCTCCCGAAGGAAATCTCGAGAGCGATTCCGTCGACGTTCTTTGCATGTTTCGTCGAAAATTCCCCTTTGCGGCCCCGCAACGTTTCATTTCGCCGTTTGACATTTTCTCTCTCCTTTTTTTTTTTTAGATCCGCACATAAAGGTCGCCGGTCGACCCGATGACGTGCGAGCGGCCAAGGAAAAGATAATGGAAATTTTGGACACGAGGGTAAGTCGCCTCTTTCTTCCACGTCGACCGCTCGAATTCGCGAACGAGAGAACGCGCGGGCAACGTTTCTCAAGGCCGTACCGAGCATCGCATCGGCCGCCTTTGGCGAGAAATCGGGGAACCGCTAACGGGCGGAGAAGATAACGGCGACTGCCGTCGCTGTTGGCGCGCTTCGTTCGTCTTTCGACGAGGCGTTACGTCATCGTCGGCCCGATGATTTCGCGAGCAGCCGTCGAGATAGGCCGCGGTCTCCGCGACGGCCTCTTCACTTTCGGGGCTTCGATAAAATGCTCGCGGCCACGACTCGTAGAGTCGATCGACCGATAGGGAAGATCGGTCCGCGTGTTTCGGTCGCCGACGGTGCTCGAGTCCGAGGTTCCGTTCCGGCGAGCCGCTGCCGCGAAACTTTCGCCTAGCGCCATCGGCCAGCCGCTCATTCCTACACCTTTCCCGATGGCGTTTTCTTTTTAGTTGCCTAGCGGCTCCCCGAGAGGAGAAGCGAGCGGGAAAAGGTGCAGAGAACGCGACGGCACGTAGGAAGAAACCGTTCTATTTATACGTCTTCGTCCCGTCGTCTCGTCGTCTCGCGAATTCCCAGCCGAGAAAGCGAAATGTCTGCCGGCGCAGCCTCGACCGGCCGTCGTCCCTGCACGTTCGGCCGCTCCGCTCGCGTTCGAGCTCTCGCTTCCTCTCGGCATCGGCCTTTCCGGCCGTTCCGCTGGCTTCGGGGACCCGTCGTCCCCTCGTTGGACGCGGAAGAAGGCGCCGCTCGACCGTCCGTCGCGTCGCGCGCCATCGGCGAATGGCGCATAAAACGAGAGAGCGGCATCGACGGTGCGCCGCGACGGTCACCGATCGCCGACTCGACCGATCGGAGCGCGATCGCTGAGCAGATCGGGAGGGAGAGCGAGCGCGCACGCCGGACAAGTTTCTCCGTTCGGTAAAAAGCGCGAACCGCCGCGAACTCGACCAAGTCCCGCAGGTTCCTCGACTCGCGAGATACCTATCGACCGAGCGACATTGCTCGTCGGTCGCGCGATCGCGCGGCCTTTTTGGCGGCGAGCGTTGCCGAGTCGCTCGGAGATTTGCGAGTTTCCGAAAAAACCGCGAGAGAAGAGGAGGCGGAGGCAGAAACGGGTCGGCCAGGCTTACGGCGGACCGGCCCCGCGGCCGTCGCGTTATCGCGTCGGTTTACGTAACGCTCGATGGGCCGTGCGATATTTAAATTTGTGCACGTCGAACAGGAGAGGCGAACGCGATACGCCGGTCGGCCGTTACCGAACGTTCGAGAGCACGAAAGTCGGCGCGCCGCGTTTCCAGTTTTTCCGAGCGATGCCCGACGTCGCGACGCTTGCCCCGGTGCTCGCCTCCTCGAGTGCCGTGCAACGTCTCACCCTCGTCCCTCCCTTGCAGCAGAGCAACAGAGTAACCATGAAGCTGGACGTCAGTTACACCGATCATTCGCACATCATCGGAAAGGGAGGCCTGACGATCAAGCGAGTGATGGAGGAGACGGGATGTCATATTCACTTTCCCGACAGCAACCGTAGCAATCACCAGGAGAAGAGCAATCAAGTCTCCATCGCCGGGGAGATGGAGGGCGTGGAGCGAGCGCGCGCTCGAGTTCGAGTAAGTCCAAGCTTCCGATTTCCCCCGTTTGCAATCGTCGGGAAGCGGGCGACGGAATTTCGCTCTCACCGCTCGACCGTCCTCTCCCATTTCAGAATCTCACGCCGCTCATCTTCTCCTTCGAGCTGCCGATCGGGGGAACCGTGCAGACCACTCCGGATTCCACCTCGCCGTACGTCGTCAAGATTCAGGAGAAGTACAACGTTCAAGTGATGTTTCGAACGAGGCCCAAGCTGCACGCCACCCTGGTCGTGGTGAAGGGTTGCGAGTGGGACGTCGCGCAGGTCAAGGAAGCGACGGTGTTGCTGATTCACTACATGTGCCAGAACGCAGCTGTAAGCGCCCCTCCCTCTCTGGATTATATATCTATCTCTCCCCCTCACTCTCGCCGCTCGTGTTTTTCGCAGAGTCAAGTACAAGTACAAATGTCGATGGAGATTTCGCCGCAACACCATAGCGTCGTCGTGGGGAAGCAGAGCAGCAACTTGAAGGTGATAATGCAGCGCACCGCGACGCACATAATGTTTCCGGACGCGGGTGATCCGAACATTCCCAGCCTGAAGAGAAGCAGCATCAGCATCACCGGAGCCATCCACAACGTTTACCTGGCGCGACAGCAGTTGATGGTAAGTCCAGCCGGGGTTGGATCTCGGAAGCGTCCCCGCCGCGGAACGAGGAGGACGTCGAGGAGAGCATCTAAGAGGACACGGTACTTTTTGCGCAGGGCTCTCTGCCTCTGGTCCTCATGTTCGATCTTCCGGAGGACTCGGTGGCCCTGGTCGACATGGAGAACGTATCTCGGCTGATGCAGTCCCTCGACGTGTTCGTGAACATGAAGCACAAGCCGAAGCAGAGCACGCTGTCGGTGATAATAAAGGGAATCGAGAGGAACGCCGGAAACATCTACGAGGCGAGAAAGCAGCTACTCGGGCTGGACGAGCCGACGGTGCACGCCGAGATACCGGCGACTTATCACATTCCGAGCGCGAACAGTATTTTTCAGGGAAGCTCGACGAACGGCGGCAGCGGTGAGTGTGGACGTTTCGCGTCGCTCGAATCGCCCGCCGTCCCGAGATCGAACCACGAGGAATCGTTGACGAACTTTGGTTGGCGCGCAGGTCCCAACAGCCTGGTCGCCGGGCCCTCGGACAACTTTTCCAGCGTCTTGACCGTGAACACTCAGAATCCATCGTACTGCGTCTCGCCGATGTCCCACTCGCCGAGCCCCATGGGCCTGTCGCCGCACTGGGCCCTGCCGCCGATACCGTCCATGTTCTCGCCGCTCTCGCTTCACCAAACCTATCCATATCCGCACATCAACCACCTGCTGACGACGCAGCACGCGATGCACGGCAACGGGATGGCTCACTCTCACGGCCTGCAGAGTCACGGCTTCGCCGGAATCGGTCAACTCTGTCCGAACGTGCAGACCAGCTTCCCCGGCATTCACGGGCTCAACGGTCTCAACGGGCTCAACGGTGGCTCCCTGCCGGACAGCAAGGAAGGAAGCGGTAAGCTCGTCCGTCAACGATATCCGCCGCGAGATCCTCGAATCGTCTCTACGACAGCTCTCTCTCTCTCTGTCTCCACAGCTTACTCGTCGCTCAGCAGCGTATCCAGTTCTCTGTCCAGTCCGGCCATCAGTCCACGGAACGTGTCTCCCGTTAATCCCGCGGAGACCAGCCCGAATTTGGGTGAGCCAGCCAATTTTCCTATCCGATTCGTCGAACGTTGGTCGTTTCATCCTCGGACAACGATCGCATCACGCTTTTCCCTCGGCAGATTTATCGAGCATGCTCTCCGATCTTTCCGTGACCGATCGACGGGCTCCCGGATGCGAGAAGAAATCCTTGGAAATGGCCACGCAACACCACCACCACCCAGGTCTCGCTCCCTTCGACTACGAGCAAAAGAAGATTTTGGCCACGAAGGCGATCCAAGGCAAGCCAAATGCCAGCGATTACCGCGTGCCGACTTCCGGTTGGTCCGGCTACGGATTCAGCCAAAGTATTCCCGCCATAAACACGACCGACTTGACCAAGGTACAGCCTCTCTCTCTTTCTCTCTCTCTCTCTCCCTCTCTCTCTATTCCGACGATCGTTTTTTCGATCGCAGGACTCGATCTCTCACCCGTCCGACCTGTGGAAGGAACCGTCGACGCCGGTTTTCAACACGGAAATGGACTTTCCCGTCAGCGGACCCGGAAAGGAGCGCACCGGGAGCACCTCCAATTACATGGACCACACGCCGCTTTCTCAGCTCAGAAAGATTACCTCTCACCGATGCACCGATCTCGCCGGCATACTGACCAGCGTCGGTCTCGAGAAGTATATCCGTGAGTCGAATTTCGTTCCCTCTCGTTGCCTTCGCTTTGGCTTTCGCTTTTGCTTTCGCTTTTGCTCGCGGTTCCGCTCGCGGGCGTCGCCGAAGCAACGAACCCGCCGATCTCCGTCGTCGATATTTTTATCGTCGTACATCGATCTTCGTTCTGTTGGTCAGGCCTGTTCACGTCACACGAGGTGGACATGGCTACCTTCCCCTCCTTGACGGAAAAGGACCTCTGCGAGATCGGAATTTCCGCTTGGGGCGCGAGGCGCAAAATATTGCTGCTTATCGCCGGTACGTATGCTCGCTCGCTCGCTCGCTTCCCTCGTTTCCCTCCACGATTCGGCGCGTCCATTGACGTTGGATCGTTCCGTTTCGGAGAATGGGAGGAATCGTGCGCGCGTTTCTCGGATCTCTTCGTTGATCGCGCGGTCACGATTTCGCTGTTATCTTTGCAGAGATGAACAAACGGACCAGTCCGTTCTGCGGCAGCGCGGCGCCGGGAGCCGAACGCAAGGCAACCTCGTCCACGACGTCCACCTCCTCCATAGGCAAGTGCAACCTGGACGGCAAGTGGTAGTCACCCGTGCAAACTTGACGGAGCTCCAGCTTCGGTATCGTCGTACTCGAACCGGGCGATATATATTTCGCGTTCTACGCAAAAATACCGCGTAGCGGCTGACCAGCGTTAGAGACGGCAGACCGATCGAAAGTCGAGCCACTCGACGATAGGACGAAGAATAGTATGTTAGTACGTTAATTTCCAATTCTAGGCACCGGAAGGATAGTCCGATGGTTCTTTTTTGTGCCCGGGGACCGTTTGCATTTTTTTTCCATTTTTTTTTTTTCGCTGTCCCCGGTTCACGCGTTCCGAAGGTGCCTTAGGTTAAGGTGATCGTTTCTACTTTCGTTTCGTAAAGTTTTTTCTGTTACTAGCGATGTTTCTCCGGTCGAACGTTACTCGAGGATTCGCGGTCGTCTTCCCCCGGGGCTTCGACCCTCGATCGTCTCGCGTCGATCCTCGAGAAGAGCCGACCGCGGCACGGGGGGAGGATGCTCCCCCGATTCGAGTATCGTTCGATACTTTTTCGAGTATCTCGTGCGTCTAAAATGTATTTGGCGGAAGCGTCCGCGAGCCGGTCGACGGATGCACGATAGGCGTTTGGCAAAAATCAGTGATAAAGGTTATTAGGATAACACGGCAGGCAAGAAGCGAGGCTTCGAAAATTGATGCGCGATGGGCGAGGGATGTTCCGGGTGTTCAGCGGCCTTTCGCCCTAGGAAGCTAAAATATTTAATTCCGACTAAGCTCGAAAGACGCCGAATCGAGTGGCCCTTGCCTATGCCCTTGGTTCCTCCGAATCGAGCGTACCAAAGATAGAAGGAAAAAGAGAGGAAGGGAGGAAGAGAGAGACAGAAAGAAAGAACGGAAGAGTCGCTCTTCCTTTTCCTCGGAGCGGAAGGGTCCCCCGTTTCGGTCGACTTCTCGAGTTTTACAATATAACAAAGTATTTATTATTCACTCGCGAAAGACGCTGGACGCATGCCAAACAACGGACTGCAAGAACTTTCTGTACGGAGTAAGCTGCGAAAGCGGAACGACTTTGCCATTCGAGGATACTCGGAGGATGCTTCCCTCTCGCCGTATCTTCTCGAATTCGTTTGAATTTCGCCGCGTCACGGGCCAACGATCGACGCTTTCCGATGAGCGATCGTTCTTCTCGTCTTTCCTTCCGCAGCCAAGCATTGGCGTTCGATGGAACAGCGAGAGCCGCGTTCGCGGTTCCTTTCGGCCGATCGTTCGACGAGAGGAAGGTATCTTGTCCGATATAAATTATTCGTCTTGTAAATACTTTTTTTCTATTTTTTTTTCTTTTCCTAACCCGCCGATAATTGGCTTTCCGCTCGCTCCGATAGACACCGGATTCGCGAGACACGTTCGCCTCGAGAGTCGCGGCCGAAAATCGGCGAATTTCTTTGGACGTCGATACCTTGTCGGGGTTACGTTCGCCACGTTCGCCACGAAATTGGAGGAAACCGACGAGACCCACCATCGCGGCGGAGCTTACCGATAATGCCTAGCGAACAATTTTACCGCTCAAAGTTCTTGACTAAGTCTTTTGCGAAGTCTTTTTAAGCATAAATTATTGTTCTTTGCGCGGCACGGTCGCGTGCTAGATAGTAATCGAGAAATGAGAAAAAAAAGAAAGAAAAAAAAAAGAAGGAAGAACGAAGGAAGGATATTTGCGTGTTCCGTGTGCGTACGTGAGTACGAGCGTATGAGTGGATGTGCGGGTGTGTCGATGCGTGCGCGCGTGTTACGCGCACGACTGTCCGATCGTGTCTGTTTCTCGTGTTGGTTTAACGGTTATCGTTTTCGGAAATTTCGGAAATTTCAGATATTTGTTCCATTAAACGGAAGCAATCGTATCTCGTGGTCCGATCGTAGCGACTTTCGGACGACGATGCCGTTTGCTTCCCCGCGAATTATTGCGTTCTCATTGTACCGTTCGTTTCTCGTGGCGCGTTCGCGGAACGTTCGATCGCACCACCCCCGATCGAAAGATCGCTGGCGAATCGTTGACGCCGCGAAGATTTTCAACGGACGAATTTGCCGATCTTGGCGCGCATCTTTGCAAAGTGTTCCCGCGGTTCGTCGAGGTGATTTTACGACGCGGCACGCAAAGAGATCTTGTACTGCAAGAAATTTTGTATTGATATTTTATAATAAAAAAAGAGGAAGGAGAACGATACAAGAAAGGTGTTGGAAGCGTGGCGGAGTCAATGGGGAGGCCGCGCGGAAGCGGTCGCCTCCAACGGCCTCATGTTTTCGGCGTGCAACTCGATTCCGCACTCCGGACACTGGAAGGCCCTCGTCGCGGTGAAGTGAGCCTCGAGGCAATAGTAGCAAAATATGTGCACGCAGTCGGCGTGCGACGGCAAGATCGGGAAATCGTCGCAGTAGGCGCACTTGGTCGACCGGTCCATCGTCCGAGTCGGTCGAGCCTCTCGCGGAGCCTTCGGTCCGCTCGTCGATCGGAGGAGCCTCTTCGTCGCGTACCTCAGTCGATGGAAATTGATGATCGGCAGACCGACGGCGAACAGTTCCATCAGACCGTGCCAGAGGAGTTCCCTGGTCATGTAGGAGTAGCCGATGTTTCGTGGCTTGTGAGCGGTTATCGGTCGACTCGAAATCCCGAGCAGGAGCTCGATCACGAGCGGCTGGGTGCCGCGATGCAAAAATATCAGGGAATCGAGAAGTCGCGTGAGATCGAGGAGTCGCGCGACTCGATCCAAGATCGATCTCTCGATGCCGCGGCCCGTCAGCTTATCACGAAGGTATGCCGGCAGAACGGTGAGGAGGAGGTAGAGAACGGACTTTGTCCGGTCGATGTTGGCGTACTCCAAATTGAGCAGCTGCTGGCCAAAGGTCGACCTTCCGCGGCGCAGCGAAAAGTTCCAGGCGAAAAATCCGAGAAGGGCGTCTACCTCGGCCCGCCATAGTTCGGTCTTTCCCGCCGGTAGGTACGCGATAACGCTTTGCGCCTGATCGCGCAGAACTTTGTAGATCTCGTCGTCCAGTTGGGCCGCGTCGATCTGATTCACTCGAGACACGTACGGCGTCGTCGGCATGGTTCTCTCTCTCTCTCTCTTCTTCTGATTATCTGTCTCTATCGCGCGCTCGGTCGTCGAAGGAAACGTCGATCGGACCGTCGGAGGGACAATTAGCCGCGACGGCTCGCGTCTTCGTCCCGCTGTCGGGGATGATTTTCCAAGATGGGAAAGTTAATCGCAGAATCGTGCTCCTTCGACTCGATTTGACGCTCCCCGCGCGACGGACCCGACAAGCTCATTGCCGACGACGCGTTCGCTTCCGTCGGATCGTGTTCCGCGGACCCTCGTTCGAACGAGGCGAAACTGGCGACTCCGTTCGGCCTCTCCGGTAAGCACGGTAGAAATCTTCGCGGACAGGTCGAACGACTCGAGTTTACATTCGATCGAGGTTTGGCAGCGGCAAGATCGAACAACGAGTCAAATGCGAGGTTGGAGCGACGGGACGAACAACATCCAGCGGGGACGAGCGGCGACTGCGAGCGACGGAAGGCGACGCGAGCGCCAATTCGGCCGGATTCGGCCCCACGCGGCTCGGCTCACCTCGGCTCACCTCGGCTCGTCTCGACTCTGCTCGGCTCGGCTCGATTCGGCTCCCTTCGGCCGCGTCCGGCGGATCTCGGCCAGGCTCGGTTCCGGCGACGTACACCGTCGAAAACAGGGATCCGCGCACCTTCGATTTCGAATTCGGAATTCCTGCAGTGAAGGAATCGCAGTCGCGGCGCGCGCGCGCGACTGCCCTCTATTAGCGTACCTCTGGAAATCACGTGGAAAAAGGAGCGAATTACTCGCGGATGCTCGCGGATTCTCGTGGGAGAGAGAAAAAGGGAGAGAGCGGGCGGTGAAGAGCGGAGCGGAGCAAAGAGGACAGGATCGGCGAAGGGTGAGCGGGAGGGGCGAAGAGGGGCTAGGAGGGTAGAGAAGCGGTGAGGATAGGTGAGGAGGGGAGAGGAGAGGCGAAGAGAAGACGGAGAGAACTCGTCGGTGGCCCGTCAGTTGGAGACTGTCCGAGGCGGTCCGTGTAGCGGCGAGTAGCGTCGAGTGGCAGCGAGTGGCAACGAGTGCTTTGAGGTTAACTCGAGGGACTCCGTTCGGAGGAAGCGAGACTCGAGTCTCGAGTCTCGAGCCCGCGTCCTATCGCGTTTCGGGCTCCATGTTGCCGCTGGTGTAATGACGTCATCGAGTGTCGGTGCTTCGAGAGTGAGCTTCTTCCTCTCCCGTTCCTCCAAAGTTTCCCGATCATGTTTTCGTGATAAATTTTGACGTACTTTGGTGCGCAAGGCGGTTCCACCGTGGGCTCGGGTTCTCGCGGTCTCTCTCAGTCGGTGATACAAGTTCCGTGCACGCCCATCGTCCATCCATCCTTCGAGGTGAGTACGCCGAATTATATAATGTTCGTTTTTCTCGGGTTTGCGCGAAGCCACGATCGGGCCACGGCGGAACCACCGTCGAACGATCCTCGTCGGACAACGGTTTTACCTTCGATCCTGCCCTCGTCTCCGTCCGCCCTGTTCCGCGAATCGCCCCGACGATTTCTCGATACTCCGACGCCTCGGATTCCATCTACCTCGATCTCCGACGATGCCACCGTCGCGTTATAACCTCTCTCGATGGTTCTTCTCGAGAGCGCGAGTCAAGGGGAGGGAGAAAAGAGAGAGAGAGAGAGAGAGTGAGTGAGTGAGAGAGAGAGAGAGAGAGAGAGAGAGAGAGAGAGAGAGAGAGAGAGAGAGAGAGGACGGACCGTCTTTAAGCGTCTCGCACGCGTTATTTTCGTGTCGGCCACTTGTTCGTGATCACCGATCTTGGGGGTGGTTGCTCGTCCCTGGAAGAAGCTCTGGCTTCGACGGGAATTCCTCGTTCCGAAAAGTAAATCGGCGAAATGCGCCACGGTTGTCTCGGCCCTGCAAGAAAATCTCCATCACGATCGATGATTTCGATTCGTAGAGGCGGCCGGGTCGGACCGTCTCCGTCGTTTCGCTTTCACGGCCGTTACGAGCGTCGATCGGGCTCGGTCGCATCGCGGTTGGCGCATCGCGGTAGCGTTCTAGCCGGTGACGGCGACGGTGCCGGTATCCTCCTTCTCTCTCTCTCTTTCTCTCTCTGTCTCTCTCTCATTTCTCCCTCACTCCGTCGCCCTCTTTCTCTCGTTCCCTCTCGGCCGTCCCTTCCCCTTTGTCGTTGTGTTTACGAATCGAGCGACCTATGCGACCGGCGATTCGACGAGTCGGCGAGCGGCCGGCTACTCGTTTCGCCGGGTAAACAATGCGGTCTTCTTCGTTGGTCGACAGGCCGACCTTGCCCGGTCGTCGCGGTCTAACGGCGGTCGCGTTGCGTCGCACATCGGGTCGAGACGCGACTGATCGAATCCCCTGTCGGCCCTGCTGCTCGATGGATTCGACGGAATCGTCTGACCTCTGCGACCGAGAGGGCAAGAAAATTCGAACGATCGGTCGTACGACGCAAACTTTGCGACATCGCGGCAAGATCGTGGGTGCTCGCAGTCTCGTTGACGCGGACGGACGCGAGGAATGACGGGTATTTCCGGTCGTCTCGATCTCCGACGTTTCCCGTTCTGGACGTTGTCGTTTGCAGCGACGAGCGCGTGGGTCCGGTCGCTTCCACTTTCGCGTCCCACCTGCCCCGTTCTTTCCCTCGTGCGATTTACGGTAACCCGTCGGCGTTGAGGCTGGCAAGGATCCTCTTTGGGGCGGTCGGCACCCGACGTGCTGGTCAACGGCATCGGGAACTTGGCTTCGAAGCTCTTCGGACGAGGGATCGAGCGACGATCGGTCGATATTTACCGTTTTGCTCGACAGGCCGGTCCCGCGGATCGGGCCGATCCAGCCGCGGATGTCCGTCCTACGAGTCGCGTCGCAACGCGCCTTCTTTTCGCGCGCCGATTCTCGTTCCCGTTGTCGCGGCCCTTCTCCCGATCGTTCGTTCGCTCGTCTCTTCGCCTTCCCCCGCTCTCCCTACCTCTCGCACTTCCTCTCTGCCCTTCGGCGTGCCCCGCGCGAGCCCGAAAATTCTTTGGCCCGTGCGTGCCTCCTCGTGGCTACGTCAACTGCGGTCGAAAATCGTGCATCTTTGTCGTCGATTTCGTTGCTCTCCGACTGCCGGCATGCCAGGTTTTTGTCCGCCCCGACGTGCTACAAAGGGTCGAGCGGGAGGATGGGGGGGGGGGGGGGGCGAGGGAGCTTTCATTTCGAAAATCGACTGGATAGAGCGGTACGTGGGAGGTGCGACGATGCGGTCCGAGTTTTCGTTTGATCGTTGGGTGCTGCCATCTCGCGTTTTCACGATTCCACGAAACCCCGCATCCTGACCCCGTGGAACGGGGTCACCTGTATTCGACCGTTCCCCTACGTTTTACCGTGCGCCCGACCATTTCGCCAGCTCCGATCGCCGTCCTCTCCGCGAAGCGGCTTCCTCGCGCGTCCAAGTTTCGTCAGCGTTCCTCGACCTTGCGAGGTCCGACGGTGGCGAAATATTTCGCGACGGCTAGCCGTCTCGCGACGAGTAGCGCGCTTCCCTTCGTCGGGATTAAGGAAAACGGAGCAACGTTGCACGACGAATCCCTCGGACAAAGGCCATTCGTGACCGCGAGTCGAGGAAGTCAAGTTTCTATCTTTCTACAGCAGGGTATGAGGTATATAGGTGGTGGCGCGAGGCGTGGCGAAGTATTGATCGCCGGGGCGATTTCCCTTCTTCGCCCCCGAGCAACGTCATCCGTCGGTTCGAGTCTTCTCGCTCTCTCGCTCCCTTCGTACCCTTTGCTCCCTTCGCTCCCTTGCTTTCCCGTTTTCCCGCTTTCCCGCACACCCCTTCTCCTTCTCTTCCTCTTCCCCGTTGGCCCGACGGGCCCCTCGAGCCCCTTTCTCTCTCTCTCTCTCTCGGATCGACCCTACTGTGCGCTATCACGGCTACTTTCGCCTCCGCACCCGCCTTCGCTATTGCCACCGGCACTTACCCTCTCCTCGAGCCACCGAATACATAAGCGTCTTCTCCTCCCTCCTCTCCCCGTTGCTCTCTTTCCTCATCTCGCGTGCAGCGCGACGTTTCGACTCGTGATTTGGTCATCGGAGGCTGCTCTTTCCGCTCCGAAGGCCGATCCCCGGGTCCGGAGGTCGTTCCGAGATCGTGGCCGCCTTGGACTCTCCTTCAAATTTTCGGCGACGCGTTCAACGGGCGATCCGGCATCTCCGCCCGACGAATTCTTCGTTTACCCGATTCCCCGGCGTGGTTCGTGTCCGCTCGGGCTCTTCCTTACCGAGCACCCCGAGTCTCGCCGTCGGAGCTATCGCCATCTGTGAGAGGGTAGTCGAGTCGGTGAACCTCGGACTCGCTCCCCGATCGCGCCAAATTCCGGACAGCACCGACGTTTCAATCGCGACGTCTCGTTCGGCCCGTCTCGTTGGGTCGAGGAAATATCTTCTCCCATCGCCCCATCCCCTTGCGCGACGTCCGTAGTACGTTCCTCTTCGACGAAATTTGTCGGTTTTCGTGGCACATTGACGCCGTTCGACGAATCTCGTCGCTGCTCGGCATCGTGCGGGAAAGTTCAACGATGCGGCCCGTCGTCGAGCCGCGAACCGAGGTTTTCCTTTTCGAGAAGGAGCGCGAAACGTTCGTTTAGTCGCTCGGGATCGTCCGTCGTTGGAAGAGCTCTCATAACGGTTTAATTAATCGCGGCCCACGGGAGCCACAGCCCTCTCGCAGCCGGCCCCTCCTGTCCCCTGCGTGGAGAATGGATCGACGCTCCGGATCGATTTACGTAAACGGCCGTGAAATGTCCACGATTCGGGAAAGCTTCGCGGAGCGTTCCGACTCCTTTGGAGCGAGTCTCGCCGAACTCGCGGTATTTAGCCCGGCGCGCGCAGGTGCCGCGAGGGGCGAGGGGCGAGCTTCGCGGCCTGGACTCGAACGGCGGGGACTTTAACGCTTCCTTCGCTCGCAACGCGCGCACCGAAGATCGCGAGCTCGGCGTAGGCGCGCTCGAGGATAACGTAAGGGCCCTCGAGGCGCGACCTTTGAAGCGACCGGACCCCGACCGTTCTCCTTCTTCCCCGGCTCCCTCCGCACCTTCCGCTCTCTCTGTTTTTTTGTGCTTTCGCGGTGACGAACCCTCCTATGAATATATTCCGAAAATTCTCCGGATATTCGGGCTCCCGCTCGATTATCGTCGCGTCCATTGTACCGTCTCGTGGGAAGCTACCGCCGTTTCTGTCTTAACGAGGCTCGCAGCAAAGAGTATTCTGACGTCGAGGATATCCGCAGGACGAATTAACCGGGTGGGGGGGTCTCTCGACAACGCGGCGACGAGGGCCCTTCGGAGTCACTTGGCCTCTCGTGAACCGAGGGCTGCCGACGAGCGAGGAAAACCACGGTGCGCTAGCAAAAACAACGCGAGTACTCCGATGGATGGTTGCCGTGGAGATGCGCGGCCAAACGAGGACGAAACGTTTCGAGCACGGGGGTAAATCCTTCGAAGCGGGAAACGTGCGGACCTTCGTCCCTCGCCCTTTGCTCCTCGCTTCGCGCCACTCGTCCCTACCCGTGAAGGATGAAGGGCGGAGGGCGGAGGGCGAAGGACGAAGGACGACGCTCGGTGCGGCGGTTGCCCATCGGCCGGATTTATCCTCCCCCTTTCGCGCGGTTTCTCGCTTGGAAGACGGGTGAACCTTCGCTGCTGGTCTGATACGTCGCGCGCGCCTCCCCTTTATTTTCTCTCTCCTCTCTCGCGCCACGACTGCACGACTTGTGCGTCCCTGCGCTTCGAGCACCTCGTTAATTATATTGTTTCGCCTTGACTTTTTTGTTGCAGAGATCGCAGGCAAGGGACATGGAACTCGTCGTGCTTTCCTGAATCGGTGAGTGCTTGCGACTCTTTACCCTCTTCTCCGGTTTTGGAAAATCGTTGGGGCGTTGACGCGGGCGAAGGCTTGTCCCTGTAATTTCCGAATAGTCTCGCGGTAGGACGTCGCGATTTTATCCCCATTACCGGCGGTCTCGTTTTTCTCGCGGTTAACGAGCACGACATCGGGATCCGGTGTTACCGACGTCATCGATCTCCCCCTCGAGTCGTCGCGACCCTCCGGCGATCCACCACGCGGCCGATCGAATCGGCTGTCCGCCTCGACGAACCGATACCGCCAGGCTCGTTTATCGAATGCCAGTTTCCCTTTATTTTTCAAAAACTTTATTTTTCTTTTTGAATCAATAAAATCATCTGTTTATTACGAATTCAACAATGTATTAAAGTATATAATTGTTTTAATGCCTGCCCTGCCCCTCCTGGCTGTCCCGTCTGTCCTGCCTGCCCTGCCTGTCCTGTTTGACCTGCCTACCTGCCTGCCTGTCCGACCCCCCCCCCTGCTCACTCTCCCGGCTTTTCTCCGCAAAATTACTTCTACATAGTTTTGTAAGAAATTATAGGTGTGAGAATGTGTGTGGTGTGTTGTATGAGAGTATGCATGCGGTGATAGATAAAACAGATGAATCGAATGACTGCGACTTGGGTGGTAGAGATTATGTGCGTGACATTGAGAGTGTGCGAATGATGTGTACGAGATTTGGGACTGAGGCGAACGAGAGGATGAAGAGCGATTGGCAGTATGAAAGAAAGCGCAGAAAGAGAAAGACGGTTGAGAAAGTATATTAAATAATCTTAAGCCTTAATAAACTCTTATATATATTATATTTTATTGAAAGTTAAACCCCTCATTCTCCTCACAGTTTAAACCAAATATCTCCAAACTTTGCAGAGGGTACCTGAGGTATTTCATAGTTTTTCTATTTTGAAGGTGGCGATATAACCCGAAAAGCATGTGTTCAAAACAATCTCCAAAAATTCAACGTTAACTAATGGTGATAGACGATAGGAAAAATAAAAGGTCCCACAAAATTCTTAATTGCCCTAACAACATTTTCTTTTCAGGGAGATATTTGTACGATTTCGCGCTGTTACTAATTCGATGTTTTTATGCGCTGCTTTTTGTACTTGGATGGTTGCAAAAATCAATTATTATTCCTGTCGTTGGTCTCGGTAAACATTCTAGATTAAGATAAAATGATTAAAAATCCATTCCCTGACACGATCTTTTTCCACCTAGATTATCCATTTCGTTCGACTGTGCGGCGGCGTCGACGGTCGAAAGATGTATCCCCGTAACGAGGACGGGCCATTGGACGTCCTCTCTTCGGTCGGGCCGCGGTCGAATCGCGCAGGCGCGAGCGCAACGCTCGCTAAAGCGTAATGGGGATGGTTATGGATTTTCGGGCTTCGCGACCTTCGTGCGTCGCGTTCCACGCTTCGAACGCTTCCAACGCTTCCATCGCCGTCCCCGATTCACTCGGTGCGGATCGCTCGAACCTTTTCTTCCTGGAAAACCCTACCCGGAAACTCGATCGAGGAACGCGTCGCGAGACGACCCTCCGTGACCGGCGATCCTCGGTTCGCGAGACTGTTCCGCTGGAACGTTCGAGGGTCTGGTCGCAGGACCGAGGACGTTAGTCGCGCGCAAAGATCTGTCGGGACGACTCGGACGATGAGATCGAAGGAGGATGCGAATCGATGGGGAGTCGTTGGCAGCGGCCGTCGCTTTTAACGCCGTCGAGATGGTGGAAAGAGAGCTTTGGACGATCATGTTTCGCGGCAGGTCGTAATCTCGCCAGAGGCGGCACGCACCTACGATATCCTTCTCGACTACGTTTACGAGAATCGCGAAGGTGTCGGGGAAGGAAAGCGTCTTCGGGATTTACGGCGCGTCGACCCCTTTGAGAGGAGGCAACGCGACGGCGGGGTCGGCCGGCGGCCACGGATAACGGTCACGGAATCATTCGATCTCCGAGGTTGGCTCGTTAAGTAATTGCTCCGGGCGAAGTTAATTTTCGTTGGGCGCGTAGGGGGTGGAATAGGTTGGAGGAGGGAAACAGGGTCGGCTGGCGCGCGGGCCGAACGTGGACGCGGCTCGATTATCGTCCGATGCGCCGTGGCTGAGAGCAGAGAGAATATCGCGCGATTCGGCAAATCGCGAGCACGAATTCGCGTGGCGCCTCGACCCATTCAACCGGTCGTCTCGCCCGCGCTTGCCACGCTCGATTTCGTTCTCGCGACGATTAGGTCGTAGACGTCAGGAGCGTGCGTCTGTGACTGTTAGCTATGTAGGTTGGTAGGTAGATACGAAGGTGGGTAAGCAGATAGGTAGGTAGGTAGGTAGGTAGGTAGGTAGGTGGGTAGGTAGGTAGGTTGGTGGGTAGATAGGCAGGACCAACGGAGGATAAACTCGCGGTAGCTAGGCTGCGGTACTCTCTGCGGTACTGCGCGCCGCCATGTTACTTTATCGATTTCAGCCCCTCTCGTGCCTGCCTTCTCCCTCTTTCGCTTCCCTCTTCCACCCCGTCTCGTCCGTAGTCGTCGTTTGCTCGAAATTCGACAGCCCCCGATCCTCTCTCTTCCGCCGAACCGACGGTCGAAGATCTCGAGATCGATGATAACCGGCCATTTCGAGTCTCGGCGCGCGACATTCAGGAAACTCGAGCGGAACTTTTCCGCTTCGAAAGGGTGATCGTGGATTCGCGGACGCGTCTCGCCGAACGGACGAGCGGAGCGAATTCGAAAATTTCCAGATCGATTCTGCACCTAGAGGCAAAAAGGTCGGCGCTCTCTCCGTTGGGCGAGTCGCCGTCGATAATGAATTCAATTTTGCGACGGAGTCTTTTACGACGCGACGGTGACAATTAACCGCAAACGAGAACGAACCGACGTGCCCAGGGAGAAGGCGGGAAATCGCGAGGTTTGGGGTCGAAGCGGAACGCCACCGAAAGGGTGTTTATTAATTAATGAAGCGCGCGATGCATGACTCGAATAGCAAATACCGCTGCGGCGCGACCCTTTGCCGCCTGGAGGACGATTCGTCGCGTCCGCCGGTTCGACTCGCGGCCAAATCGGAGCGCGTCGTTTCTCGACGACTCGCCTCGTCCTTCGAAGGGGGTCGAACGCGCCGTCGATCCACACTGTACGCGGCGGCGGCTAGGTGTAGTCGCGCCGCGAGCCACGACCGCGACGTAGTTTGGGCCCTTCCGCAGGAGGGTGAACGCCGCTTCAAAGGGGTTATTTTAGGAACGGCAAGGTGGCTGACCGAGCGGGCAACCGCTCGCCCGATCCCTTCCACTCTCGGCTTCGATGCTTTTCCTCCCCTACCCATTCGACGTTTCCCCCTTTCCGCGTGTCCTTAACGTCGAGACGGCCCTCTCGGATTCTTCCAAACGAGACCTCGTCCGCTTTTCCTCTACTCGACGCCAAGCGGTGAATTCAACGGCGGTCCGTCTCTAGAGAATTTTGCCGCGAATCGCGATTGCTTCAAACTCGGGTGAATTTTCGGCGGCGGAGTGCGCGCGGCACCGATGCCTCGCCCTCCGGGATTCGCGTCGTCGTAAATGAATCTTTCTCTCTCGAGTCGACGAGGAAAGAAAGTGAAAGGAGGGGGGGGGGGGGGAGTATCTTCCTAAATCGCCAATCGAGGGAGGTGCGATCGAGCCGAGGCGGAAATGTCACGATCGGCGTCTACATTTTTCCCCTCGTGGACGCGCAGAACCGACCGCGCCGAAAAAGAGATCAAGATCATCGTGGATACCAGCCTTCTTTGCTTTCTTGGACGAAGCAACGCTTGCTTCTTCGGGGGAAGGCTCGAGAAATGGGATTCGCGGGGGCGTCTGGACTGTCGGGAGCAATCGGGGGCTATCGGAGGCCTTCAGCACGATTTATCGCGTCACGTTGTCGAACGGGCCGCAGAAGTACGGGAAGAGCGCGAGAAGCTCGTCAATATTTGCGCGGTCGATCTCCGTGTAATCTTCTCGCTCGGTCCCGGAGGAGGACGCCCTACCGATTACCGGAGGGAAGAGGTTGCTCTCGTTTCCTCCGACTTCGGTTTACGCGCATCTACACTCCGCACGGATATATTTATCGGCGCGCAATTCCTCAGGAATGTGGCTTTGAATCGAGAATCGTATCGCGGCGAGCCTGATAACGACGTCGATGTTATTTTCGGAAGCGTGACGCAGTCTCCTCGAGATTTTCGTTGCCGTTTCCCCGCGATATCGCGAGCGCTATCGCGAGACTCCTGGTTTTCCGAGAACGAGAGTCCGCGATCCGACGCGTCGCGACGTTCGAACGTCGCGTGTCACTCGAGGAAGGAGAGAAGGAGAGAAGGATCGTAAACGGAGTTAACGGGGCCGTTCGAGAGAGCGCTCTGGCCGACGGAAGGATATCGCGAATCGTCTCGAGATAGCAGAGTCGCCGGAGGGGTGGAGGTTTGGGGTGGTGGGGGTGCGTCGACCGAGTCGACCGACTCGAGCAGAGGAGAGAGCGTCGCGCAGAGAGGAGAAAACCGATCGAGCGAGCGGGAGAGGGTCGACTCGCGCAAGCGCCAGCCCCCGACGATCAGTCGTGCGTGGCCCTTCACCCGCGTCGGATCTCTCGGTTCGTCTCTATGCGCTTTGCTGATCGTGCCACTTTCGTCCGCCCGCCGCTCTCGTCCCTCTCCTCCTCCGTTCCTCCGTATTTCTCTTCCTCGTGCGTGCTCCCCCCTCGCCCTTCCTCTCCCTCTTCCACCTCCTCCTCCTCCTCCCGTTCCGCGATTTCCGCCCGACGTTTGTCCTCCTCCGCCGATCGCTCGACCGCCCGACAGCCCGACCGTTGATCGAGCACGGTGTCGCCGTTTCGAAGCCCTCCTCGAGCGAAGCGGCCGACGGTACGCCGCGCACCGTTGCGCGTGTTCGGTGTCCGACAAAGTTTTTGCGCCTACTCGTTCGCGACATCGGAATTCCTCGCGAGAAGGTGGTGACCGAAGGCGAACCGTTCTCGTCTCTCGGAGTGGACCCAGGAGGAACGCGCTATTCGTGCTACCGGCTCCGCGGTCCCTGCCGATCTCTCGGATCCGACGGATTCCAGACGGAGGAGAACCCCGCGATACGGCGGAGCACGTGTCCCGCACGGTGGACGAGCGTCGACGGCTGCCGGGAGTTCTCTCTCCTCCCGTTTCGGTTTCTTCGTCGGTGGTTGGCGCGGAACCGGGATCACCGTCGATCGTACGACCGTATCCCGTCGGTCGATCGGATGACCAGGAGAGCGGCTTTTCCGTACCTGCCTGCCTCCCGCACCGCCCTAGTGCCGCTCCTACGAGGAAACGCGGATCGATATTTACGAGGTAGGATGTGTCGTCCTTCCGCGAAAACTTTCCCTCGGATCGAATCGTTGGCGATTAGAGGGGTCGACGCTCCAAGGTGGCTTCCCTCTCTCTATCTCTCTATCTCTCCCCGATTGTTCCTGCCTCTGTTCGGCCAGCGGTCCTGCCGGCGGGCCGAGAGACCGTTCGCCGTCGCGCGCGATACCGACGGTGCCGGGCCCGAGCCGGCCGCTGTTCCGTCCGCCTGTTCCTCGTGTCCCGCGATTCCGGATTGTCGCCGTCGAGGCAGAATGAATTTACGGGGCAGTCGCGGACGTCGCCTGTATCGTCCCACGCTTCGGTGGACCACGGCGGAAGTAATTGCTCGGCCTTCGGAAGACGCGGTTCTTTTTTCCACGAGGGACGGGGAACGCAGGAGGTTACGCCGTGGGGCAAACGCGTGCCAACGGAATCGAGGTAGCAGCTCCGAATAACGGCAACGCGCGTTCATGGCTATTGATTTTTCAGCGGCCGGCACGCTCCTTCGAATCGTTGGCGCGCGTTGGCGTTTGGACGATCGTTTGGCGAGACGATAGCGGACGGCAGGACGCGTCTTTCGTCGCGGTCGGAGACATTTTTGCATCGGGAGAGATTCTTCGAGGCGCGAAGGAGATTCGTGTCCGTTGATTGGAATCGGCGGACGCCTCGGTGGCCTCGTTGATCGAAAAGTTTGCTCGGTCCCCGCGGGAAGTGGAGCGCGAGGAGAAGGGGATCGCTCGAGAGCGGACGCGCGAAATCGCGTATTCTGGGCTCGGAGTATCTCGCGGTCGGCCGTTAGATCTGTCCACAGTTAATAATGACGGGAGCGTTTGATTTAACGGGATCGTTGGAACCACGAGCCGTTCGAGAGAGGAACTGCGAGCGGACGGGGGAGAGAGAGGGAGAGAAAGAGAGAGAGG
Organism: Cerceris ruficornis; assembly: GCA_963989415.1. Classification (NCBI taxonomy): domain Eukaryota; kingdom Metazoa; phylum Arthropoda; class Insecta; order Hymenoptera; family Crabronidae; genus Cerceris; species Cerceris ruficornis. Next base: position 383,111 of record OZ022523.1, read on the forward strand.
GAATGCCGTTCCTACGACTCCATCCTCCGCGGCTATTAGCTCTCGCGCTTGACACGCCGGCTCCGAGTAATTGGCCGTATTAAATTTAATAATCCGACCGCGGCGCGTTTGCCCGCCGTCTTCGTTTCCGCCTTCGTTTCTTCGGCTCTCGCCGCTCGGTTCCCTCCCTTCGTCCCTCCATCCCTCCGTCCAGCCGTCAGCTTCTCGCGCGCAAATTAATTGGGCGCCACGCGCCCAGTGGACGTCGATTTCTCGGCAAACCGCCGACCCGAGCTTCCCCGAGATTTCCACGCAAATGCTGCTCCTGTCGTTGACTCGTCGTCGAGAAAGCCGGCTATCTTTTCGTCGATGCATCGACCCGGCTGCTTCTCGAGAGCGCGGCTCCCTTCCGACAAAGGTGCTCTCTCTCTCTCTCTCTCTCTCTCTCTCTCTCTCTCTCTCTCTCTCTCTCTCTCTCTGTGTCTGTCTCCGTCAAGCTCGCAATTTGTCCGCGCTGTTAAACGAGCGAAACGGAGGGACGGGGGGAAAGTTGTTTCGTCGCCAGTAGCCTCCTTATCCGGATCCCGTAGGGTGCGCTCCTCCGTCGGGCTTGCGGCTGTACGGCCATCCCGGCGGACTCCCGTATCGGCTCGTCGACGCTGCGAGATCTCGTCCCAACCACCTGTGAAAACGGCTTCAGCCTCGGCCGGTATTTTCGCCTCGCGGCAATCGATATCGCGTTCCCTTCGTCGCGATCGAGCGTTCCTCGATAATCGCGCGAGGAGGATCGATCGAAAGAAACCTCTCGACTTCCCGTCTCTCTCGCGAACGGATCTCCGAGGCCGATTTATCCATCCTCCAGGCGAGGCAAGGAGATCGGCGGATTCCATCGTCATCGGTGCTCTCCACTCGTTGGACTCGGGCTCGAACCGTAGGGGGGAGGAAGAAACGCGAGCGATTCGACCCGACGGTTGGTCGCGGAATCGGATGAGAAGGAGGCGGGCGCAATTCCTCCGGGGTCTGGGTCGACCCAGCCGCGAGCTCGTGGCAAGCCGATTTCGGAACCCCCGCTCGAAGAAGCCAGTCTCGAGAAAAGAAGCGGGAAACACTTGGAATCGAGGGTGGCGCGTCCCGCTGCCTTCGCGAAATTGAGAAGGGTCCCTTGATTTATTGCGGTACCCTCCGAGGACTTCTCTCTGCCCTTCACCCTTCGCCCTTTTCGCCCTTCACGCTGCCGTTCTCGGTTTACGCTCGAATTTCGCGAATCCGCTCGCGCGCCCTCTCCACTTGCTCGTACTTCCTCGCGCGCCCCCCAAGCGTTCCATCCGTTTCCCTCTTCTTCGTCTTTCGCCCTCTCTTCTCTCGATTCGGCCGATCGAGCGACGAGAGAGCGGCACGCTTCCAATCTGTGTCTAAGGACGCACGTATTTCCTCTGCTGCAGGTGCGGAATTAAAGCGGAACTAGTTTGGCCGACACCTCGAGCCCGTGGATGTCTCTCGGGCAGCGATCGGGCGTCGATCGACCATCGATCGAGCATCGATCGAGCATGCATACCGTTCGGTGATACGACCGAATTCACGAGGTAACTTTCGATACAGCTACGTTGACACCTGTCTCTTTCGCGGTTTTTCGTTCGGAAGGGGTTCCCGCGGATCGGATCTGAATTCGGAATCCCGCGTCGCGCGCGCCTTTGCCGAGCGATCGGATCGGGCAGGAGAGTGGCGGGAGAGATTCAAGACCTCCCGGAAAGGGGGGCTTACCTCGACATCTCCCGCGAAGTTGAAAACGGGCAGAAACGAATTCCAGCCATCTTCTTAGATACGTCTAATAAATATTTATGCAAAGTTTCATGGAAGTCGGAGTGTATCGGTTTCCGAGCCTCTTCCCTCGTCGGTCGACTTTCGTCGCGGCGAAACGGCAACCTCTGTCCTCTTTCGTCGGAGCGATCAAGTTTATACGAGAAATTAGGTCTACCTTTTTGTTCCTTCCCGTTATTATTCCCTTCTCCCTCCTGGCGAACTTTTACGACTCTTGCGCAACGAGATAAGATCGAGCCCGAAGGTAACATCGATAGGAAAACTGCCGGCTGTATCGTGCGCGACGAAAGCACGGAGGGTTCCATCCCCTATTTTATGCGCGAGTAACCTTCCTCCGCTTTTCCTCGTTCCGTCTTTCTCTCTCTCTCTCTGGACGCGCGTGTCCTGGCCTACATCTCTCGGAGTTGCCCCGTCGAATCGACGCGTTTCGTTGGGATGGAGTCGTCTCGACCGTTTCTCCCGTACTTCCCGCCCTCTTCGACGAGTCCATCGTTCCCCTGCCCCGTCAGTTCGTAGCCACTGACCGCGGCTTTTCCGAGGAAGATGGAGTCAAAGGCCGCCGAGACGTATATTCTTGGCGGAGGAAAAAAATTGTCGGCAATTAGGCTGGAAGGACGCTGGTTAAATTTACGTGGCCGGTTCTCGTTTCGTTCTCCCTGCCCTCAACCGCGTCTCCTCTTTTGCTCTCGCGTCAACGACTATCGACGTATCTCTCTTTTCCCTCTTTGTGCGCTGAGTGACGTGAAATCGATAACAGTCTGGGAAGGACAGGGCGCAAAGCAACGATACCGTCGGTTTCTATCGAGCGACCGCTCCTCCGCTACCGGGACGTCGACGTTCTCCGCTCTCTTGGTCCTCGACTGGCGGCCGATAAATATGTCCCTCCTCGAAGGTGGTGAATCGGGCAAATAGTCCGGACAGGGGAGAAGGGAACGATCCTGGGAGAGACCTTGGATTTGTCGCCGGGAGGATCGGTTCGCGGCCGCGGGAGGCGTTCCATGGGTATATACGGGAACGAGGGGAGGGTACGTCGAGTAGCGGCGCGACGCCAAAGTTTCCGCATTAGCATTTAGATACCGTATCGGTCAAAGACGCCCCGACGTTCCAACATTCTGCCGCGAGTTTTCGCTTCGCGCATCCTGCCAACCGGCTACCAGCCGCCTCGTCGGATATACGCGTTATCCGTGAAACGACCGACCGGAGTGGAGCGGAGGAATCGCCCGGTTGGCTCGAAACGTCGCGCCGGCCGACGGCTTTGACATCGATCTCGCCGATCAACGTTTCGTGCAAACAGAATTTCCGGCGTTTCTTTGGCGTCCGTCCGAAGACTTGCTCCCGTCGCGACCGCGTCGGCGTTCCGGTTGCTTTCCGCGGATCTCGAGAAATTCGACCCTCGATCTTCCCCTCGGGAATTTGCCGACGGTACGGTTCGAACGTTTCAACGGGGAGAAATTGGAAGCGCGTTTGACCTCCGTTTCGAAAGAGTTATCGGCGGTCTCTCGTATGATCCGCTAGAAGGGGGAGAATTTCCCGGTGAGGAGGGAACTGCGGCGACTCGCCGAACGATCGGCGGTCGAAATGGACGATTCCCAGGAGGATTTTTCCGGCATCTCGTAGTTCCGTGCACCGTAGCTACGGTCGAGAACGGTCGAGAGTCGTCGAGGATCGTCGGGAAAGATCGAGGGCAAGATCGAGGGCCTTGCTCGGCCGTATATAGACGTTGTCGCGCGCGCAAGAGGGGGTGATGTTGTCGCCTCAAGGGGCGCTTGTTTGCTCCCCATGCAAATGCGGCAATTAGCCCCGCGGTTGAACCGACAGAGGCCCCCGAGCACGGACCCCGAAACACGGAATACGGAAACGCGCGACGCTCGAGCGCTGGCGAGAGGACGCGCATCGACGCATCGCTCTCCGCGCGTTGTCGGCGACGCGACGCCCAAGGAACTCGTGTGCCCGTCGATCGGCGTTTTTCGTCGTCGGTGGCGCGTTCCTCTCGGAAATAGAAAGCGGCTCCCTCGATCGAGGGTGAAATCGAGGCGGCAAGGGCATCGCGTGACCCCGCAAACGAGCGTGTCCCCCCACGGCTCGATGAATATTCATCGCTTATCGGGACGGACGCGCGGATCACCCCGCAGAGTCCACGACCCGTGGATCGAACGATAGCTGCGCGCACAAACTCGCATCGGGCGCGATCGGGGAATTACCGCGACGAGCGGCCCGCTCCTTCTCCCCTTCGCTTCCTTGGCCTCCTTCGCCTCCTTCGCCTCCTTCGCCTCCTTCGCCTCCTTCGCCTCCCTTGCCGAGACGTCGTTCCTCGTCGATTCCGCTCTGCCACTCGGATGCGAGACGAGTCGAGTCGAGCGGCTCGATTCGGCGGAGACTCTCGCAGAGGGGAAACGACGTCGTGGAGAACTCGAAGGTGTAGGCGAGGCTGCGCAAACGTCTCGCCCCCTTTTGCGGAAGGAGTACCGGCGGCCTTCCGGTCGCGAGGCACGGAAACGCTTGAGACGGCAAACCTACCGGGTTTTCCCTTTAATCTTGCGTTTCTCCCGCTCTCTCCGTCCCTTTAACTTCCCGCGCGCGTTAAAGTCGGCTTCCCCGGCGTCCCGATCGTGGGAGAGAGGTGGGAAGGAAGGACGGTAGGAAATGGAACGGAGAGCTACGTGCATCGGAAAAGGTATTCCTTTGAGCGAGGAGGGCGGCCCGAGGAAAAATCGTCACAATTATCGACGCGCCTCCCCGCCGACGCGCCGCGGCGTGGCGGCAACCTCGGGGTGGGAAAGAATCGAGACTGAAAACCGCCTCTACGTGACGCGACTTTCACGACGAGGAAGAGCGTCTTGAAAATCTGAATTTGCATCCTCTCGTCGCTCCCAGGCTTCGTATTTCGAGGCGGTCTCAGCTCTTTCCTCCGTTCCCTCTCCTTTCTCCCCGAAGCAGCGCGAGGGAAAATTCCGCGTCCTCCTTCCTTCTCTGAACCTTCGATCGGGGAACGGCAACCGTCCGGTGGACGTCCAATTGAATTCCATCGGTCGAACGCGCTCGATTAATTGCTCCGCATCGAAGATCGTCGAAAGGTCGGCGGAAAGGGGCGGAAAAGGGCCGAGTGGGGTCTCGAAGAGGTCGGAGGGCTCGGACGAACCCGGCCGGAGGATCCCCGGAGACAATCGCGTTAAATCGGCTTTTGTTTGCGAACGTGCACCCGCAGGACTCGTCTCCGTCGACCCCTCGTTATACCGGCCAAATTTCGTCCTCCTCGTTATCAGCGCGAACGTCCGCAACGAAGGAAATTAATTGCACCGGCCCTTGTAAAGAAAATCACGTAGAGGGACGTGCCGTTGTACCGTCTCGACTTCCCCACGTGCGTCTTTCTTCTCGACGTTCGGGCAAGCTGTTCCTTCCCCTAGCCCCTCCCCCTCTCCGTCTCTCCCCTTACCTCTAGTCCTTTCGACCGTTACAGTCGATAAAACTGTCGGACCTTCTTCCCCCTTTGGGATCGAAAGGGTGCCGAAGAGCGCGGTTCAAGCGGGAACGGACGCGAGACGAGCCAAAGGACGGTTATCGACGGTCGCCGCGACATGTCGCGCCGTCGGATCGAACCACGCAACGTTTTCGCCGTTTCGAGGACGGGCTATCGCCGAACGTCGCTGCTTCCGTCGGATCGACCGGATGGAACATCGAGCGTTATCGCGAGCACGCGACTCTGCGGAAAGGAAGTCTCGATCGATCGGCAATCGAGCGAAGCGCCAACGGGAAGCCATCGTTGTTTTCTTTCTTCGCGCATCGCCTCGACCGCCCTCTCCGTCTCTCGTCCGGCGCCTCTTCCGGGGCTGCAGTTAAATCGGCCAATTGAAAGTTTGGCCGCGAGAACGCGGGGCGCACGATCGTCTCTGGTCGCATCGTTTCGCCGTCCGAGGGTAAGCGTCGTTTTTCTCACCTCGTCGCCGATTTTCGTAACGGCCACGGAATGTCCTCGTTGTCCGCGGTGCGGTCGGCCACGGCATATTTTCGCGGGAGCGAAACGCCGAAATGACCGAGCAACGCCGGGGGCCAGGAGACCAACGCTTGGTCTCGCGATATCCGGGCGACGACGAGACGCCGCGTTTCAACGGCAAACGCCACAAAGGAGCGCGCTCTCGAATTACGCGAAATTCCAAGGAAACCTCTCCGTCCTTTTTCCCCGCGAGAATATCGCTTTGATGAGAAAATTGCGAGGAATTTGGAAAATTTGGCGCGCGCTTGGCACCGGCCCGAGGTTCGGGTCTCGCGGCCGTCGTTTTGGGCCGAGCCTTCTTCGTCGCTCGAGACGTTTCGCTCGGCGCGCGGCGAGCACGAAGCTCCTCCGGGGCGAGGTGGCACGAGGAAAGACCGTTCTCCGTTCAGCGAGAATCTTTATTGGACGAACGGGTCGACCGTCGTCGAGGATGTACACAGCGATTAGATAGAATTGTCCTTAAGGCGCTAATGGTCGGAGGGAGGCTGGCCGTCCTCGGGATCCGGAGACGGCCGGCCACTCTCCTGGCATGATCGTGCGTCTCGATCCGCGAGCGGCAGGACTCCCGATGTCTCGACGGAGTCCCCGGGATCGGTGCGGTCGTCGTTATGGTCGTTCCGTATCGGGCTGGGGCTCAAGCGAGGTAGTACGGAGCAGCCGCGTAGGCCGAGGCGTAGTAAGGATATCCGGTGTAGGGCGCATAACTGTAGGGGTAGTTGTACGCGGCGGCGGCGGTGTAGGCGATCGGCGCGGTGTAGGCGCTGTAGGCGAGAGGTGCCGTGTACGCCGCACCCACCAGGACGCCTCGCTTGCTCCTCGCAGCGATTTCGGCCTCCGGTGCGATCGATTCCACCGATTCCACCGGCTCGATCGACTCCGTTTCCAGGGGTTTCGCCAGGGCGACACCGACCAGGGCCAGGAAAACGACGGCCTAGAATCACGAGAGGGGGGTTAGCCGGCGATTCGTGGAGTTTCCTCGAGCGAGGAGAATTTCGGTTAGACGAGTGAACGATTTTACTCACTGCGAAGCACTTCATGTTGCGAGAGGGCGAGAAGACGACAAGCTGCGATGCTCGTTGAAGATCGATTGATGCTCGAGACGGCGGAGCGGCTCCCTTTTATAGCGGGTCGATCGGACGGCAACGATACGTGCATCGACTGGCGATATTTGTCTCGCGTAATCCTGCATAATTACCGTCCCGCTGGCATTGTTCGCCGCGCGGGACTGCATCGACAACGAGCGACCGAGCCGGCCGTCGTTCCCGAGCGCGAGGCCGAGTCGAGCAACGCGTCCTTGGCCCTCGTCCAAGCGCCTACCGGCGAATCTCTGGTCTTCCGACGCGTCTCTCCACCGATTTTCCTCCGCGTTTCCGCCGATTCGATCCTTTCGTCCTCCTCGGCGAGAGATCATTCGCCCCCGCGTCGATGACACGTAGGGGGGAAATTTCAGCCCTCGAAGGCCGCGAGGGTGCTTCGCGTGACCGACCGTCGACCGGCCATCTTCGTCCACCGTTCGTCGTCCAAAAGTGGGAGCGGTACTCTATTGATATTCCGTTCGATCGTCGCGCGTAACTCGCGTGGCGCAATTTTCGCCGCGGACCATAGCATTTGGCTATTCCGGCCTTGTATCCATTCGGAGCTCGTCGCCGATCGCGACTCTCGGACGGCTCCTCCGGCCAGGAGGGGGGCGGGAGCTCCCTTAAAGAGGACCTTGCCTCGATATCCCCCTCAAAGTTGAAAACGGGCAGGAACGTGTTCCAGCTATCGGCTCGGATACGTCTAACAAATATTTGCGGAAAATTTCATCAACATCGGAATGTATCGGTTCTCGAACTTCCCTCGTTAGCCGCGGAGAATGCGCCAGAAGAGATTTACCCCCTTAACGCGATGCCTTCGTCCCGGAGGAGCGTGCCTGCAATCTGTCCCTTTTATCGCGCTCGCGAGCAGATAAAAAGTTTAACGAAAATGCTCCCCGATACTCTGCGACAACTTTTCCTCATTTTCCGCTCTCTTTCCCGCCGTGCGTCGCGAGATCCGCTCGTCCGAACGTCATCGAATCTCGAGCAGCGGAGCTGGATTCTCGACGGCGAAGATCGGCGATCGAAGATGCACGCGAGTCGGAGGGTCGACTTGACTCGAAGTCGATCGGAGGCGGCTTCGAGCCAGTGCCGCTTCGGTGGAGGAAAAACGTCGTTGGCGCGTTTGCCGCCTCCGTCGGGTAAAACGCAGGTGAGCGCACGCAAGCGGAGATTCCGGTCGACGAGTGGCGTACGGAGAAAAAGAGCCTACCCCTTGCTCCTCCCTCGCCCTCTATCCCTCTGCCTCTGCCTCTGCCTCTCTCCGCCCTCGAGTACCTCCATTGTTTCGCCGTTCTTTAGAAACTCTCCGCATTAGCGTTGTGAATTGGTACGATGCCGGCGGCTCTTCTCCGGGCTCTTCTCTCGGCTCTCTCCGCCTCCGCCTCTCCTCTCCTCTCTTCCCTTCTTTTTCCACTTTCCTCCCGTTGCTTGCTTCTCCGTTCGTTTGGTCTCGGGGCCGAAATTCATCCGTCTCGTGCCGCTTAATGCCGTGGAAAATGGTGTTCGGCGTCGGCCGGAACGGGAAAAGGTCGGCATCATCGGTAGTGGCGAGAGAGCGCTCCGACGCTCCGGCGTCACCCGACGGCGGGTGAACGGCGTCGATCGAGGAGGGCCTCGCCGTTTCCGCGTCGGTCGGCGATCGGTCGACGATCGAGCGGCTCGCGGTTTCTCTCGTTTGCCGGCACGAGGGCGACTATTTCGGGAAATTCGACGTGGAAGAGTCGATCCCTGCTATTTCCGTCGCTCTGGTATCCGGTAGAGCCGTATCGCGTTCGGAAAGCTCGAAACGTCGCTCGTTCCTCGGAGCTCGCGATTCTCGTGTGCTCGGCTCCTCGTGACAAACGGCGGACATTATCCGGTTCGGCGTAGCCCGTCCCGGTGTTAACGATAAATCGCTACTCCGATAATTAATATTCCCCTTTGGACGCATCGTCCGATTATAAATAGCGGGAGGGTTGCGTCGAGTCGAGTCGAGTCGGGTAGAGTAGAGTCGCCGACGAGTCGGTCCACCGTGGACCGTGCCGATCGAGATCTCCTTCGAGAGCCTTTCCTCGTTCGACGACTCGGCCGCGAGAAAGAAAAATCGACGTCTCCGTTGGGTAGCGTCGCTCGCTTCGGAAAACATTTGCGGAACGGCTCGGTCGAGCGAGCCGAAAATTTTTACGCAAACTCGGAGAGTCAACGCGAACGCGTCGGTGGTGACCCCCGACGTTCGATCCCTTCGTGTTTGCTCCTCGACGAAGGACGACTCGATTCGGCGGACGAGAGGCCGTCGGAATGTTGGAGTCGGGAGAAGGAGAGCCTCGGAGAGACGGAGACGAGGGTGAGACGGGCGGCGGGAATGGCGAGGGCGTAGAAGCGATTCGTCGCCAAAGTACCTCGTTCCTTCGTTATCTCCGATCGTAACGATATCGACCGAACGGCGATAAAACCTTTAAAAGGACTTTTCGTTAAACGCGATAAATGCGACGCTTGAAAAATTCATCGGGGGAGGGGAGAGAGAGGGTGTCGGGGGTGGGGCGATTCGGTTATCCGCCGTGAAAGGACGATCGTGCCGACTCGGAAGTCGAGCGATCGCGGCCGTGCGTCCCCCGGAGCCCGAGAGATCGATCGAAACTTTGTCGTCGTCCGCTTCTCGGCAACTTTTCCGATTTAACGGTGCTCTTTGCCGCCCTACGTCGCTCTTCTCGGGTAGCGCGTACTTGACGAGACGGCGAACGCGAGATCCTGACGATCGACGAGGGGGCCGCGAGCGGGGGAAAACGGAGGTGGAAGGATCGCCTCGACGCGAAATGTGCCGGTAGGATCGGGACGCGAAAAGGACGGCAACTCGGAGCGCACTTTGGTCCCGAGTCCCGATAGGACCCACGCGCCCGCCCGACCGCTGGCTAGGCAGCCGCGGGGGAGGATAGTTTTTCTGGGCAATGGATTCCCTTGGCGAGCCATCCAGAGGGAATGGCATTTAGGGTGCCGTCTCGGCGCCGTGCTCGCCCTTCTTCCGCGTCTGGTCGACGGTGCGAAAGATTTTCATTCAGCGTCCTCCCCGTCCTCGTCCTCGTCCTCGTCGTCGTCGTCAAAGGTCGTCTCGGTATAAATAACGCTGGCGCCGTCGTTGGCCCGGTCTCGTTTCGTCGGTTCTTCGGTCAATTCCTTTGCCGCCGTTATCCACCTCCGCGGCGTTCTTCGCTCTCGTCGTTCTTTCCTTCGTCCTTCCTCGATGGACGAAGCGCGGAAGACTCGTGTCGCGGCGGATGCCGTTCTTCGCCGGAAACGAGGAGAATCGTCGCGAGTCGAACGTCCCTTTCCGCGAACGTGAATCGATCGCTCCGTCGAACGGAAGAGCGAAGAAACGGACCCGTCTTACTTTGGCAAAAACTTTGGCTTTATGTTGCAGAGTCGCTTGAAGGCAGCTCACGTTGGTCGTCGGTGCCGTTGCTCCCGAGACGTTTGGCTTATTCGCGTTAAAACGAGGCACTCTCCTCCTCCTCCTTCTGGCACGTTGGACGCGTTTTTCGGGTACCGTCGGCAAGCGCCGCGTTAGCGGCGAGCGCACCGCGCTGCCGAAGGCCCGAGACTTCCCTTTGGCCCTTCGACGCGGAAGCATCGCCGAGGGACTCGAGTCGCATCCCCGCGTCCTCTCGTCGCATCGGAACGTAGAGAATCCAGCGAGGACGCGAATCGGGCAATCCGATCACGCGCACAGCAGGTTCGTTAGGCCGCTTGGCCTCGGGCTCGATCGGCTCGATCGGTCCGAGTGATTCGATTTGCTCGATTGGGGCGATTAACCCTGGCCGGCCGAGCAGCGCGCCGCCGGCTGCCCGATCGTTGCCAAAATCTTTCCAACGATCCTTTCTCCGCCCCTCGTTTCTGCCCGGCCGGGATCTCGCCGCGATCTCGCCGCGTCGCCGTTCGATCGTCCGCCGTCGTTGTCTCGTCTAGGAGAAGGTGCGATTACCTCCCGGTCGGGGTAGGCCGCTTCGCTTTTCGATCGGCCCCCGCCGCCTCTCCTCTTCCCTTAATCGTAAGTTTGCGTGCGTCGGTCGACGGTACGTTATTGAAGTAGGGCATCGGCACGAATCGACCTGCGGCGTCGCACGACCTAACCCGGACCACCACGAGCGCACAGCAGGCTGCCGCGTTACGGTTGTTCGCGTTGCTCCCTGCCCGGAAGCTCCAAGAGGCGCGAATATTTTTCGTCTCCGTGGGACGAGGGAGAGGAAGAAGTCGGACATCGAAGGTGCGTCGGGTCGCGCTAGAGCCGGAGAAGGAGGGGAAGCAGGGAGGATGGCGGAGAAGCAGAGCGAAGGGGATGGCGGCGGGCGGATGGGAAGTTGGCCGAGGGAAAATCGGCAAAGTTTAATCCGGGACAGTTAGCGCGGCTTAGGCTAATGCGGAGCCTCCCCTTTGGCGCATTAGACTTCGTTAAGGTACGGTTTGGATCGAAACCGAGGGTGGTGGGGTGTGGCGTATGCCGGGAACGTTTTCCGGCGAGGCAAAATCCGAGCAGCAGCGAGAGCGTCGGCGAACTCGACGGAGTCGATTGCCGAAAAGTCCCGTCGATCGAACTTTCTTTTCGCCCGCGATCTCTCCGGTGGAATCGCGAACGACGTCGATCCGTTGCCCCGGCCAGACGCACGTTTCGTTCGGTCGTTCGAAAATACGCGCCGCGACGCGTCTCGTCTCGGCTCGGCGCGACTCGGCCTCGCTCGGTTCGCACGGTTCGTCGACTTTCACGTCCGATCGCTCTCTTTGCTCCTCTCGGCGCTGGCAAATCAATACCCATCCTCGGTTCTCCACCCTCTGGGCTCTGTCTCTCTCTCTCTTCTTTCCGCTCTTAGCTCGTCGTTCGTCACCCTTCTTCGGAGCGGCTCCTCTCTTCTCCTCCCTTCTTCTCTCCCTCTCTCTCCTCGCAGGTCGTGCCTTCGTCCGCGAACGTTTGTCCGCCGGAAGTCCGTCGCGCGCGTTTTTACGATGTTGGCCAAAGTCGCGAAGGCTCTCCGGGCTTCCGGAGCGCTCGGAATCTCGGAGAAAGTATCGCTTCGAAATTCCTCGGGAAAACGGTTACGATCCGGTGTCCGGATAGAGGGTCCAAGTTTTAGAGGATCGGCCTCTTCTCGGTGTCGTCGCTAAAACGCGGCTTATCTACCCCGTTATTTGTTCCTCTGCTTTACGACGGATCTTCGAGCCCGACAAATCCGTTTTACGAACGTATCAAATATTCCACGGAACGAAGAATAGGAGCCTGCGTCGCAAGGTTGTCTCGCATATTTATACGCGCCTCGGGCTGACAAATTACGAGGATTTTGCGACGGTCGAAGACGAAATAGTTTCCTCGGGCGCGAATAAAGCCTCGCATCGTCGTCCCCTCTCCCCCTTCCTCCGTCTTCCACCGTTGGCTCGGTCCCGTCCCCGCCTCTTTCCTCGGTGCTCTCCAGGACCGTTCCGCGGGATTTGTGGACGGCGTATCGAGAAGCTCGACGTTTGGAGGAAGGTGGGGTCGTTCGTCTCCCAAATCTGTCTTCTTAGATACGTCCAATTAATATTTACGCAAAGTTTTATTAAAATCGGAGTGTACCGGTTCCCGATCTTCCCCCGCTGGAGAATGCCTGTCCTTCCTCGTCCTCCTCCATCGCCCGTCTCCCGGATCGGCCGACGTTGTTGGTCGGTAAACTGCGAGGTGTTTCCACCCGGTTTCGAGTCGGGAGCCGGAAGAAAGTTTCTCGCGAGTCGTCGGGATTTCACCGCGGTCTCGGTAGGTCAACGCGCTCGAACGGTTGCTCCCCGCGCCCTTGGAAGCGCGCCCTCCAAGGGCGAGACCTCGACGCTCTCGCCTTTGCTCCGGTTTCTCGCCGCGAAGTCAGGCCCGACCGCGGTAAAAAACCGAGAGCCGACAGCCGAGATTACGCCGGTCAAAGCTCGACAACGCGGCACTTGCGCCTTCCGAGGTGGTTGGAGCGCCGAGTCATCCGCGGGACAATTGCTCTCACGCGTTGCTCTTTGGCCGGGACCTCTCTCTCTCTCTCTCTCTCTCTCTCTCTTTCTCTGTATATAGTATATTCTGTATATTCTCTCTCTCTCTCTATATATATATATAAATATATATATGTCTCTGCTTCTCTCTCTTCTCCTCGAAGAAGAGACGAATAAACCTTGCTGTATTTTGGCGGAGTTGGCGACGCGAGCCGCGTTGCGACGCCCAAGAAGGAAAACAACGAAGGTCGGGCGACGAATTTAATTTACGTCTCGACGACACGACGACGACTGCGACGACGACAACGACTACGACTACGACGGTCACGATGCGTTCTCGGCACCCTCTCAGCCTCGTCCGTGTTCCCTCGCTGCTCTCAGCCGCGTAACGCGCCTGCGTTCTTCCCCTTTGACGAGAAAAATTTAGTCGAACCGCCCGTCCCGCTCGATACGTCTTAACGCGAATCCTGTGGAAGTCGCGTCGGGCTGCCTAGCCTCACGACGCCTCGATTTCCTCGAATTACCGTGGGTGCTTCGGAAGAGCGGTCCCAGGACGACGGGCGAAGCGAGCGATTTTCGCGCGAGCGAATTTTTACGGCGGATGCGCCGAGCACGACGACCGGGTTACCGTTTTCTCGCTATAAATAAAGCGAGATCGATAGCCGCCGGAGAAGGACGCGACGCCGGCAATTTAATGCGACCGCCGATGAAAGCGATGACGCGGGGCGACATTCTCGGGGGAGCATCGTTCGAGTGCCGGTATCCGATTCCCACCTCCTGTCTCCTCGTCGACGGCTAAACCGAAAGAATCTCCGCCGAGGACCGTTTGCTGTCTCGACCTCGCTCAGGCACCGCCGCCGTCGTAATCGTCGTCGTGGTCGTCGTCGTGGTCGTTGTCGTGGTCGTTGTCGTGGTCGTCATTGTCACCGTCGTCGTCGTTGTCGTCGCCGTCGCTGGCGTGCTTCACCGCCTGGAAAATTTCAAATTCGTATTCCACAGTGGCGAGACGTCGGCTGAATCGCGCGCGGCTTCCTCTCGCTTTCTCCCCGGGCAGCGTCCTTCTTGCCCGAACCTGCCCGTCTCTCGTCCGCTCCTCTCTTCGTCCCTTCTCCCCCCGCGGTTCCTCCGGCTAGCTCGGGAATACCGTCGCCGGGTCGAGCGAACGTTTCGATCCTCGTTGGCCCGCGCTTAATTTTCTCGAGTATGCGCTCCGTTAAGTTTTGCCCGAGCAAGAGGTCGAGCACGATCTTGGAATGGCGAGGGCGGAGAACGAGGGTAAACGTCGGCGGAACGTCTCTCGAGAGACGCGAACGAGCGTTTCGACGGCCTTCGAAGCCGCGACGACGTACTCTCCGGGAGAAGCGAGAAATTAGTCGACGCGAATCTCCGGCGCTCGAGGGAATTACGAGCTGATTTGCCGGGGTCTCGACGAGCGTCGCGTCGCCGACGGGTTTCGACGGGTCTCCGGTCTCCTCTCCTCGGTTCGGGCGAACGGCCGGGCACCGTTGCCACGACGGATAGGGGATAAGTGCCGGCGGGAGCGAGAGGAAGAGGAAAATCGGCCGTCTCGGGTGAAACGTGGGTGTCGGTAAATAGTCGTCGGGGGCTGGATAAAATATCCAAGGGAGTCGCGGACAAAAGCGCCTCGGCGACATTGATTTTTGTGCCGGGAAAGTCCTCACGGATGTGGCCCTGAACGGAGGCGCGCGCGAGGGAAACGCTCGGGCGAAGAGAGCGGAGCGGATTTTTCTCGCGCAAACACGTATCTCGGGCTCGGTCGAAGTTTACGCGCTCGCGGAAGAAAGGATAGGAGAGAGCGACGGGACGAGGGTACCGGATAACGAGAGGGAAAGGGGGAGCGATCCGATCGATTTATATTCCGGTTTACGTAACGCCGTTCCGTCTCGACGCTCCGAGATACGACGTTCCGTCGCTCGCGTCTCCCCTTCTTCGCCCTTCTCCCTTCCCTCCTCTATTTTCGCGCCTCTCCGCGTCGCTGTCCGAATGTTTCGCTCCCACGTTTCCTCGGTCGCGTCGAAGCGAAGGAGAAGCGATCGGCGCGAATTCGGCCGGACCCTCTCCGCGATTCGCGACATCGGCATCGCCTCGAGGAGGATCGTCCGTTGTCCCGAAGACGCCGAGCCGGCCGATAACGGCGCGGTGCCGTCGAGAGGAGGAAGGAACGTCGGTCGAAGGGGAGGAACGAGAGGCCGGGGGGTTCCGCCTCGCGACGGCGGCTCGTATTTCGCGAGCGTTGGCCGGAGCGTAATCGTAAATCCGAGGCAGGATGCGGTAATCTCGAGTAATCTCGGGGCATTCTGGCATTCGCGATTTATCGGCGCCGACCAGCGTCGCGCGAGGCTCTCGAGAGTTTTGCGCGCGGTATCGTCCGCGTTCGATGCACCAGCGTCGTCCCTCCTCTCTCTCTCCCAGGAGACGTCGATGAGAAAAAAGAAGGGATGGCGAGAGGAACGGGGCGCGCGCGATATCTCGTACGTCGTCCGGCGAAGCATTATTCGTACGGAGCAGCGTTAATACCTCGATAATTCATTCTAAATCCAGCAAATGAAGCGGCCGGTCTCCTCCCGACGGTCCGTAAAGCATTCTGAGAAACGAGCCGGCTCGACTCCTCGGCTCCTCGACTCCTCGATTTCCCGACTTTCCGGCTTCTCCGTTTATGCCGACGGGGCGCGACGCCGCTTTGAGTCGACGACGCGTCGTCGCGAAACCTTGCGAAACCTTCCGGCTGAAGCGAATCACCGGAAAATCATTCTCGCCCGTTCTTCCTCGCGCTCCTCTCCATTTCGGACAAACGGGCGACGTCCGTTGGACCGAATCGAGGAACGCACGATCGCGCCGCCCTTCGCCGAACCGATCGATGCCGCGATATCGCGACCGACCGTGTTCTCGACGGTAGGTGGTCGTTGCTCGTCGAGCGGCAATTTCCGGCGCCGCTGGGTCGTCCCTGGGTCGTCTCTGGGTCGCCGATCGCCGAAACCAAAATTAGCGTGTCGCTTTCTTTCTCGCGGCGGAGGCCTACCTCTCCGGTCGTCTGGCCGCCCACTCGGCCGAGAACGGGAACGCGTGCGAGAGGGGCGACGAGACGGAGAGAGCTTCCTCTATTTTCGAAAACCTTCGGCGGTCCCGGCCCTCGCCCCCGCCACCGCCTCCTGTCCCCTCCTCCAGCCGCTTCCGACCCCGACGAAAATTCCTTTTTCTCGCTAAACGCCTCCTGCAGCGGAATTTCGCGGATCTCCGAGAAGAGTCGTCGCTCGTCGAAGGGATTTTCGTTTTGCTACGCGGCGAAACGAGATCGAGCGGCTCGCCCGCGCTGACTCGTCTTTGCTTTGACGCTGCGCGGCCAATTATCGCGTTCCCCCGGCGGCTCGGTTCGCGGGAAGCGTTCACCGACCGCGCTCAAAGACCGGCCGCGCTCGAGGATGCCGAAATCGCCTGCTTGCTGGATTCCTGGCAGCCGGGAAGGGCGAAACGACGCGGGATGGAAGCTCAGGGTACATCTATCGTCCCGTGGCGCTTTCGTAGCGTCATAGCTTTCGTCGCACGAGCGGAAGTTTGCTCGAAATAGAGAAAAGTGTGGGAAGGCCGTTCGGCCGAAGAGACCGGAGGAAGATACCGTCGCGCGGATTCGACGTCTTCGCGGCGTCTCGGAACGATCTTTCCCCCGAAGACGGGAGAGGCGGGAGCGAATTAACGCGTCATTTGCTCCGCGACAATGTTTTACCTTCCAAAAAGCTCCGGGCGTCGAGCGGCTCGGCGGAGGCGTGCCAAGTGAAACTTTGCGTCGAATTCTCGTGGCCTCTTTGCGAACCGGCCGCCGCGGTTAGCTGTCGTCGCCCTCGTCGAACCACCTCCGGCCAGGGGCGCGAGTCTCTGCATGCTCCTCGTCAGCTGCGCAACTTTTCGACCTCCGGCTCGAGGAGTCGCGCGTCGAATGACCCTGCCGGGCACGATCTACGAGCCGCGACGCTCTCATGGAAATTGTCCGGCGGTGACTATACCGGCGACGGTAGGAGGGCATCGGTGAGAAGGTCGGAGACGTTCGTCTCACGGTGAACCGGGAGGCGAGAATTGCCCTCTCGTCGTAAATTCCCATTTGCCGTCGGCACCGCCGCGCCGGAGCGCGCGGGTCTGGCGGCCACGTTCTTCGGCGAATCGAGCAAAAACGGCGCGACGAGTCGAATCGCGCGCCGCGAGTTTCCCCTTTCTTCTCGTCGAACGGCCGGGCAAAAATCGATAAAGGTCCGTCCACAAATTATCCCGGCTTTCGGGTATCGTTGGTCGGGACTCGATCGCAGATTATCTTCCGTTAATGCACGGCTCGTCGAGGCGTATCTATTTCGTTCGCCGGAGGGAGAGTGGGAGAGGGATAGAGAGGCAGACAGGAGCCGCAACCGCGCTTACGTAGCGACGTCTCATTGAATTACGAGCGGTATCGCGTCCATTCTCTCGGCTTTGGGGGTTTACGGCTCTTGGAGCGAGCGATAAACCGAGAGCAGGCCTTCCTCGCGAACCAATCGCCATTGACCGCGTGGAGCGTAGGTCGCAGGTCGCAGGTCGTAGACGCATCCTGCTATATTCCCTAGAGGCTTTCGACGAATCAACGTTGGTCGTTCGCGCTGGCAAGCGAGATCGCCAACGATCCTCTCGGACGTCCCCGCGCCCCGTGAGTTTCGGGCCGCCGAGATTTCGTCTCTCGTTTCGTCCGACGCCTCGTAAATTCTTCGGCGGAAGAAGATTACGCGCGCGTCGCGAATCGCGGGCCGAATCGTCGCGACGTTCCGGAAGGCTCGTCCCTCGGAAGAGAACGAGAGCGGGAGACCTCGTCGTTGCTGCCGCGCGCGCGCCTCGAGAGATACGACGATGCGTCGGTGCTACGGTGACGAGCGCCGGCGGGAGGAGGGGTCATTGTTCTTCCGAGACGATTTGCACGTAATTGGGACGTTACCGCCGATAAAAGTCGGCGGCGGCCACGTTACCAGCTAGCAAAATCTCGGCCGGTGGCGTCGCCCCGGATGGAAGTTTGCCGCTCAGTCGAGTTGGGCCCGTCGAGCGACGTTTATCTTTGCGAGCCCTCGACGGCCAAGTACGTCGTCGGAGTTTCATCGATTCTCGAGCAGACAGGCAGAGAGAGAGAGAAAGAAAGTGGTGCAGAGAGGGCAATAGGAAGCGAAGAATTCCTTCGCTTTTCCCTCGAGACGAGAAAAAGTCGCGGCTCTCTTTTCAACGGAGGGAGCGCGACTCGGAGCTTCCGCGAGACGGACGAGAGCCCGACGAATGGGACGCATCGACGGAATTCCGAATCTCCGAGTCTCGCAGGATTCGAGGGGAGAGAGCGGGAAAATTGGCAGGCGAAAGGACGTGACCGACGTCGAATCGACGCCCTCTGGCTCTCGCGAGGTCTTCCGGGAGGCCGATTCCCTTCGCGGCCGCTTACGTGACGTTCGTCCGCGCGAAACCGTGCCACCTTCGACCTTTCGCCGACGATATGCCGCTCGGCTGCTCGGTCGCGATATTCGCAGGGCACAGTTTCCGAACGTCGCCATCGTCGTCGGTTTCGCCGTCGTCTCGTTGGCGGCCGTTCGCGCCAAAACGTTGGTTTCGAGTTACCCGAACGGTCTGCCAAGAGGCGCGATCCGTTAAATCAGCGAGCGACTTTCGTCGGAATCGTCGTGCTCATTGGACGGCGTCGATCGACTCGCGACGCTCGTTAATTCGCCAACAACGCTCGCTCCGACGTTGGACGCGCCTCAACGGTGGTTCGACGAAGAGGTTCCAATCGGGAGGACGGATCTCTCGCGCGGCCTTTCCTCTCCGAGAAAGCTCGAAAGGTTGTCCGCTCGAGACGCAGGGACGGTCTCGAGGGAGCGGCAAGCTTGTATTTTTATCGAGCAAGTTGCTTGCGACGGGTGGGTTTGCGCCCAACGGAAGATCGGGACACGGTCGATCTCGAGGAACGGAAGCACCGAAGAAGCCTGAGATCCCCTCAGAAGCCGAGGATAACTGCCGCATCGGAGGCTTCCGACGCTTCCGGCAAAGTCGGTCTTCCGCCGGACAGTCCGTGGGGAGCTTAGATCCGCCGATTCGGAGTCCGACGGCACGCGGGCCGAAATCCGATCGTTCGGTTCGCGGAGAAACGGAGGCCGGCATTTCTTGGCGCTCTCCTCGAGCTCCCGCGAATCGTCGAGCCGTGGAGCAGACTGCGCGGTAGTCGGGGAGAGAGACCGAGAGAAGTAACGGAGGAAGTCGGGGAAAGCGATTCCTCGCTCTTAATTCGAGCGTGGCCATCGTCCGACGGTCGGCCCGCGCTGGCAACTTGTCTCAATTTGCGCGATTCATGCTCGCATTCCACGACGGACACGGTCGCCCCGGAGCGCTAATTTATATTAATTTTAGACGCGTACATATTCGAATTAGCACGGAAGGAGAGAGAGAGAGAGAGCACGGAGCCCGTCGGATCGAGCGTTTCCAACCGTTCGCCTCGGTACGCCTCGACCTTCCGGAATGCGACGGGAAAGAAGAGGACGGCCGTCGAAGCGCCGTCAACGAATCCGAACGCTTTGAGTCTCTAAGAACCGTTTCGAGACGACACGGTCGATTAACCGGCCGAGCGCTGACTCTTGGAGGAAATTCCGCGGTTTCGGGAGGACAGAAGTCTCGGTAAAATATTTCCGGCGCTCGGCGGCGCTCGGAGACGCTCGGTGGCGATCGGAGACCCTTGCCTCCGGGGGCTGCCTCTCGCGCGCGTCTCGACCGTCCACGGCGGCGGATCTTTCGGCCGTTCGCTCTACCCGCGCTTCTCTCGACGGGAACGAAACTTTCGTTCCAGAGGAAATTCCTCTCCGCGCAATCTCTCACGCGTCTCTGTTTTTTCTTTGCAGACATCCCTCGGCCAGGATCGGACGATTCCTCGGACGTTCAAGATGGCCGGATGTTTATGGTGAGTATCCGAGAACGACGAGGCGGGGGTGGCGACCGAATCGGAGACGGTCGGTCGTCTCGCGGCCCGCGGCTCGCGAGAGCATGGGGGGAGGGGGCGGTGGCTCCGACCCTCGGACCAACTCGCGCACCATCTCGGACCGTTCTTCCGTCGACTCGGAGCCGGCCTTAAATCATAGTCATCGGCGGAGGATCAACGCGACGGCTTTCCGGCTCGGGAGGCAATCGCCTTAAATCCTTCTTATCCGGTGAATTATGCTCGCGCGAAAACGGCCCAGCGAATTTCTGCCGGTACACGCGGTCAGGTTGACGCGCGACGAATATAAGCGCGACGAAGGGGACGGCTCTCGAGCGCGCCAACGATGGTCACCGAGTCTGTATACATTGGAGATGATCCAAGGTGGTAGCAGACAGGAATGCGGGGAGTCCTTTCCTCCGCTCGGCGGTCCGTTCATCGGTCCGTTCATCGGTCCCTTCATCGGTCCGCCCGTCGCGCCGGTTCGAGAAATCGCAAGCGCGTCGACGGACCGATATCGAGGCTCGCCGGAAGCATCGGAATTGGCCGTCGCACCGACGGCTCGCCTAATCGTTTTCCTCTTCGATGGAATTCTCGCTGGCGCGGCTCCCGAGCGCGTCGTCCATCCGAGAAGTTACGCAATTGGCAGCAGGTGGCGAGGAGCGCCCCGGTTCGCCGCGACCAGACGCGGCGGGACGTAGCGCGGGATCGAGCGGGGCGAGAGGATTCTTCGACGAGGCGAGGCGAGGCGAGGCGAGGCGAAGCGAGGCGAGACGCGACGACGCGCGTCGAGCGAGGGAAAGTGGTTGGCCCCAGGAGGAAAAAGCACGAGCGCGCGATCGCCTCGACGAAGGCGGACCCAACGACCGCAACGACGCCGACGTACGCGACGGAGACGACGGGAACGACGGGAACGACGACGTCGGCGTCTGCGTCTGCGACGGCCGCTATAAATAATCGGGGGAATCCCAAGGTACCAGAAGAAATTGGCCCGTTCCGTTGCAAACGCGGCGCGCACTCGGCGAATATTCGCGCGCTGGCCCTCCTCCCCTCCCGCCCTTCTAATTTCGGCCTCCGGCGAGAACTCTTCGACGCGAAGACTCCTCTCTTTTTTCTTCTCCCAGGCGAGATCGTCCGTTCGACGTGGCTTCGACCGAGCTATTTTTGTGCCGGCCGCCGAAATTTCGGAAGATCCGCTCTCGATTCGACCGCCGTTCTCGGCCCTCGTTTTTCCCGATCCGCGTCGGCCAGCCGCTTGGAATCCTTCGGACGATCCTCGTCGTCGTTGCAAACCTTCTCGATCCGTCCTTGGCGCGCGTCGAAAATGACCCCCTCACGGCCGCCGATGGCCCGTCCGGGCGGAAGCTGCCACGTCGCATCGTCGAGTCGCTGGAACGTTCCTAGGCGCCAAATCGAGCCGGTTTCGGGCGCCGTTGACCGTTAACGGGGAAAGACGCGGGAGGACGCGGAGTTCTCCGCCGATGGGGCGCCGTCGATCCCTGCGGATCGTCGACGTTTTTTCTCTCCGCGAAGCGCGGGTTCGTCGTTTCGCCGCGTACTCGTTGGTCGCGAGCCACCGTTCTCGGGGGTCGCTCTCCTCTTTCCTCCCTCCTTTCTCCGCCGTTTTTCCCTCTTCCTCTGCAGGGTCCGACCCGCCGGCCCCTGGCAGCGAACGGTTCGGTCGCGCGATCGCCCGTCTCGGCGAATTTCGGCCGAACCTCCTCTCTCCTTCTCTCCTTCTCGCCTCTAGGGGGGAATCGAGGAGAAACGTGGTTACCGCAGCGTAGTCCGTGTTGTTGTTAGACAAATCCGGCGCGCGCGGAAACCGATAAGCGGCGCGTACTTCTGTGAGCGGGGAGAGGCGCGGCCGGAGAACGGGGAGCGGGAACGAAGAACGGAGAAGAGGGCCGATCTCGCACCGTATTCCGGGCGGACGCTTCGAAGTTGGCGCGAGAAAGCGGCTAAGAGCGCGAGTCCTCGTCGAGTGCTCGAGGAGTGCTCGAGCGGGCTGGCGGTGCAGGTACAGGTGCGACCGGAGAGACGAGCACCGAGACGCATGCCTTACCTAGAGCTCGATACGACAACCCGGCTGTCCACCATGTTTTACACGGTCGAAGTCGGGGACACCAAGTTCACCATCCTCAAGCGGTACCAGAACCTCAAGCCGATCGGTTCGGGGGCGCAGGGAATCGTTTGGTAAGTCGGAGGGGACTCTCCTCCGGAGAACGGAGGGCCAGAGCGCGTCCCTCTCCGGAGGACGCGGGGCTCGCCCTTGGGGAGTTTCGGCGGGGGCTCGAGGGGCGAGCACGCCGAACCCCCGGCGCCTCTTCTCGTCTCTATTCTCTCGGTTGCGTTGCAGCGCGGCGTACGACACGGTTACCGCGCAAAACGTGGCGATCAAGAAGCTCTCCAGACCTTTTCAAAACGTCACGCACGCCAAGAGGGCCTACAGGGAGTTCAAGCTCATGAAGCTGGTAAACCACAAAAACGTAAGCGGGAGCTCCTTCGCCGTTCTCCGCTCTCCCTCGACCCCGGCCTACAACGTTGGCGAAATTCTTGCAGATAATCGGTCTGCTGAACGCGTTCACGCCGCAGCGCTCGTTGAACGAGTTTCAAGACGTGTACTTGGTGATGGAGCTGATGGACGCGAATCTCTGCCAGGTGATACAGATGGATCTGGATCACGAGCGCATGTCCTATCTCCTCTATCAGATGCTCTGCGGAATCAAGCACCTGCACTCCGCGGGCATCATTCACAGGGTGAGTCCTCGGCTTCCTCGGGCCCCGCGTCCACGACCGCTCTTCCCCCGTCCGATCGTGCAACGCGCGTCATCTCCGTCTCTCTCTCTCTCCTCGTGCCGCAGGATCTCAAGCCGAGCAATATCGTCGTCAAGTCCGACTGTACGCTGAAGATTCTCGACTTTGGCCTGGCGAGGTCCGCCGGAACGTCCTTCATGATGACTCCGTACGTCGTGACGCGGTACTATAGGGCGCCGGAGGTAAGCGAACCTTTCTCCCTCCCTCCCTTTCTTCCTATGAGAGCCAGGGAAACCTTTCTGATGTACATCAAACTCCCCCCCCCCCCCCTCTCTCTCTCTCTCTCTCTCTCTCTCTGTTTTTCGTTCAGGTCATCTTGGGCATGGGCTACAAGGAGAACGTGGACATTTGGTCGGTCGGATGCATCATGGGCGAGATGATTCGCGGAGGCGTCCTCTTTCCCGGCTTGGATCACATCGATCAGTGGAACAAGATAATCGGCAAGTGACGCGAAACGCGCCGCTGAAACGCGAGTCGAGCGAGAAACGGTTCGCGTAGGATAACGTTGCGCGTTTCGTTCGCAGAGCAACTGGGAGCACCGGGACAGGAATTCATGCAACGATTGCAGCCAACGGTGAGGAATTACGTGGAGCACAGGCCGCGATATTCGGGATACCCGTTTGAGAGGCTATTCCCGGACGTTCTGTTTCCGTCGGACTCCTCGGAGCACAATAGATTAAAAGGTGAGTAGGTCACGAAGTCGTCGGCCCCCGCTCGAAGAAAAATCGATCGCTAGGCCAGTAGGTAGGTTCTCGCTGCGGGAAGCTAGGCTCTCGGTCGGACGGACGGTCCAACGGTCGGGTAGCTGGATAGCCGGATAGTCGGACCTGTCCCGTTTTCGTCGAGCGTTGGCTCCCTATTTTCCTTTCCCTTCGTCACGCACTCTTTTTCCAGCGAGCCAAGCCAGGGATCTATTGTCGCGCATGCTCGTTATCGACCCGGAGCGACGCATTTCCGTCGACGACGCGCTGCTGCACAATTACATAAACGTTTGGTACGACGAGGGCGAGGTGAACGCGGTAAGTATCTTCGATCCTCGATACTCGAGATCGGAGGTTCGCGCGGCCCGACGTTCCATGTTCAACGTCGATCCTCGAACCGTTTGCTCGAATTTCCAGCCTGCCGCGGGACCGTACGATCACAGCGTCGACGAGAGGGAGCACACGGTCGACCAGTGGAAGGAGCTCATCTACCAGGAGGTCATGGAGTACGAGACGAGCCACAACGCCGCGACGGTGGCCCAGCCCTCGGAGAGCGGCGGATCTCGGTAGATAGACCGAGCGAGTCGCCGCACTCTTTCTCCTCGAGGACGCTGTTAGACGGTCCGACCTATCGTATCGATATCGCGGACCTGTAGAGAAAGAAGGAAAGAGCGAGGGAAAAGGGAGGCACGAGTCGGTCGTCCGCGAGAGAGGGGACCTCTCGCGGGGCTGCCTTCCCTCGACCGAGAGGGACGAAGAGACGAGAGCGGACGAGAATCGACCCGAGGGAGAGGGCTCGAGGAACCGCGTGGGCGATCTCGGAGAAGAGGACGAGAAACGGACGTTGGCGGAAGAGGGGGAGAAAGGGAGCGAGGAAGCAGAGGGTCGAAGGCGTCGGTCGACGATCGAGGAGACGGCGCATCGGGCGGCTCGGCCCCGCTCTCCTCGGAGGAGCCGTCCGTGTCGGGAGATGTTCGAGATGCCTGGGCCGCCATCGTCGTCGGCGTCACCGCCACCACCACCACCACCACCATCGTCTCGGTCAGCTTCGCCACCGCGGCCGTATCGGGAGCGTTCGCTGCGGTTAAGCGCCTCGATCGCATCCTCGTTCGCGCTCGCCGCGTATTACCTGGAGCCACTCGAAGGGTCCTCGATCTCGTCCTCGCCCCCGTCCACGAGTTTTTCTTTTCCGCGCGAATCGGACGACATCTCGAGAAAGGGCGCCTCTCTCGGGAAACGGCGATGCGCGGTCGAGCGGAACGAGGAGGAGGAGGAGGAGGAGGAGGACGGGGCGTAGGGTGAAGCGATGCCGCGCGTTCCTGCCGTCGAGCCGGAGAAGTCTCTCCTTTCCCCTCGGTGCGTCCTCCTTTCGCGAGCGATTTCTGCGGAGCCGAACGTCCGCCCCGGGGGTTGGCCCGGCAAGCTCCGAGCAACTTTCCGCCCCGCCATCCTCCCTGTCTCCCTTTCTTCGATTCGTTCGCTTCGCTTTCTCTCCATTCGCCGTCGACTCGGACACGATGCGCGAGGCAATCGACGTCGGGCCGATCACGAGGCGTCCTAAAATATATTTTTCGTATCGTCCTTGTAAATCGGGAAGAAAACTTGGATTCGCGAGAATACGCGATCACTCGCGAATTGCCTTAAATCGAGAGGGATCGAGACGCGCCCGTGGCGTTACATCGTCGGATCGAAAAACCGCGGAAGCACGAGAGCGAGAGAGCAGCGGAGGGCGAGCGCGAGATTGGGAAAAGGCGGCTATGGAATTTGTTACCGGAAGTCGAGCGTCCGACGTCTCTCGTCGAAGGATGAGCGAGGTCGCGGTGTCGCGGAGTCGGCACGTGACGACGGTGAATGCGGCGAAGCGAGCTGGAACGGCGGAACATCCGGGTGCAGGGGATTGCGAAACGAACGCGCGATCGCGGGGAGGCTGGCATCGCGTCGCGTCGATCGAGGCGCATTTTTTTTTACGTAATTCCGCGGACGTTCGACGCATAGGGTGCCTCGAACGAAAAAGAGCTCGAACTTTCCCGTTTCGAAGTTCGAATTTCGATTTGCCGTGATTTCGCGCTTAATCGTCAAACGAGAACATTGTGTATTTTTATATGCAACTCGAAATGCGTGCTTTTGTCTCATCGTTTCTGCGCGCTCGTACGCAACTGATATTTTGTAACGCTAACTTTGTACCAACGGTACCGTTCACATCCGATCACTTCCCTCGAGGAAGAAGGGTCGAGCGGAGCGTTCCACCGAGAAAATTTCTACGGGCCGGGGTTTGTGGTTCGGGGTTCGGAGTTCGGGGAAACGTGCAGTTTCCTCCAAGACCGAGGGGGCGACGTTGCAGCTACAACAACGACGACGACGACGACGACTCGCGCTCGTCTTCGTTTAGCTAGCTATTAGTTCCTTAGATACTTGTTTTGTTCGTGCAGTTGCGCGCGTGCCGCCGACTTTGCCTTTCCGACTGCTTCTCCATCGACGTAGAAACTGCAAGAATTGGCGAAGCGAGATTTCGCGACGGTGAATGTCCGTACGCGTGGAGAACGGGGAGCGGAGAGTCTCCGCCGAGAAGCCCTTTCGGCGTTTCTTCGTCCCTTTGTTCCTTGCTGTTCCTTCCTGTGCGGTGTCCGTCTACCGTAGAATCCGCGCATCTCCTCGTCCCTCGAGATCGAAAGCGAGACGCGCGTTATTCCAAAGTGGCACCTCCGTGGCAATACTTGTACAATAGTCTACTAGAGTGACGACGACAGTGACGATCAACGATGACGCTCCTGACTCTTATTTTTCTTATCATTATTGTCGTTTATTGCTATTATTATTATTATCATTATCATTATCATTATCATTATCGTCATCATCATCATCATCATCATCATTCTATTTCTATTTCTATTTTCTCCGAATACTTGGGTCTCCATTGAAGTGAGACGGGACGCTGCCAAGCTTGATTCCCTCGTCGCGGCGCATTTAAAGAGTTTCGCCCGATTTCGCGCGTCTTCGGTACGGCTCTGGCGTTTAACGGTCATGCCTAACGTTCCACCGTCGACCGGATCGCGTCTGGACTTTCCCAATTATCGTCCAATAACTTCCCTGATACATCGATCTATCGCCGATAGATCGAGTGCCGCCGTGTCCGAACACATCGGCTCCAGACGTCCCGTCACCGTTTCGAGGCACTTCTTTCTATTATTTGTCTCCAGTTTTTCCGGGTTCCTCTCTTAAATTCCTCTTACGACAGGCACGGGATACCTAGGCCGTGTTCCCGGGCCTCCTCAATATCGGGCCCAAGCAGGATTTATCGGCATTATTGTTTTCTTCCTTCTCCGATTACTCCCGTCTCTGCTTGTTCCACTTATCGTCGTTATTGCCGCAACTATCGCTATCACCGTTACCACTGCAGCCGTTGCCACCGTTATTATTTCATCACCATCACCATCGTTATTACCATCGTCATTATTGTTCTTACTTCTTCTTCTTATAATTATTATTACTGTCACGCGAATAATTGTATTTATTGTGATTTCCTACGAATCGATTAAAATCTACAAAATACCGACAAAAGAGA